>VZTD01005895.1:51539-408130 GCA_013397725.1 Rhagologus leucostigma
GGAGAGAATCGAGAAGAGGAGGAGGAAAGAAGAGGAGGAAAAGGTAAAAGAGGAGTAGCAGGGGAGGAAACGTGGATCCTCGGACAGGGCCGGGGTACCTGGGCAGAGCGCGGCGGCGCCGGCTGCCTCCGGCGGGCTCGTCCCCGGCTTGTGTCAGTGCCCTTCGTGCTGCGGGCAGGTTTTGCCAGCCGCCAGCGAGCGGGGAGAGGGAAGGAGGGAAAGAAGGAAGGAAGGGAGGGAGCGAGGGGTCGGAGGCTGTCCTCCGGGAACTCCACGGCGGGGCTCCGCTCCCCGGCTGCCCTCCCGGCCGGGGCCGCCGAGCTCCCCTTGTCTCCCTCTCCCGCTGCAGCCGGAGCCGGCCGCTCCCCGGGGCCGCTGCCCCCCGAAGGGGCTCCCTCCAGCCCTCCCCGCCCGGCTCCGGGGCTGCCTCTCCCCCTCGGGGTGCCCGGGGCTCGGCACGGCCTGGGCTCGGCCGAGGGGCTGGGGAGCAGCCGAGGGGCAGCTCCCGGGACCGCGCTGTCCTCCCCCGAGCCCGGCCCGCCGAGAGGGTTCCTCGGCCCGTCTCTGCCCGGTGTAGCCTTTGCAGCTCCTCCTTAACACTTGCCATTTGCACGTCCACGCTTTGCTATCCCAGGTGTAAACACGGGCAGTGTTAGCGATAGACATCGCCGACACCCAGCTTTTGCGCTCACGAGTAGGTGCGGGGTCTGGACGGCATGACACTTGTGGCGTGTGGCAGGAGGCTTTTCTGTGACAGATCTTCCGGAGCCTGTTTTACAAATCGATTTCTTTCAAACTGTGATGTTTCATTTGGGGAAATGAACACTCTCTGAAATAAACTCGTCTGACAATAAGCTGAAAAATGCTTTCACATTTCTACACGTTAATTTATTTCTTTGGGGGCTGCATGTGAGCTGCAGTTTCCAAAATGCTTACAAGTAATGGCAAATCAGGTGCATGGCAGGCTGGTGTATACAGGACTGCTTCAAATACATTTTACTTCCCAGTAAGATGCAAGACAATTAGATTTGCAAGTTCATTTTGAGAGTACAACCCAAAACCCAAGACCTCTGAAAGTCTACACCTTTGTTCTAAAAAGCAGGATACATACACCTCACTTCCAACAGAATTTGTCATCTACCTTTAGGGTAGAAAGCAAAAGTCCTGAAACAGCTGAAATTGCACCTCTGGGAGGGACTACAGAAAACTGATACCAATCACCTTCTGGACATCAGTAGCAAAATCCCTCTCCCTGAGAAAGGGAAACCTGCTTTTTTCTTCCAGCCTCAATCTGTACAGGTTGAAGTTGCACAGGAATGTAGAATAATTTAGATGACATTAAAAGGGTTTTATATTCCCTAAAAATACAAGTGAGATCCAAAACTTTCTCCATGCTGTGTAGAATACATGACAAACTCAGTATATAAATATAATGCATGTAACCTCGTTTGGGTTTTTTTTTCTGGGAAATGTCATTTTCACATTTCCATGCATTTTAAACAAAGATAAGCCTTTAGAGGTACATATTATTATGCACTACTCCAGAATAGATTTTCACACATCCAAATGCTTTTTCATACTTCTCTATCTGTAATCAGGGGTTACATTTCCCTTTTCTAATTACAGTGCAGCCACAGCCCTTCTAAAGCAACAGCCATAGGAAAAATAAATCTACCCTAATAATTTCTTAAGTGACAACTACCACAGGAGAGTACTTATATTATCGAATGCATCAAATCTTCTCTTTATGCTGGTCTAAAATTCATTAAATATTAACATCACCCAGTGTGAGAAACATGCAAATCACAGTGAGGGCATCAAATAACAATCCAGACATCCAAGTAACAGCGGGGAACTTGCTAAAATAGTCTGGAAAATGCAAAGAGGAGGGTTCTTTACAAAATGAAGACAAGAGGCGACAGCAACTGAGTATCACACTCAATCCATGCCATAATTCATTCACTTAAGACAAATACTTACTGAAATCATACCTGAGGCAGGGCAGTCACGAAGTATGTACAGATTTGTTACTTGATTTTCCTTTTCCCATGGATAGAAACCATTGTGATCATCACTAAAGCCCATTCAACACACTCATTAGGCCTGAAACGTACCTCTTAACACGTGCAGCATGAAAACATTGTCCGTGGGGTGAGCTCGCTCCGTCTGTACATCTTCTGCAGCAGCAGCAGTGCTGAGGCAAGGAATTTGCCCGTCTTCCTTGCTTGAAGCACCTCCTGAAAAGGGACTTTAGGTCTCCCTGTACCATGCCTACTCCACACTTCACTGCCTATTGCTGTCCAGTGGAAGAGCCTGCTGAGGACTGGTGCTGCCTCTGAGTCTTTCCTGGTTCCCTCTCTCCTCTGTCATCAGGGAAGAGGGGAGATGAGAGAGATGCTCATCCTTAGCAGGAACCTTTGTTGCTTCCTTGATATTGATAATGATGACATATCACAGGGGAAGATCACTCATTTAAATCTCTCATGAAGTAAAACCTAGCCTGGGAGGGAAATACACCATCTTAATCCTCCCCCACCTTAGCTTCACCCACTCAGTGCTACAGGTTTGTCTTGGCTTTTTATCTCTCCCTTAACCACTCTCCCAAGCCTGCCTTATCAGGGATCAGCATCCTTTTTGGTTGTAATGTTGTGTTAAGTTTCAGGGTGGGTTGGTTATTTTTTTTTCCTTTTGCATCCCTATTTGAAGAGGCACTTAATTTTTCTAAGCAACAGTCAAAGCTGTGGTCATTTTAGCAAAATCAGAGGGTCACACTGAAAACAGTGTCCTGCTATCAGATACCTACAGAGATTTTGTGGTATGCCAGCAGTTAAAGCAGAAGTCATGTCATCAAACCACTTACCTCTTTTGTGTAAGCATTACACGGTATCAGTTGTTACTGAAAGGATACGTTCATTAGTTCTGTTTAGTGGTCGGCCTGGGCTCATCCAGTTGATGGAGCAGTAGCTGTTCACAATTACCACTTTGTATGGAGCTCAGTTCCTTCTCCAGGGATGTTTTCCCAGTGGTCAGCCATAAAGGATGTCATACGTTACCTGGTCACCCAGCACCCACCTAAAAAGAAAAACAAAGCTCTATGGTTAACAACAGCAACAGTGAAGAAGACAGTGATCACATTCACTTCTCTCTTCATGATTATCTTTTACTGGCAAGTCAAAATCACTAGGAGGCCCATTCTTCATGGGCTAGGGAATTCTTCCAAAAGTGGCAGAAGGCAGTGAGTCATTAGAATTCGTATGTCTTTTCTTTTCTTTTTTTCTTTTATTTTTTTTTTGGAGGGGGGGAAGTCACTTTTCTAGGTCTTGGGCATAGGTTGTCGTAGGGTTTCCCTACCATGCAAGAAAGAGTGCAATAAACATGCTACATGTACATCATCACTGCAAGTGTCCCTGCTTTTATTACTTTTATGTTGTTATACGTTATTTTAACACAGTTTCTTTGTGTTTATGAGACTCTCAGCATAAAGAAGAAAATATGACCCAGATATACACTGTATTGAAGGCTCTGTAAATTGGCACAACCTGCTGTTTCCAGTTCTGGCTTGCTAAACAACTATGCATGTACAAGGTACTGAAGGTGGTTTGCATATCTGATCAAGCTTACACATTTCTATTGTTATTAACAACTTGCAAAAGATAAGGAACTCTCTATCCAGTAACTTACACCATCAAAACAAAGGTCAGGGCGAACACATTTGCTGTAGTTGGAGGCGTCGGTCCGATAAGCTTCAGCCCTGAAAATTCTTGCAGAGAGACCTGTAATTTGGGAAAGTGTTTTACTGTCATGGTACATCAGCACGCAGCAATTGAGAAGCTCAGTAGTAACTCAGTAGTAGGACTGTAATGAAGACAGGCCACTTTCCTGCAGGAGAGCAGCTGGGAGTTTGCAGTTCATTCCTCAGTACTGAGTGGGCTGCAGCCTTTGAAATGCTTTTGCATGTTCATTCATTTCAGTGCTTAATCCTGTTTTAAAGTAAAGAGTATCTGCCGGTGGGGGCAAACAGGATTTCTTGCACAGCCACTTCTCCTCCTAATAAACCTCAAGACTGGCCTGATTATGTCAAAGAGGTGCTCCTGACAAAGCTCCCCTTCTGCAAAATATTCAGAAAACTTAAATGGATGCAAGCGAGGTCTGGAGACCACACCAAGAGGTTTTAAAACTGTAACAGGATTAAAAATCACATACGGTCAAAGTCTTTAAATAAAAGGAAAGTACAAGAAAGTATCTAAAATTTACAGTGAGACTTACTTGCATAAATGTTTATAAATTTTATCAAACAACTCATAATTTTGACAGTTTTCCATAAACCCCTGGAACATGCAAAGCATTTAATTTATTTGTGGCAAGATAAAGATAATGAGCAGCATTTTAAAAGTTTATTAACATAGAATGTCCTGGCACAGTCATACTTACGTACTTCTATTGTTTAAATTATATTTTCTAAGAACTCAAAAAAAAAAACTTACAAAAGGGAGCTTCTGATTGCAAAAATATTCAAAATTATCCTCATCATCTGTATTCATAGAAAAGCAAACCAACCAAACAGCATAACTAAACTGGATATAGACGCCAGCCGTACCTCGATCTGAAAAATGCTTGTGTGCAGCAGAAAATATGGCTCCAATATGGAGACAATAGACTGCTGTAATAGTCCATATCAAATATGCTAAAACAACAACAAAAGAAGTACATTACAGCAGAAATGCTGAGGCCATCCTAATGATGGGATTCCCAGCAGAAGCTGTTCCAGAGGCCACAGGCCAAGCAAACAGAGTAAAGCGGCGTATGCTGGTACTCCTTTCTGTTACTTCGCTGCTGTAAATAGCTTGCCTTCCAGAGATAATAAAAACTATTTTGCGTGAGTTATGTGGGGTTTTTGCTACACTTACCCTTGAACATCTGCTGTGTCTGATAAAGGATAAGAGCTAATGAAATCACATGAAGTAGCATACATGAAGTACTGCTTTGTTTTCGATTTGTGAGACAATCTAAAGCCTGCATTTTGCCTGCTTGTTGTACTACCTGATGGGTACAACAAAAAAGGAGTACTCAAGAAACAGTCTATAAAATGGAAGATTGATTAATTGATTGATTGCAGATGAGGATGAACCCTGTCTGTACTAGAGATATTCTCTATCCCACCCCCTCCCCTTCAAAAGACATGTTTATTGTGACAGAAGATTGTTCCTTCCAGCCAGGACCCAGTTGAGAAGCAGCTGCCTCTACCCAGCACAGAAAGACAAAGGCTTGTGTTTTTGCTAAAAGACAAGTCTCCACGGCATGCATCCTGTAAGATCATCAGTTCACCTACTAAGAGTGTACCCCATGAGTTCATTCCTCTTGCTGCTGGTCTCCTTTCACAGCAGAATTTCTCCCAGAACTGTTTTATCTTTTGAACGACAACTAAATGCTTAAAAACTCATAGGTGAGGTCTGTGGAACGAAACGCATCGAGTTGGAGCCTCCTCTCCTTCACACGGGTGCCCTCATTCACAGCCAAGTGAGTGAGAGGAGGCTCAGGGCCATTAGTTTTAAGCCACCCGCCGTAGGAGGCCGGCGCTGGCCGGCGGGGCGGGCGCAGGGCCGGGCGCAGTGCGATGCCGATGCCGGCAGGTGGCGGCGTTGGGAGCGCGGATCCAGGGCGGGATGAGCCGGAGCCGCTTCCACGATTAACCCGAGCCACGGGGCTGCTTGGAGCGAGCGGGTGATTCCATATGTCACCATGTCTTGCTCCCACCCTAGCGAAGTGCTCTCTTGGTTTGTTCTCAGAATGTGGCTTTTCTTTTCACTCTTCTGGCTTTGGCTGTATAGGACATTCACTATTGCTGTCCCTGCAATTAGTACAACATACCTTATTTTATCCGGAAACAAAAGACAGTTTACAAAGAACCCCTATTTATTGTTATTTTCCAAAGGCAAAGCTTAATCGATTTACTTATTACCTTTTATCTTCAGTATATTGGCTATAGCACATTACAGCTGGTACAGGTAAGAAACGGTCCTGACCCTTTCTTCTTGGCTTCTGATTTAAGTGAAGCACACTCAATTAAACATTAATACCCGATCAGTCCTGCTGACTGACAGTACCACACATACAGAAAGCAATGATCCGACAATCATAAGCAGCCTTGTAAAGCTCCATCAATCAGGATATGTTCAAATAATGCACCTGAGCAAACTGGGGTAATCCTGCACTGATCTGCTAAAATTTCTGCAAGTTATGCAGTTTCATAATGAGTAATATAACCATTATTAAAGAAGCAATACTGCAAGATTTATTAATTCTACTGAGCTGCCCACCACTCCTACTGGCTTAATTAAACCCTGGATATTCAGCATACACTCAAGCCAAGTGGATGCACACACACACGCACACATACTGAAAAAAAAAAAAAAAAGGCAGAAATAAGCAAGTATACTAGCAACAAAGCAGAAATTCATTAAAAACCTATCTCATTTTGCTACTGGTTTACCCGGGTCAGATTAATCTCAGACCTTAACCAAAAAGAAAACACAGAGCCACTTGAGCAAGAGAAAAAAATGTACTTTCGGAAGGCAGCGTAATTCATCTACCTGCCTCTCAGCTATCTGAGGCTCTTTCAGGAGATGAGAGCAACACTAAATGTGCCAGAGGTGGGCTTTTGGTGTCATTACACAAATCTCAGGGAGTTTCTGCCAAATCCCCAAGTTGTCTGACAGTAGCATACCTCCAAATACATCATCTAGAAGCGTGAGGTGAACAGAGACAGGGAATAGTATTTACTTTGGGAAAGTATCAGTCACATGTCTTGTATATATGAGCAGGTTAAACCCAGGAGAGGCAGCTGAATTACTTGTGACCAAATAAAACAATTAATCAACAGTTTTAAGGCTTCATAGAGTTTTAAATATGTATTTACATGTGGTGTACACTATTTATTTTAGGTATCTTTAAACCTAGACTCTGAAGTCTCAAGGTGGCAGCTGGCAGGTCTTCCAACATACAAAACATCTTGTGAGAGGCTGTTTGGTGATAAACTATTTTCAGACAGAACAGAATTTGTGGCTTAGGGTATCTGGGGTTTTAATTAAGCTAACTTGAAAAACAACACAGAGCTGCCTCTTTACCAAGTTACATAAAATTCTAATTGGTTTTAATATTGTTAAATATTCTTTTAATATTGATCAAATTATCTTTATTATTCTTATGTTTGGATTACATTGAAGTCAGTCTGTATGGCTGTAGAGTAGCTTGTATCAGTATGGAAGTCAGATAATAAATAAGACAGCTATTATTAAACCGAGAAAATTATGGTGCTGAAAGTATTTTGGAAACTGCTCACCACGCTAATAGACCACATAATTTAGACCTTTTCCCTGGAAACATTTCACACATTAGAGTAGTCCCAATGAGTTTAATGTGAATAATCCCATCATGGGCAGAAGGTCCTCTCCTGCAGGCACTTGTTGCAGCAGGTGCCCAGAGGAAGCCAGGATAACTCCATTCAAAAGTGGGGTGACTGCAGCATCACAGTCAAAGGTTCCCTTTGTGTTGGATTACCCAAGAAATGGGTCTCTTCTTCCATGGGAGATGCGCCTCCTGAAGCTACCAAGAGTAGAAATTTGGGTCCATAGCCCTCTAAAAGTGGCAGCAGTGAGTGCTCTGCAGCCAACCAACCACACCTCTGGCCTGGGGATACCTGATCATGATCCAGAAGCTACTGAGGACACTCCACCCCATTTAGCTATCCCTCACATTCCAACTGGCAACAGACCTAAAATAATCCACAAACTCAGCTAAGCGGCTGTTAGCGCCTAGGGTCTCGCAGGCCTCCCTGGGACACAGTGGTTTCACGGAAACTAGACAGAAAGAAACCCAAAAGTCCAACTGGAAACCTCTGGAGAAAACATGAGATTGCTGTGTGCTTACAGACTACACCATGCAAGCTACATGACTTGGCTGCCCACTGGCATCACTTGGATGGCTTGAGTGGGACAGCTGCAAGATGCAGAATTCCAGCCTTTCCCTAGAGATCAACCGGGACAGCATTTCTTAACTTTCACAATTACTTTCTTAGATAGATTTGTTTTGAAGTAGGTGTTTGCTTTCACAAATGCTCCTATGAAGAATGAAAATATCAAATAACAAACTACAGAATTGAGGGTTTCTCTGTCCCACAGTAGAGCTGCTTTCAGTTCTGCTGTGCCAGCAGTAATGAAAACAACTGGACTTCTTAAAAGATCATTTCTGTGCATCTGTATTTTAAAAAAATCAACCTCACGATCCAAATGATGATGACTTGACATCTGAGCATTTCACAAAATGACAATACAGGCCATCTATTAGAGAAAGTAATATTGTGAGCACTAGCCAGCGCTCACAACAGTTCCATGCTTTGCTTTTGGATCCACTCCAGCTGAATGAATAGACAGCACATTTCCCAAAATGCAGGAATTTTGCTGCCATGAAGCACACTGAGGACAACAATCAAGCCTCAGCTTTGTAATGATAGGATTTCAAAAAACAGCCATTTAATTTAAAATAGTCTTTGTGGTTTGTAAAGCTGTTTCTGCAGAGCACACAGAGGATAAAATGCACATGCTTTCACAGGCTTTCAGCTGCTGGCCCAAGTGCAGAGAAAGATTAAGGCAAGACAGTTTGATTTTACATGATGCAAACTAGAAGAATCAGGCAGAAAAGATGGCTTTGAAAACTATACTTTGTTTTGTCCTAGAAGAAGGGTAATGCAAACTAAGTATTGTTTTTTACAGCTAGCAGGATCCAGACAGATTGCAAAGGTATGAGCATGGGAGCAGCCAAACAATAGCTCTATTCTCCCACAACCAATTTCTCCAAATCTGTAGTCTCACTTTCTGAGTTCCCACACTGAGCCTACAGGCCTCAAGTTTAATTAGAAAATGACTGCAATCCAAAAAATTATTGTTTAGTTTTGATGATGCAGGCCTTAGCAAGGGAAAGGACAGGGACTGAACCAAGCCTAACGGAGTGTGGTACAGTAACACTACAATATCCCCATAGGCACACAGCGAAGATGAAGAGAGGTGTGGAAAACTGTAAGGAGAGGCAAAAACCTCGAATACCAGCTTCTGAGTATTTGCTAAGCACTACCCAGTGCTATAGTTTACAAGGGGTGGAAAATACATAAAGGGGAGCCAGAATACAACTCTGACATGAACCAGGTGAAAGCACAGAGCTGGAGGAATCTGTGATCAGTTTTAAGGGAAGCTGGCACAGCGTCTGCTGGGGTTGTGTACTGGAGCAGGAGATTTACCCTTGAGGAGTAGAACTGAGCATTCCCGTTTCTGCTCTGTTTAGGAGCGTAGAAGAGCCTGTGCATAGGTGGGGAAGGGGAAAAGGGGCTGCTGCACAGCTCTGGGGCTGCACAGGGACACTGTCTGAGCCTTGACTGAACCAGATTTGGTTTGTCCCTGCTGAGAATAAAACCCACAATCTGTTCACTACAGAAGCCACATGACTAACAGTCTAGCCTCGAGCGATGATGAAGTAGACACAAAAAATTAAGGAGAAGGGTGCTCCTTTTGCTTATACCCTATGGCTGGGGTTTTTTCTGAACAAAAATGTCCCCTGGCCACACTGGTGAGTAAGTTTACCATTTTGGGAGCTGTTCTGCCACACCCGTGAGATGGTGAATCAGGGAGAGTTATACAACTTTGCTGTTTATGGGAGGTTTCACCCACTTACCTCTGCTGTGCTGCTCTCTCTGCTTGCAGTTGTGCACAACCAGTTTTGAAGGATGGGTAGCCAGGAGTAAAAGTGATATGGAGAAAGAATAATTTTTTTTTAAACTTGGTGAATAAAAACTTGCAGTAGTGAGGACAAACACCAGGAAGAGACGAACAAATTTCAAATCAGAAGTCAGCCTGGAAATTATTTGGTAAGGAACCCCTATACAAAAAGTCACAGCGCATGTGGATTTCCATAAATGTTATGACAAAGCCTCTCCCAACTCTACAGCAGCAATCCAAGTACACAAATATACAGGTAAATGCCTGAACTCACTTGCTAGCTCAGCCCCCAAGGTATGGACATGCACAGTGGTTTGAGATTTAAGAAGCCTAATTCAGCTAAACACTTCAGGGTTCAGATTTGTGTTCTGGATATCTGCAAATGACAATGAAGTGGAAGAGCATTTTTAGAAGCCATTTTTCTGGCCAGTGCAATGATCCTGAACAAGTAGGACCAGACAGTATTTTTGTGCAATCAAATTGTCAAGCTGAAGGTAGGAAGCTCACCAGGCTTAGCATCTCTCAGCATTCTGTAAACTGGAAGCCAAAAACCGGTGGCTAGGCTTGAAAAAGTTGATCTTGGTGAGCAGCAAGAAAGGTTAAATGCACGAAGCTCTGTTAGTCATTGGGATTTATTTGCTCAGTTCTAATTTTAACTTTGGTAAGCCCAATAAAAGGTATCACATCACCGTCTGGGTAGCTGTCATACAAAAAACAATGCAGCTACCAACTTTCCTCCACTGGATGACATACTTGGGCAGTAGCCCTTTAAAAAAAAGCATCAGCTTCTTTAGTGCACATTTGGTTTTCCATTCATTATTTTCCTGATCGTGAAAGCAATGTTATTCATCCCAGAGAAAAATAGATACATTGTATTTCAAAAGTTTAACCAAAACACACAGTTTGCTGCAAATTTTCCTTCTTTCAGGATTTAAAAAACACACCTACAAAGTGGCTGCCGCGCAAAATCATCAATTTACAGTCAGTGGAATTCAGCAGGAAAAAAGGCAAAAGGAAAAAGAAATGAATGACAGGATCACAAGAGTTGACTGCTACCTACAAAAATGCAGATGATGAGAAGGACTAAAAGCAAAGACTCCTCTCCCCATGAGATGAGCTAATAAATATTAAACATGGAATGACTTTTTTATAAAAGAAGAGACA
This sequence comes from Rhagologus leucostigma, assembly GCA_013397725.1. NCBI lineage: Eukaryota > Metazoa > Chordata > Aves > Passeriformes > Rhagologus > Rhagologus leucostigma. Next base: position 62,468 of record VZTD01005895.1, read on the forward strand.
AAAATAGGAAAAAAAACCCATTTCTCTGTAGCAGCTGGCATGGGAGCATTTGGACACGATTCTTCTGGGAATCCAGCTCCTCTTCCTCCTTCCAGACCTTCTAAATAGCAGCCAGAAGGGATGAACCCCTAAATTTGAAATATTGTTGCCCAGAACAATGGGGGAAATGCTCCCCTCACAAGTAACATTCCTCCTAACTGCTTTTGAGACTTGTAGGCTGAAATAGGCAGTCCAGTGTCATGACGAAAGAATCATGTCGTACATGAAATATCCAGTTAATGCTGAACAGGACGTTCAAATACACTGCCAAGAGGAATTCTCTTTGTTTCTACTGGATCAGAAGCAATCACACCATATTAACCAAGCTGTATTCTTACAAGTTCATAGGCCCAGCCACTGCTCAAATGGAAGGAAGACACTACAGATCCAGGCATCTGGAAAAAGCAGTTCCTGTTATATGTGCAGTAACTTGACTGTTCTCCAATATTCATGGATCTTGACATCATTATGCCATCAGGGAAAAAAAAAGTACAATAAAATGTTGTGAGCATTTGAAGTAATTATTAATTACTGACTGCTTGCTTCATAACGAATTGGAATATCATCTGTTATAGACCAACTTTTCATATATTCTCTAACACTTCCAAGATGCTGTGGGACTGATCTATCCTTTAAAATGAATGAAGTATTAAAATCAATAGAATAAAACTCTTTTCTTTCCCAAAGAGACTATAAACTTTGCAATACGGTCTCATCAGATTTCGCAAAGTAAGGAGGACTGGTCTAAGTCATCCTTGGATCAAAACCCTTGCTGGTTCCTAAGCTTGTCTAAGAATAGCACCTGTGCTACATTCACTAACAATGATAGAATGTCTCAGTATAATTAAAGGACACTGGAGCTTCCAATTTTTAAACAGTATGTGAAATTCAGGAAATAGTAATTGTAATAACAACATCAAATTTAGAGAAACCATTGCAACTTTTTAAAAGACAGAGGTCCAAGTTTTGTGCTGATCAAATGTCAGATTAAGTAAGTTCATTCTTCTTAATACAATGTGTCCTGGAATACTTTCTTTCCACATTCCCTTGGTTGAGGAGCAGAGGGAGAGCATGCTGCTTGATTTCCTAAACTATTAAATAATAGTGTTGCTATGATTGTTGAAAAGCTGCTATCATCATCCTAAGAGTGACTTCATCTATAAGTGGCTGAAGTAACATGAATAAAATGCACTGGGGTTTTATTTTGCAAAGGCCTATTTCACATGCAGCATCACTCTCTACAGAGAAGCAATCACTTCTAGGGTGCAGTGTGGGAGCTATTTAATGAATACCCACTAGCTGAGCCTCATGCATATTGTATTTTGGAAATAGTACCTTGAGAGACCTTCATAATTTATTACATCATCTAGCTAGGAGTTCAGTGGTGCTTATATGTCATCTTATTTTGACATGCAGCCCCCAGTAGAAGACTATGGATGCTCTCCTGTCAAACTCAATGGCAAAATACTCACTTAAATTTATCAGAAGTAGACTTGGGCCTCTAATCAGGTTACAGTAATGATTCAGGATGACTGACCTACTTTCAAGATTTCAGGCCAGGCAGCAGCTTACACAATTGGAACAGCTTTTATCTTGTTTCTGCAGCTGAATATACTGTCAGTCTGCTGGAGCTGTGGTGGAGGGCAAGCTATGATTGGCATTGATCATTCCCACTTAGGAAGCACTCCAAGTCTCTATTTTGCCTATAAAGACAAATGAAAATACCTTATCAAACACTGTTATCACATTGTTCTAGAGCATTAACCAGTTTTGCAAAAAATAATTTCCCAAAGGCACATTTTTTTATGATGACAATGTAGTGTTAAAGTGGTGCTAGCAAACAAATGAATGATACAATATGTTGATGCTGTATCAAATGGAAAACACTCCCATCAGAGTTAACATCAATTTACATGGTGTAGCGTGAGGGTGGGGATCTCTTCCACGGCTTCTGCTTACTTTCATGATTTTTCACCTGATACATGAGCAGGATTTTGCTCAATCCTCTCATCTAATGCACAAGAATGCATATGGAAATCTTCGATACAGCAGGTTCATCTGCAAGCAGGAATGCCTCTTAGAGACATAGTAAATCCAAGCACATGCAAAAGAAACATCAACCTATAATAACTGCACCTGAAAATAAATCGGTATTTTACTCCCTTTCCTGATCTCAACCACATGAAACTCTTGAAAAATACCACAGTATTTTAAAATAACACCTATACTTATTTAAATGTGTGTTCATGTTGCATTTGTTCATACTCCTTGATAGGGCAGATGTAAAGATGGAGCAGTCAGGACACATTGTCAGAGAAGACCAGGTCAATTCAATTACCTGGGTTATGCTTTCATTCCATGATTAACTACATCACTTGCCATACATTTAATGCAAACAGAAGTGCTAAGTATCTCTCCTGTGATCTGCTGGTCTCCTGGAAAAAGCACATTCCTCCAAGTTAGCAGCTTCTATGCAGCAAAAACCAGCTGTCTTGCAAAGGAGGACAGAAATAATCATTCCTGATACTATTGACTATTATAAGAATTTACAAGACAGGGGACAAAAAAATAGAGAGGATGTTCAAGACTCTTAAGCAAATTTTTTCAGTGTTTATATAAATAAAAAACTTGTGTTGAACTTGGTCTACTAGAGTATTAGGATAAATTCTCACTGAAACAACGCATTCATAACCACTTCCAGCTTGGGTGAATTTTGTTAATTATAAGCCTGGCCCCATGGGCGTATTCCCTCGACAGGATCACGAAGCAGCATGATGCTGTGCAAACTTTACCTTTGAGCCGCAAAGGAGCTAAGTCACCAGCCAACAGCAGATGAAGATGCCACAAAAACACTGGAGCAACCTTATGCTATAAAGGAGTAAATGAAGAAAGCAACGAGATGTGAAGGGGTGACAGCAAACAAAGCTGTGGGAAATTCAAGGTTAATTTTAAATGAAGAAGTCATACAGAAGCTTGGTTTCAGGAGTATGTCATATATTTTACAGTACTTTTGGACCAGGTGTTTTTTTTTAATAGATTATTTATAAACAGAAGATTCTGACAAGAAGGAAAGATACTTATTCAATATGATGCATACCCTGTAATTTTATTTTTTTTTTCCAATGCTGGAAGAACTTCACATAGAAATACAATCTCTGCTCAACAAATTTCAGTTTATGGCAGTAAATTACTCTTTATAAGCAATACAAGAATATTGAAACTTATCTCTAATTCTCTCTGTACAGTAAATGCTGAAGAAGAGAAAATAACAAGACATTATAAAGCAAAGCCCAACCCCTTGAAAGTACAGAAATGTTGTTTTTCTGTGTCACAGTTGAATAATAGTTGGACAGAAGAATGAATCTGGGGCTGGAAACCACAGTCTTAGTTTGAACTCAGCATTGTGTACAAAGCCCAAAAGATGAGCAGCGTCCAGACCTCCAGATTTTGGTCATCAGAGTAGTAATTGTTTTAATCTGTTTTTCTAAAATGCAATGGCAGAAAAACAAAATTAAAGAAAAGCCATTGGACAATAACATTCTGAAAATAAATTTCTACCAAGAAAATAAACTTTAGAAGTAGTTACCTGTTTAACAGAAAAATATATAACTTTATGTTAGGACTTATTTTAGAAAATGTATTTCAAAGTTCTAGATAATAAAGATGCCATGACTCACAGCGTTATTTTCAAAATGTCACCAAAAAAAATTCCTTTTCAATTTATTTCCAATAAAATTGTCATTTAAAATTAATTTTAGTCTGTGAGCCACTTTATCATACAAAATCCTACTCGAATAGCTAAACGTGCAGATAGACTGCATATTTAAAATGACCAGAAGAGCTGACCAGGCATTACTCTAAAATCCTGTTCAGAACAGTTTGACTGGACACCAGTGCCTCTCTCAGCCTCAGAAACATCACTGATGAGAACTGAACATATGGTCCCCCCAAACTAGCAATGTTTCCTTACATTCCTTACACCTCTCTAGCTTCCAAACTTCCTGTAATTTGCCTCATTTTTTTCCAGCCAAAAAGAACTTTCTTAAAAATTCAAACTACATATGAGAACTGCTAAGAATTACTTTACAATATTTCCTCTTAGGCTGCTGCATAAATGACTACATTTCAATTACTTCCTTCCTCTGAATTAGATGGACTATTTGGCATTGGGGGAAACTAAGTAATTTTTATTCAATGCGACTTTTAAATTTTGATGATACTATCAAATACTGCAATTTAGCACAATATACAAAGAGGTCATACTTTACTACTATAGACAGTTCTACCTTTTTCTTCCTTCTCCCCCCCTCCCCTTTATTACCAGTATATTTTCTCATTTTTATAAAACTATTCTCATGAGACCTTGTTTTGCAAAGCATAGAACAGAAAAGGCAAGTAAGAGTGCTTCTGAGCATTACATCTTAAAATGACAGAAAATAACTTAAGTAAGAGTGGATGATATAATTGACCTAAGTGCCTACTTGTCATTTACCCTCAAGTCCCAACAAAGCCAGGCAGCTCTGAGTACTGGGATCACATTCAATAATGGGAATCATGACAGAGTAATATATTTCACAGAAGTCTCATAGCAGTGTACTTTCCAGCTATATTATATGCCTATATCTTAGGATTCTTTGGTCCAGCATTCTCCACCATTATGGTACAGGCTTTCTGTAGTAACTATGCTTGATTTTTCTAGATTCCCTAGTAGCTGCTGACAAGAGGACAAAAGATTTGAGATCTATAGTTAAGGTTTAAGCCTAATAGCTACAGTAATTGATTAGTTCTCCATGGATTTTCTTTGGTCACTGAGGTGCGTACAGAGACTACGGGAGATTATTTTATTGTGTAATTTTCACAGCGCAGCAGGGTACCTTGACAATGGGTTGGATACCACCCTCCTGACAAAAACCACAGGGGAGTGATCAGAGTGAAAAAAACTCAGAGAGCAGAATCACTCCATAACAAGCAGGGGGTAGGATTTTTCTTTCCTGGGAAAGACGCAAGATTTCTGGCCCCACAACTTGTAGATACATCTGAGGTCTCCTGGGGGACAGAGTAATTTTTGTTGGGAGTTACAGCTCACTTCAGCCCTAGAGGTATCGGAGGCTTTACCCAGTTCCTTGGCTACTGAGCTCTATTTAATAGCTAACATGTTGAAAAAGGCTTTTTGAAACAGATAAATTGTGTACAGAGCCAGAGTAGGCCCAGAGGGTTAAGAAGCAGATGCAGAAGTTGTGCAAAGCTGGTTTTGTTTTAGGGGTGGATGCAAAGAAGTTGAAAGTAGATATGGTTATGATGAAGGTTGATGGCTTAAGACATTCTGAAAAATAATCTCTCTTTATTATCCATAGATCAAGCTAGCACTGACCACAGCAACTGTTACAACCTCTTCTGAAATAGCACAAAAGTGAGTTGGAGGGACCTTTACTACAGCTAGAACAGGAGCTGGTGGACCCATGTTGAGGAAACTAACAGGAGTGTGGGATGTGGAGATGGCTCATGCAACTGCACGTACCACAAACTAAACTGGGGCTAGCAGCTGCATCCAAGAGACTGCAACTTATATTTTGGTATGAACTAGCAACAGCCAGGAGAGGCTTCATTCAAATGCCTGTTTATACACTTGATCCAGGTCTGAGTTATTTTCAGTTCCAAGTGTATTTTAGTAATAATTCAACTCACTCTCAGAAGCCCAGACATGAGCCTGACTCTTCCAAACTCTAGGCCAAGGTCCTCTCAAAGTTTGCCTCAGTTGGGTGGATTTCAGGCACCTCGCATGGGCCTGACCTTCAGAAGGTGAATACTCAGCACTTTCTAAATACACAACACTCAAAGCACCCTCCAACTGGGTTAATAAAAATTAAGGCACTCAAAAATTGTTAGTTACTTTTGAAAATCTTACCCATAACTAGAACAGACTGATTGACAAGAAATGCAGAAATCACAGGTAACCATAAAAGGATCCATGTGTTGCTGTGCTCAAGGTACTTACAGTGTAAACTTTATTCCCATTCATAGTGACATAGTTAATGGCAAAAGGGTTTACCCTTTATGTCCAGTAACCATATTTTACTCTATATCTCTAGAGAGCAGGAGTCTGTATAAGCAATGAGAGGGGGGAAAGAGTTGATGGATTACCAGTTTTTCTCCTGGTGGTGAATTCAGCTGTCTGCAATCGTGAATGTTAGTACAGGAGGAAACAAGATAGTTATCTTTTGTCAAAACTGTGATATAACAAATGTTAATATAATCTCAAAGGGAGGTGCAGTTCAGAATATCTTTTTTAAAAGGACAAAACACATCCTGAAACAAAAGTTGGTTTTAACTATGTATAAACAGTCTTTGATCAATCAACTGAATCCTTAGAAAGGGATGATATATCGCAAAACACAACACAACACCCCTACCACATTTGGGTAACTGCTTAAACTTTGCTCACAGAAAGGATGATAGTAGTTGACAGGGAGACCCAACCAAATTATCAGAGTGGAACTTTTTTGTTTTCGTATAAATTAGTACAGTCCTCTCCTTCTGGAAGCTAAAATCCATACAGAGTAAAATGGATTGGTACTGATGCATTATAAATGTATCTGGCATCAGATAGAAATTTCTCCTAAGGGTTGTCTTCAGAGTTCATGGCTTTTTGTTTCCTCTGCTGCTTCCTCAGACAAACCTGTAAAGCAAAAAGAAGATGCTTTAAAAAATAGTGTAGTTGGCACTATATTGTTGATTCTATGTGAAAGCCTTGGTTATAGCTAGGGGAAACAATTTATTACATGCAAAACAGTTAGGATAAAAATGCTTAACTTGCAAATTCAAGCACTCGCAAGTTCAGAAAATAAAAAAAAATTAAGGCAATAAAGGCAATTTCACATCAGCTTTTCTATGCATAGCAGGGACAATGGCAGTTCAAATTACAAAATCATGGACTACTTTTGCATCAGAACAAAATGACAGAGAACAACTGGGCATATGATCTGAGACACATTTACTCCAATCTACTTGTATTTATCCTGTCCCTTTTTCTGGGAAAAAAATGACAAAACAAGTTGCAAAACAATAGAAAATTGAACGCATACACTCATTAACAAGGATATACTTTTATATATATATATATATGACTATCAGCTTGGGCAAGAGGAAAAGAGATTAATCAGTCTTGGATAGGATAATAATCTTTGCAATAATGAACCTCACAGAATTGGAAAAGGGGGTAGAGACTCATAAAAAGTAGCTTCAAATATCTTGGGGGAAAGAAAACAGTGGATAATCACACAAATTTGTACACACACATACTTGAATGACTAAAATTAAAAGTCGTTATTTCACCCAGCAGTTTCTTACATATGCACTCTTAGTTTAGATTGAAAATGATTTAACTTAAATCCTTTTCTAATTAATTTAAGCAATCCAAAATAAATTGGCACTATCTCCAAATGATATATGAGTAATATTAAAATAACACACAGATTTTATGAGGTTTGTTTTGATATGGTTTTTTTCCTTCTTCTCTGAAGAAGGCTGAAATCCCCCAACACACAATGAAATGATCCAGCAGGTCAGGAGGATAAAATTTGAGCATCCAGTGTTCTAAACCAAAGCCACCAGTCTTCTGTCAGCCTAATGGCTTTCACAATCATGTTCACACAGAATTTAGCATCAACAACTTACATAAACTTAAATCAATATGCTTTCATTTAGATCTGTGCAATTTCACATGATCAAAACCATTTAGATTATTTTCCAGCTTTTATTTTGCACTTCCAATATTTTTGGTGCTTAGGGATTTTAGTATTTACAGTGGTTTTCATGGGTGATGGTACTAAACTGAACAAATGTTATCTCAAGCCTTGAGATACAAAAGACTAAAGCAGTAAAATTTCAGTAACAGCTGGAAGCCCAAGGCCCCAAGGGCATAAGAAGTTCCACTTACTGAAGTTGCTACTTTTTTTTTAAGGACAGTTAAAAGTACCATGTTAAGAACTGACTTGGGGTTCCAAAGGTCAGCCCTCAAATGGCTGCTCTTTTGTTCAAAGCTCTTGTCACGTAGCACACGCTGGGGTGGCAAAGGGACCAGCAGCAGGTCCCATCTTGTTTCATTAATGATCATGGAGAAGGAGGTAGGTAGCAAGATAATGAAACTTGTAGATCATAGGAAGCCAAGATGAGCTACAAACACTGAGGAAGAGAAAGAAATCTTGCTCTAGGCGTAAGAGATTAACAACTATGAGAGAAGATAAAAGGAGATACCACTTGAAACACACCATGGAAATAACAAACTTTAACTTCTTCCACTTTCTGCAGGGCTTATCCCAGCGCGTATCTGTGTTTAAGTTATGCACTGGCAGTGAAACACCCACCATAGCTCAATGCAGTGTAGAAACCACTGCAAAGCTACAGTTAACAATGTTCCTGACTACCAAGCTTTGTTGAGCTCTGTGTACAGCTCTGCATAAAAAAGTACAAGAGAATATCTTGCTTTCCCACCATAGTCAAGGAAAATAGTGCCAGAATTATGAAACTGGCTGCTGCACACTTCTATTAAAGATGGACACACATAATCCAAATGAGAAACATAAAAAAGGAGTTATGACTATGGTCAGCTCTTTGTGCCCAAAGAGAATGGCTGCAGATTTACCAGAGACCAAGAGTCTACCAACCTGTGCATTGGTGTTGCACATTTAAGTCATGACACTGCCACTGCACAGTGCCCTCAGCCTCTTGACATTTGAGAAATGGCTGGCTACAGGACCTCTAAGAAGTATAACAAAGCAGAAATTAGAGAAGGGAGGTTTACAAAAATATCTGGGGGAAAAAACCTCTCAATGAGAAGGCTGTAATATCCTAATGCACTTTTTTTCCTTTGTTAGGCTGAAAACATGGCCTGTTAAAAATTACAGTGTAATTATAAACTTATAATATAAAAAAAATTATTTGAGCCAAAAAACAGTGCCCAGTGCCCAAGACACTGCCTTCAAAATCTGTTACTTCCCCGACATTAACTTCTTACAAATAACCCTTGTGTGTGTTTCTACAAATTGCCATGCCAAAGTGAACCATATGAATGGTTACTTTCATGAAAAGCCGTGGATCCACTAAATCTAACACATTTACTGTAATTACTGGCTGGCAGAACTGAAGTCACAGAGCAGGATTTACCTTGGTTTCACACAAGTTTGCACAACAGCACTGTACACGGCTATAGGGAACCTGGAATACTTCTGCATGGATCAAAGAACTGCTACATGAGTAAACTGTGGGAGAGGTGAGCTGACAGGTGAGGTACAGACTGCAGCTATTTTTATTGTGCAACTCCAAAATGGGAGGCAATACAGAATCAGGAAAACACAGTTTGCAATAACCAGCCTTCCCACCTCTACCCTGTATTTTTTCCAACATGAAATATTTATTAGTCATCTAGGAGAACAACATAAATGTCACATTGATCTAACTGGCACATTCTACATTATAGCAGATGAGATAATTAACATCAGAGAGGTTTCTCATTAGCATATTCTGACAAGCTTAGGCAGATCCTAAAAAATACAGGGTATAAATATAAATTCTGAAGATTAAGGCTTCTTTACCTCATTTCATCAGGAATAAAAAGCTTCCTTTCATCTTCACATCCCCCATTATGAAGTTCTCAATGTTTCATTTTATAGAGCATCCAAAAATCCTATCATAATAACATTGGTCTGAGCACATACACTTAGAGAAACGTATACTAAAAGGTTTATACCTCTGTTTATCAATATAGCTACAAACTGGGAAGCTGCTTTTGGAAATAATAATGATAAATTTTAACTCGGCAGTAGGCAACTCCAAGCAACTCCAAGAGCTTTTGGAGTTCAGTTTTCAAAACAGAGTCAGAATACATGATTATATTCATATCCTGATTAGTAACATGAGATTGAGTATATATGACACCAAGAAAGTCACTTAAATCCCTCAAATGTTGTGTATTTGTCAATTAGCACCCTCAAGAAAGCAGCTTCTATAAACAAAGACACAGAATACTTCAGTCATGTTATTACCTCTTCAAAAGCATGACTCAATACACACATTTCATTGAGTCACAGAAAGTTCATTTGTAGATCAAAATGTACTTTTGAGACTTGAAAACCAAAAGTTCAAAGAAAATCAGTTACAGTGAAAGAAGCAACAAAGACAGCTGAAAAACCCCAATTTTCCTGGGATTATTATTCATGCAGTTAGAAAAAAAAACCCCAATGACACACTTAAAGAGAGAGATTATATTTGAGCATGATGGCAGAAGAGAGGAGAAAGAATAATTTTCTGTAGTCATAAATTTTTCCCACTAAGCATGATGGTGTAAGGTTTAAAGACGTTCAGGTTAAATAATTAGGCAATGGAAGAAACTACCCAGGGAGGTGGCTGGGTCAGGGATATGGGAAGTTTGCAGAGATAGGGCAGATGAAATCCTTGCGGGGATTACTGAAAAGGAAGATACACAGGTTTTGAATTAGATGACCTAAAGGATCTTCTCCAATCCTATCATTTATGCTGCTATGATTCATCCTAAGGAGAACATTTTGGACCCTTATGAATTACTGGCTGAGTTTCCTGGATACTATTGTACATTAGTCTACTCTAAAGCATGCATAAAACTAAGTCAAAGTTGGCTTTGAAGTGTTTGATCTACAATATCCAATACTTCCAGTCTCTTTTTCATACAGTGACTCAGAAAAGAGATGATATAACAAGACAAAAGTTATTTTGAGTTCAGATTAAGTTAGAAAAGGGAGGCACCCTGTTCTTCAGCTATTCCCACCTAAAAGAGGGAAAAAAACCCACCCTGTCTCATGGCCTAATGGTTAGTATTGCTATTTCTAGACCTGACATAAGACAGCTTTAGAACAAACTACAGCTTTAAAGTAACTGTTTTTCATAAAATTTTGGATCCAAAACTAAATGTTCCAAATGACCAAAGTTAATAGCTTTTTGCTTTTTTGTTAACAAAAGATGACAGATTTTTCCCAGCACCTTTAAGTCATATTTCTGAAAATCATAATTCCTCTTCCAAGAAAGCCCATCTATTCATTACTAATAATTTTCTTTATCATTATGAACTGCTTGAGGAAATTTATACAGCTTCCTTTTTCGTAGTATTTAACCTTCATTCTGTAAACACAATCCAAAGGGCTTTTCAAAAAGTTGAGAAAAGCAACAGGCTTGTTTATCAAGCAGACACAGTTTAGCAGGAGTGCAAAATGGATTACTGTAAAATCAACAAGCAACAAACTTTCTTATACTGCTTTAATGGGAGAAACTGGACTTCACTGGTGTTCTGTATCACTTTTAATCGACTAATAAGATGAGAGTGAGCCTCAGCATTGCCTCCCCAAGTCACCAGTGAGTCACTGACCACTGCACACATAATTTAAAAAAGCTCAGATTTTTGTATCAGAAAGTGGAGTGATGATAGCTGAGTAAGTGGGAAGCATGGCTGACTCAGTCATTAAAGAATTGTGTAAAACAAATAAATTTGTTTTTCATTCAGTGTGACTGAGAGAAAGGGCTTCATTCAGTGAACTTTGCTTTGTCCTAAGGGCCCATATACATCACAGGGTGGATAATGTGAAACAACCATTTCCATCACTGTAAATGTGCCCCCCTACTAACTGCGACTAACATGACAAATCCAACCCACAGGAAGGTATCCACTGCTAAGTTTCTAAATGCCACAAAATAGCAGGGGTAGAAGGGGCAGCTCTGACCTTGGGGAAAGAGGAGGGTCTATTCCCACAAAACTCACAAAACCCTTGCTAAAGTCTTCCTTGTGTCATTCTGACTTAATAGTGACATGTAGTAGCCGTGCAACACAGTGGAGTTAATAAGGAGGTAACAATGACAAAGGCAACATTTACCAAGTGTCCACATAGGGTTTTTTTAATTAAGTTTTAATCAACTTACAAAGTTCTTGTGCATTCATGCCTCTAGGTGTTAGCCCTCAGTATGCTTTCTTTAGGTCTTTCTTCTGATTCGTATTTGGAAAATGCCCAAGACATATGAAAAGTTTCTCATATAGTTATCAAATTTGAAAACCAGGAAAAACATCCAGTGGCATCACTAAAATTTCCCAAGGTGCACAGCTGCTTCTTCTAATGGCCCCAGTTACATACACATGTACATATAAATATATATATATATACACATGCATACTCCCCATACACACACAGTTGGAATAAATACATTCTCTAAGAACCAAGGAGCTGTCAAAACACCAAATCTAGCTTACATGTTTAGATATTAAGGAGATCAAGAGGAATGGGATGCTAGTTAATTTGAAGCAATGTACAGCTCTGTAAACAGCACTCTAATAAAAGTGTTTTAAGTTCCACTTAGGAACAACAAAAAAAACCCAAAAAATTATTACAGAGCAAACTGAATATACTTGTAGGATGACAAGCTGTTTAAAAAGCAGTTACCTATCTAAAATGATGTCTTTGATCATTACTGTAGGAAGCATAATTTTGGTGAAGCCAAAATTTTGGATGAAAAATGCTCATTTTCTCCAAATATCTCACTTCTCTCAATCACCTACCAAATATTGGAAATTTTTCTTGGAAAGCTTGCAAAGGTTTTGAAAACTGATTGTCTTCATTTAGAGATGATCTCAAGAAGTCACAAATGACACATTTCAGCTGGAATAGATATTTCTTGCCAGGAAGTAAATCCTACAAATGAGTTTGCTATTCACTGGCCAAACCTGCCCTCTTTCTAATTACCTATCAGCCTTTGTCAGGGTGGTAAATTAATTCAGTGGCTTCTAAGCCAACTATGCACAATACAGACCTAAAACTTAAGTAATTATGGCCATACAAATGCCATTGCTTCAATTTATTCTTCATCATGCCTATATCTTCCCATTCACTGCAACCCACAATCCTGTTAAGCTTTTCAGAAATGTTGGGTCTTTAAGAATTTGCTTCCAGAAAAAAATCCCACTTGGACCATGTACCTTGAGATTAAACAGACTATAATATATTAAAACCAGGGTCTTTTTTGTGTAGACGTAGCTCTTGGCTTCTTCCTGGGGAGAAGCAATGCCATAGCAATCAGTCTTTTGCCTGTCTGATTCGTTGTGCTGTTGTGTTGATTTCCCAGACAGACAACCAGCCAGCTGACTATTAACAAATCCTTTATCTTCGATCACCATGACAGATAGGCAAAACTGCAGGGGTAGGCTAGCTTTAGGGCAAGACTTTCCACCATTTTCATATGAATGGCAGCAAATCCTACTCCTGGAGACAACCACCCAGTGTCTGCCTGCAGGAAAATCTAAGAGCCTTCACGGATACCAGATATATATATATATTACAGTCAATTTCTACTCCAACAGGTTGGCTGCAGCTCATAATTGACATCTTGAAGACCTACAGCCTCCCTCTTCAAACATTCCTCATCTACATAACGTCACTTGAGCTAATACTGAACAAATTTTTCAGCTGAGATTATTTTCATTTGAAATATGTAAATAAAGGTCAAATAAATCATCAGTCAAATTTCTGCTGAATTTATCAGAACAATTCAGCTAAAAATTAAATAACTACAGCATTTTTTATATTTTCAAAATCCTTGAATTTTCATTTCACACTGAAGCATTGCAAATAAACTTCCTTGAATAAAATTCCTTTTAAAAATAATAAAATTCCTTTAAAAAATAAGTTAGTTAATATGAAGTGAAATGCATCTTTTTAGGAGAAAAAAAAGAAACCTGAATAAGTCATTGGAGCTTGTCCCAAAAAACAAAATTTCCAATCTTTTTTCTTCAAGTCAGAAACTTCAAAAAACACCCCAAACCAACCAGTTATTCACAGACCTCTACTCTTGTTAGCGTGTACCTGTAATTTAAGTCAAAATAGTGCAGCTGTCCTCTTAATATGCATGATATCATTGTTAGAATGAAGCTTTCAACAAATTTTTCTATGATACATCCATAAAAAGTATAGGCAGCTTTATCCAACACCACCTTCAGTAAAACATAGAATAAAAAGTCTACTAAGTTTATAGGGGGGGAAAAAAACCTCACTTTTTCATCAATAAAGAGTCTGATACAAACTTGAACTTAGGGCCTGTGCTGTGCTTCTTGTATGAGTTTAACTTGTAGGGCCACAAAACAACGCAGTACCTTCGTACATAAACATCAGTTTCTCCAGTAGAGATTTCCCGTGTGTTCATTATAGCCTACAGTACACAGAAGCCCATGGCTCCTCAGTACCAGAAAGATACAACAAAATAGAAGAAATTCCAAAAAGAACAGCACAAATAATTGTGTGATTTTGTAGAAAACAGAAGAGAGGAAGAGAAACAAAATAGCCAAAGGCAAAGCAACATTAGGAATTGTACAGTAAAACAAAGATATGAAAGAGGATCAAGAAGATGAAGTCAAGGAAAGGAATTTTCAAGGCTGCCTTAATGCCATGTATTCTCCCTGGGGAAGTGGTGGAAGCCACATGGCTTATGACATTTGCAAATTAATACCACGATGAAGACAAAAATCTGGTGGTCAGGGAGATGGTCAAGCTGATACAACAAGTTTTCCATTTCTAACTTCTATTATCATTCAAGAGATCTGAGGTGCTACAAATTCCTAAGCGCTTTGTAATATTCACAGAATCAGCTTTTGCTTACCATCAAGTATTCAGCAACTGAATACTCTTCAGTATGTTGCTCCTTGTTAAAATGGAACATTACAGTGCAAATGATAAAATCATATTCAAGATTTCCATGGATTCTTCTGGAAATAACATACAACAGGATTTTACCGTTTGATGTCATTTTTCCTTTGGAGTCTTGTGGGAAAAAAGACTTTGGTAGAGAAGTAGGTTTGAGGAAAAATGTGTTTAAAAAAAAACCAGGAAAAACTACTTTTGTATAATACTTTCCAATCTTGAATTTCACACATTCTTTTTAAGCTACAGTATATGAGAAAAATGCTCCAGGACGTTTTTCCCCAATGCAATCTTTTGATAAGTCTCGGTGTTGGCTAAAAAGCAAAAGAACAAAATAAAAAGAGCCTGTACTAAAGTAACAGATGAAATGTCTTATAAATGGACACTTAACTCCTTTCTATTGCTCACCAACACTCTGAATCTGCTTTTTCTTGTTGTCCTGGGGGTTTTGGTGCCATTGACCCTTTTCAAAAAATCTTATATTTGCAAATGCAAGGGATGTTTTTTGGGAGATGGAGGGGCAGTGTATCACAGAATCATAGTTAAACCAAAGTTGGAAGAGACCCACAAGGACCAAGTCCATCAAGTCCAGCTCCTGTATAAAAGCACTTTGTATTTTTACCTGATATATATTCTAAACTGCCTTAATATCTCAACATACTAAAGACCTCCTCACATCCACTACTTTCCCACAGCTAACAGTCTTGTCTCATACAGATGGAAGTGAGTTACCCTCTGCTACACCCCTGAATATTTCCAGGCATATCTTGGCCATAGTAACTATAATGGGAATTTCAGTACTCACAACGAAAACTGTAAAGCTACTCAGATTTGATGATCCAATTAAGGATCCTTATGGCCCAAAGCTGAACAACAACTAGAAATTTCTGTGCCCTCCAACCTCACACCAATCAGCAGAACCAGAAGAAGGGCAGCGCTTCCTGGGACTGAGTCTCATGAAGTCTTTTATCACCTCCAGAAAGAGAGTAGAAGCCAACACACCGGCATCTAAGGCTTGGAATGATGAAAGTAACAGTTTTAAATGTATTATGGATTTTCTCATGGGCTCAGGAAGCAATAAAAACTAAGTACAGTCAGACTGCAGGAAACCAATATAGCTTTCATAATTTTTTGTGACTTTAGGGAAAACATGCTCCACTTTTATAGACAGCCAATTCAGTATTACAAATTTTCAGGAAATGTCACTGCTATGGGATTCCCACAACAAATGCAGGTTATGTTGAAATTACTGTTTTCTGCAAGGACACTGCTCAAAATAAATTCAGGTCATGCAAATGAAGCGAATTAACAATGCAACACAAGTCCTTGACCACAGGCTTTTCACAGAACTGGATACAAATGATGCTAGGAAGAGCAAGTGATTTCATTCTGGTGGTTATATAACGCTGACTATTTGCTCATTGATTAACAGGGTAAGTGCCTGAATAAAGCTAAGAAAGCAAAGAAAAACATGCTAAATCAAAAAACAATCCTGAAAGATCTAATACGATAAAAAGTTCCAGAAAATACACTGAAGTACAAGGAGAAGGAGACCTTTTGTTGTGCAGTGTTTCAATTTATCAATCAGTGCAGTTCTTTCCAACTCTGGAGGAAGTTTAAACAACATCAGTGGCTTGGCACATTTTAAAACGAAGTGCCGAATCCCAACACAGTTAAAGGGTATACCACAGATAGTTAAAAAAAAAAAAAATCCTTGATTTAAGGTCAGGTACTGTAAACACTTACTGTGGTTTATGCATAAGTAATTCAACTGAACTTAAGGAGCCCTGTAGGAATTCTCACACATGTAAATGCTTGCAGTTGAGCCTAATTTTCACACTATACAGTCTTTTAACCTGCCAACCAGTCTTCTCTTTTTATTCTGATGAGTAGTATAATATTACCAATTAAATATTATTAATTAATGCAAACAATGATCTCTCTTGAAGTATGAAATTCAGGTTTCCCTGATAACAACATCCATCTAGTAACAAAAAGAATTTTTTTTAAATCTTTTACACTTTACTGTGCCCATGACTTGCAAGTAATGTTGATACGGAGTTTTTGTGGGAGGTTATAAGTCTAAAAAGAATCTGGTGACATCACCCAAGGAAATACCTAAGTCCTATATTACATTTAACTCTATACAATTTTGTTTAAAACTTTTGAGACAGAAAAGCATCTGTTTCCTACGAAAGTGTTCTCAAAGGAGTCTCTGCTTTTACACATGGCAGTTCTGATCTCTCACTGCAGGAGAGCTTTACATCAAAGTTCACAAAGAGCTCCAAAAGCTCCATTGAAGCCTCTCAAGGTGGTAGTTTTGGCAAAATTATAGCAAGAGAAATGTTACTGAGAGATGTTTTTTTACAGTAAAAGCGAAGTCCAAATACAGTAGATGAAGATTTATCAAGATGTAGACATATTCCCACTGTGCCTGCCCATTATCTGTTCTACTAGGATCTTGCAGCAAGCTGGCTGCTATTGTTTCCCTCCCAATGCATTTGCAGTTTACAGATCTTGTTGCTGCAATCAGGGATATTGTTGGAAGAAGGGCAATATACCTCACATGTGAAACATTTTGAAAGGAGCTGTGAGTTAAGGTATAGACCAGTTTTGGTTTAATCCTTACTTGGAATGGCAAGAGTGTTTTCCAGCCTCTCATCCATGAAATCATGGTCTGCAGCCCATGAAATCACACTAAACAAGAAAATAAACATCATCCTCATAGTATTTTCAGCTAAAGGTGCAAAGATATGATCACCTGAATGAAACAGGCCAGCAGAAATGCATGACTGTGAAAATGTGAAAACCACTTGTTCAATGGTGCGTGAAGATGACAAGTTTAATCTATAGATGATGAACAAGAAAACAGTAAAACATATGAACAACAACATGTACCAAATTTTTAAATATACTGTTTAAAGTAGCACCTACTCTTCTCTCGTGCCTGTCAGAAGGCAATAAACCTGAAGCACTGTTGAAAATAGGTCCAGGTATTAGAATCCAAACTTAATGGGTTGCTGTATGGACTACCAAGCAGCTCAAGACAGATGGCTCCTTCAGGCATGGTGGAATATGCTTAACACAGCCATATCTTCTGCACCCACACAGGAGAAATCAAATTGTGCCATCAGCAATTTGTATTTAGTATTAGTATTAGCAAATTAGTATTTGCCTGAAAGATTCCATAGCTTTTATTAGCCTGAGTTCCTGTGCAGTATATTGGAAAAGGACAGCCAATCATTATAACAAGTTACAGATTTAAAAAAGAATGAGCTACTCTCATATCTATCACCATCATGCATAGGATGATAAGCTAAATGACTTAATATTTGTAAAACTGAAGTGGATCATACTGAGATACCTATCTTCAGAGATGCTGCAACACTCCATCCCTTTCAAGCCAAGACCGTTTTAAACGACATCATAGAAATGCTTCTGATACTTTTTTACCTTCTAAATTCCAGGATTTCCAGGATCAAAATTATCTCTCTTTCATTATTGTTTCTTTAAATCTGATCTAAAAATCCCTTTATCTGGCATATGATGCCACCTTCATGTGACAATACCCAGATCTGGCATATTTCAAGCCTCATCTGTTTTTCCAGGCTCTTCCAGGAGAGACAAAAATATATGAGGAAGATGATAAAGTCTGAATGCAGTTTGAAATAAATCACTTTCTTTGTGAGATCTTTATGTATCATTTCAACACACTGAGCTCTGTATTGGACTCAATGACAGACTGAGCTTAATGGTTGGACTTGATGATCTTAAAAGTCTTTTCCAACTTAGATGATTCAATTCTATGGTTCTACAACTCTATTATTAGTACAATCTGTCTAAAACCTTGGGTGTAGACTATTATAAACATGAATAAATAATTTTAATTAACTTAATTAACTGATGGAAATAGTACAAGGCCCTGCCATGTCTTCCTTAAAGGCCCTGGCTCATTTGTCCACAAAGCACGTCATCTACTTTCTTAATCAATGGGTACTCAAATTCATGACAGGAACCGGCATTGGCCTTCAGGGTGGGAACAAAAGTGACCCTCAAAGCTCAATGGGATCATGAGTCAACTGAAGTCATGAGTCAACAGCAGCCTGTTGCTGATTGACTCTGCCTCACCAGTAGGTGTTACTTCAGCTATTAATGCAGAGTGCTGTATGGCTGCAGGGATACGCATGCCTGCCAAGGTACATAAAAAACATCCAAACCAAACTAAAATCTGCCAGGTCCTGAAAATATCAAGTAACACCCTGCCCTGTATCTACAACAGCATCCAAAGTAATGTTTGGGAGAGCTGACCACGACCACACCCATCCCTGTGTCTGCTTTGCAGCCTGAAGGCTTTTCATTGACGGCCGTTCCACTTAATCATTCAAAGTGATGCTTGGCCATTTGATTGCTGTGATTTAACACAGTAATAACAATAATCCAGACTATGCTTAAACCACTCATAGTACTTCCAAAACTGTTTATTAGCCTTGGCTTCTGCTTTACTAGCTATTTTCAACACCCTTAATACTGAAGTTCCTCCTCTGGCACTTCCAAGAAGGCCAAAAGTATATGAAAAAGGCTGCCTTATTTTTTGTTTGACTGAGTAGTTGATAACTGCACTTAACTTCACAGTTTATTTATTTAACCTCAGCTCAAGCTCAAGACATCTAAAATGCCCTGTGCATTTTAACTTTAGGTCCAAGACAGAACACAGGCATACAGAACACAGTCTCTTTCATTTCCCTCTTGAAATGAAATTCAGTATCTCCTCTTCAACCCATGAGTCAACTGCAAGGCCATCATTTAATAATCCCATCCTTTTATTGCAATTATAGTCTGAAAATTCAGGCCCCCATGCTCAACACCTCTGAGCAAAGCATCAGACACACCAGACTGAGGACTCCTGTCAATGCTTTGATGAAATCCTGTCTTTGAGCTAGTTCTTTCCAACTGGTAACCAAGACTCTTTTGGAAGACTTCCACAATGGGAAGCTCACTACTGGCAGTCTATTCTGTCATAGTCTTTCAGCACAGGACACACTCTCTATGGACTGGAATGACTTCTTTCTTAATGCATGAGTCTCATCCTTCTTAACATTAGAATTCACGGGAACTGAACGCATAATTTAAGTCTTGTACCCCAACAGAAGTGAACATTTTACCAAGGAGCCATTAAGATTAGACAAAGAAAAAGGCATGTTCACTTAAAAGTAGGTTTTGTTCAACAGGCAAGGCACAAGAGCAATAGACAACAAACCAATTTTTTTTTTTGTTGAATATAAAATATCTCACATTGGTTTTCTGAAAAACATCCTCTGTTTAAAATATGCACTAATATTTTTATCAATGTTTCTAAAAAACTTACACAACTTTTCTTGTCTACACAAACACAGTACGTAAAAGGCAGAACTATGCATCCTTTCATCTATACACAATAAGAAAGAACAGCATTTCTCTGGGAGATTTTTTTACTGTAAATCCAGTGCTTATAAAATCAGTGTAATTGAAAGAAGGTGAGATGAAGCACAAGGGTTTCTCATCGTTCTAAGCGTACGGTTCAGCTCGCTCAAATAATAAAAACTCTCTGCTTATTCAGTCTTATACTACTCTTAAAGTGAGGCCACTTGATTGTGCCAAATAATGTGTTGTCCAACTTGGACTAAACTGAGAACACTAAGCTCATTTTCCTAGTGAACTGTGCTGTACTTGTATGATTTCTACATTACGAAGAGACATTATCTATAACCAAGAAGAAAGCTTTCTAAAGTCAGCTTTTTTCAAATCCCTTAGACTACTGGTGAAAACTTAAAGGATAATATACTTGAGATTAAAACATAAAAAGAACATTATTACCATGGTGTAAATATACCTATACAGTCATATACAATTAGGTAATCATGTACATACTTATATTCACCCTGCCAAATTCTGCACCATCACCGTTATTTATATTTGATCTGATAGCTGGAAGACACTCCTTAGACCATTTTCTTTAAAACTGTAAACAGTAGATAGCATCATCTTTTACAGTCATTAAAGATTTACAAGTTGCTAACGAAACTTTTACCACATTCATTTTTTGCTAACTTAAAAGTAAGAAGAAGATAAAAGGATAACTTGCATCTCATTATGTTGAATTGTAACAGTGAGAAAGAAAAACAAAGAAGATAAAGCAGAGATTTACATGGTAAATCTGCTGATTGTTGAACATGTTGAACACGTTGAACATTAAAAAAGGGCCATAAATCAACTTGCAACACTTGGAAGTATTAAAAGACCAGGTAACTTTCTAGTGTCTTTCATTCTTCCCACTTCAAGTTATCTATTTTCATAATAAACTTCTAAATTTGGCTCACGGCTGGTATCAAACACTAAAATTAGGAGTGACTGCAAAAACAGTTTTTTTCTTTGAAATCTGATTTGTCAAGGAGTGAACTATCACCTAAAATCTGAAATCTGAATACAACACTAAAGTGCCAAGAGGCCAGAACAATGAAATCAGAATTTTTTTAAGGCTGATTTTCAGTACGTGTACTGGACAAATATATATATATATGTATATATATATATTCAGAGCTATGCAAAGTCTGCAATTGCAACTCAATTCTGGAAGTGGAATGTTCGCTTTATGGAAAATGTTAGTATTTACTACATCAAAACATGGAAATAAAGCAAATAAAGAAACTTTTCACTAAGTTTCAGATCAGCAATGCTATGAAAAACAACAGAAATGAAAAACTCCCATGCTGATTCCTATTCCTGATTTTTGTCAGATTTATATACTTCCTCTCCCACAGTTTGCCCAGCTAAAGCCACCTATGTCTCTTCTCATCTCACCTCACAGTACACAGTACCTTTCATATCTACTAATTTCTTCCCAAGCAAGAACCACAAATTAGGCTGGTTTTGAGGGAAGGCTGTACTTATTAAAATTCATATGAAACACAACTGCTAACCTAAATTCATCCTTGTTTGAGCCTTCCCCCTAGTAATCTGAACCTCTCCTTTACACCCATCTGGCAACTTCTATGAAATTTGCAGGAAATTATATATTTTTGAAATGTTTATCTCTCTTCATGAGAAACTGGCCATACGGGTTGAACAAGGGTGAGGAGATAAGGACAAGCATCAGTAGTCATGGTTACGTAAGGTTTCAAAGCAGATTGAAAATGAAAGGTATTTTTGTTCAATACAAAACAACTGGATGCAAACCAGACATTTTGAAATTATAATTTTGATATATTCTCGGTCAACAAATCCAAATGCCCCATTTCAATATGTCCAATTCCTCCATGTTAAACAAAAATTAATGCACTTTAAGCTTGGTTTCCTACAATCCATGCATCTCAGAGATATTCACTGAAGTTGTCTGAAAAAGTTTATGTAAACTAATTCACCACTAATTCCCATTCAGTGGAAAAAAAAAAGGTATTGATGATTTTCCCTGGATAAAAGTAACTTCAGATGAGAAATTTTGGAGAACCAAAAAACCATTCAAAATCAAAAGCCATGCCATGACATTTAACTACATACATCACTAGGAAAATAGCCCATAAGGAAGCACTTCTAAGTTAGAGGCTGGTATTAAACTTAAAAAATAACCCTATGATTTTGCCACCAGTTAGCTTTATAAAAATGCCACACGTTAAAGAACAATCATAATTCAAAAAGCAGGGTGAATTCAATACCTCTAAAAATTCCTTCCCGATTGTAAATGTTCTGTAAAAGGATTGTACTGAAAATTGCATCATTTGAAGAGAGGACGAATCACCACCATTTAAGATGCCCAATTTTTACCCTCGTGTTTGGGCAGAACAGAGCATGGGGCTCATAAGCTCTGTCCCACGTGGGTATGATCAACACACTGGCAGGATCAGATATCTCCATGCACATGCGCAAACCAAGTGCCAGCACTGGAGTGGTGCTCTCCACATGTCCTGAGCACAGACAGCTTTGCCAGCTCCCATGAGAGATGACCAGGAGAGCTGTAATCCCCCCTGCTCACCCTTCTGGCCCTCAGCTGCTCTTAAGGCATAGAGAAGATTTCAATGAAAAAGGTGGAAACCAATTTCTGTGTGTTGTAGCCCATGGAATAAAGGAGAGAACAGGAATCTATGGAGCAAAAACTTCTCACTAATGGTTTGCAAAACAGGTGCTCATTTTCAGAAGGAAATAATGAGGGTTTGGTTTTTGGTTTTGGGTTTGTTTTTTTTTTTTAAACATATAGTTCTGGATAAAGTCCAAATTGAAGGTCCTCATCCTTAGAAGCATAAGAACGATGCAGAATTCTTTCAGCTGCTGCCATACAACCCTAAAGTGCACCACCAAAGTGACACTTCAGTGGATTGGCAGGGAAAGGAAGATGTGGTTATGCATCTGGCACATGCACAGCAAATACAGAGCACCTCTGCACTGGTGAAACTCTCTGCTAGGAACTTTAAAAAAACCTGCTGGAGCTAAACGGAGCAGAATTTGTCTATTTTAAAGGAATACTGAGCAGCCTTTAGAACGCTGCTGTTCACTGGGGCACACCACTTAAGGAAACAAAGCATGGTAACATGAAAACATATGCCAGTAACCCTCACTTTTCACAGATTTTAAAGAACTGAAGGGTTTCAACTATGATGTTCTCAATACAACCATCTAGTTGGATGCCCAGAATAATAAAGAATATAGAATTTCACCCAATAATTTACTCGACAAACCCTTAACTTTAGTTGAGCTTTTTGATGTAAAAATTTCAAGTGAAGAATGAATCACATCTGTAAGGAAGTTATTCCTCTCTGCCCAAAATTTTCCTTTATTTCTAGGTCCAGATTTTTCTTGCTTCTGCTTCCAGGCACGTACATGTGCAATACATTGGCTCTAAAATCATTATCTGCTTTTGTTCATCTCTACTTTACATCAAACAAAACACAAGAGGAAGTAAAAAATAGCTGTAATATGCACATTACAGAGCACTTAATCTCATGGCTAGTGACATACAAACTATGAGATAGTGATCTGGAATATAACACACATTGTCGACTGGAATTGCCATTGCTTGGATAGTGAGTTCAGTTTGCCAGTACTAGAAGGATTAAGTCTAGGTAAAACACATATCTGAGAAAATTATACCCAACATGGACAGTTTCTCCATTTGTCAGGGAGCACTTACGGAATGAAGGAGACAGAAATGATACTCACTACACTCTGCTTTTGCAGATTCAGCAGATTTTTCTCTACAGGACAAGTAATAGTCTGGTGGACTTCTCTCTCTTTTTTTCAAAGTATGTTTGAAAGCCAGATGACCTGGCTTATGCAAAATGTTTTGCTTTAATAAGTCGTTCTACTGCAAGATAATTTTCTTTATTAAATAACAGTACTTCTGTTTACCAAATTTGCTAGCCTGCACATTGCAACATTATACCAGAAGGTTCCCTGCAGATTAGGAAAGATGCTGATGTTTTCCTCACTAGAAGGCACTAGCAGACATATTTCCCCAGAAGCCTTCAACTTCAGTTTCATAACACAGTAACAATGGTAGAATAAGGTTTTTGTTAAGAAAGATAAATACTTTATCAATAAAGAAGAAATTAGGAAAGTCAGAGGAGCAGAGAGATAAAGACAAACTATATATTTGCTTTAAAAATACCATTTGAGCACATAAAGTAGGAAAACAAGTAGTATGGGAATACAGTTGCACCAAGTTGCACCAGTAGAAGAGGGAAGGGCAAGATCAGTTCTGAACCATAGGTGGTTCTCCATGACCTCTGATGGATGGCACTGACCAAAGACTGTGGCTGGTGGTGAAACCTTCAGCTAGGCTTGCAAGATTAAATGGCAGACAGAGACAGAGCAATGCAAGCTCTCTGTGGGTCACTGGCTGAACTGAAGTAACAGAATTCATAGGATAAACATAACATTTCAGAAAAATATCATTTTACCATGTTCATCAACAAACCAAGAACAATACCAGGAACATAGTTACACCCACATCTACATCATCTTTTACCACAGCCTCAAGTCCTAAAGTCATTCCTGGCAGCTGCTCCACAGAAGGCAGCATTTCTAGACCAAAGACAGCAGCTCAGTAATTTGGATATACATAGATACTGGGACCAGGTCCCCGGCTCAGGTCATCCGGCTGAGAATCAACAGGCTACTGTTGCTTTGTTTCTAACCACTTCCTGACTACAGTTTGGCTATTTAGTCTTTCACCACCTGGTTTATATTTGATCTGCAAAAATAAAAATAAACAATATCCCTCAAGGAACAACAAGAATACTGCACAGTTTGCAGTTTGTGACCAGAGAAGCAAGGAGCTGGGGCCATACATTCTCTGCTACCTAAGCCACAGGTCAGACCAGCTGCCAGCTAAGCCAATATTTCTGGTTTGAAGCATCTGCTGAACCCTTTCAGACAATTAGAAAGATTTGTTCCATCACTGAAATACAAAACCAAATTTAAGAATGGCTGTGTAAATAAACTGGAAATTCATTCAACACCTGGGACACAGAGGACAACTATTTCTGGAATATAAAGAAAATTAAGCTGGGAAAAGTCTTAAAGTTTGAAGCTATAATTCTGCTTATTTGCTTCACTATGAATGTATACACAAGAATAAAAATGGCTCCAAAATATAAAATTTAAAGAACAAGATGAATATTATTTTAGATGCTTCTCTATGGCTAGAACCAGACTTTTTATTTTATTGATAACTTTAAAAGTCACATGCTGAATTCAAAAGCTGGGATTCCTATCTTTTCCTAGTATATGCATGTTGTATTGCAAATAATTGCATTTAAAACTGTAATGTCATAAATATTTTGTAAATAAACAGATCCATTGTAACATTTTATGGATATCTCGTATCTAATAATTTTAATTTATCCACTTTTAATTAACTTTGGGATTAGTTTTTCCTATACAATTAAATTTCAGGATTATAGTAAAATCTATAGTCCAAAAGCCTGCTTAAAGTTGCTCAGGTAGCATGTTTGCTTAAAAATATAACTTGTCAATTAAGCAAAATGGAAAAATAGCATTTCAAAACTCTGTTTAGAACTTTAATTCCCAAATGAGTTTAGAGTGACGCAAATCTCATTGGAACATGATTATGATTATGCTCCTTAGCAGTCTTTTAGCACAGTTATGGGAATCTGAAAGGAATTAAATGGGCATTTACAACCTATCTCCAGAAAGTACAGAGCAAGCACATTTTATTGCCCTTGTAAGCTGGACTGATAATGCTCAGTGTTGGCAGTAAGGCAGGATGAGAAGAGAAAGAAGCGCTTCTGTTGACCACCCCCTTATTTTCTTATGCCCCAAAACAGCTACACATCTTGTTCCCTATCTACTGATTCCAATTCCTAATTAACCCATAGGAAAAAAAAACCTTTCTCTGGCAATGACTACACTTATTTTCACACTGAATAGCATGGAAAAAGAAAATTTAAAAATCTGTTGACTTGCAATTGCAATGTTCACATGGTGCCACATGCCATGGCACTAAACCAGGGAAAAACTTAATCTATGCTCACATTTTAGCACAGACATATTTCCATTTATTTCTGTGTCAGTAATCACAAGTTTAAAGTTAAGCATGATCCAGTTTTTTAGAATAAACTGGGTAACTCCTCTTTTCCATTTCCTTCTGTGCCTTCTGTTTCTGCCTAAACCCAAACCTTTCCTTACCTTTAAGAAAAAAACAATCTTTCAAACATTACTTAAATAAAAGCACAGGAATGTTGGTAGCTCTCAGTTGATGTTTCTTTCATAAATTCGTCCAATCCATTTGCATTTTGGGTTTCCACAACCTCCTGCAGGAAGGCGTACTGCAATTTATATGCCATGTAGAACAGCATCACCTTTATTTTTTTTGCAACCTTCTGCCTGATATTTCACTCAGTGGCCCTAATTTTTGTATTTTGAGAATTTAGAAGTTGTGGATGCCCCATAACTGGAAACATTCAAGGTCAGGCTGGACAGGGCTCTGAAAGCAAACTGGATCTAATTCAAGATGTCCTGACTTACTGCGCACCATTCAAGTTTTTCTATGTCTCTATCATATCATTCACGTCTCTTCTATTCTAGAAAATGTTACCATGAAGCAGCTTGACTTTAGCTTACATTTTGTCCTTTGAATCTGTCTCCTCCCCCTTTTTTGTCTTTGCCATCCCCATGGAGCAGCATCTCCTCTCTCTATTTTCTAATAGATGCTTTAGAGTGCTTTGGTAAGTCTATCACCTCTGCACACCAATTTCCTAACTCAAGTAAAAATTTGTCCCTCTTTGGGTAAGTGGTCACAGCTGGGTAAACTATGTTTTTTTTCCCCCAGTCAGACTCTGTTCCAAAAAGGTTTCCAGTCACGTACTCTTCCCTCCCGCAGCAGGCCCAGGAGGAGATAGCAGAGGTACGGACAACAATTCTGTTTGTAAAAGGCCCTGTAGTACTAAGCAAGTGAGAGACAGGAGATACCAAACTGGCTAGATTGCCTTCTTGCACCCTTCCAGACATTGTGCTTCCAATCCTGCTCCTTAGATGCCAAATTCCTGCCAGCAGAATGTCCTCATTCATGACTGTTGCAAGTACAAACAGGACTCACAAAATAAATTGATTCAAAACTAAACCTAATCCCGAAACTGTGACAGAAACCATTTGAGTAATCTCTTATCTGTCAGGGCTGTGCTCCACTTCCTCTCCACATTCCCCACCAAAAAGGGCAGAGATGAGTACTGCAGTTCAGTTGTGGGAAGCTGCTGGCATGGAAGGAAGCTCCAGCTGAGCTTATAATGGAAACCACCCGCACCTTCACTATGACAGTACAGAATTTCTCATTATATTCCCCTATACTCCTTACAAGACAGGAGATTTTCAGTGTCATGCTAGAAAAGCAGAGACAATTACAAAGGATAAATGCATAGTAAGGAGGTTAAAAACAAAAAAACACTCTTTTTTTTTTTAGTGGGTACATCCAGTACCTTGGTGGGTTAGTAAAACAAAAACATATAGAAACAAGTACAAAATGTGATGGAGAAATAGAAAGTAAGAGTTATTACAGCAATTTTTTTTTATCTCAAGATAATGTCATCATTGCAGACAACAGGAAAAAAAAGTCCATCTGCTTTCAATAGCCAGTGTGTTGTTGGCCTATCAATGTCCCAATCTGGATTATCAAGGCATGAACTAAGAACTAAGCACCACTGGCACGAGTCCCTTCACCCTTTCTCCACCTCAGCTATAGTTTCTAGTCTGGATGTCATATAGAGCACATTGAAAGTTAAAATTCCATGGAAAAATGCATTGTTTTGGGTCTCAGATTTTGTTGATTCAATGCATTTGCTCAGTTTTGAACATAAAAGCAAAATCAGCTATGAGAAAGAGCCAGATGAAAAAGGTGCTGCCACTCTACAACTGATGACAGAACAGATGATATACTCCTCTTTTTAAATCAGTATCACAGTACCAAGGCACGAAAGTAAGAAGGGCCGTGTTTATTAGAGGAGACACCCTATTGAATAGAGCATCACAGCACTTCGAGCTAAGTTAGGCAGAGATCATTAGGCAAAGATCATTTGGGGGGAACTAGAAGCAAGCTCCCAGTCCCTCAAAGTCATCAAAAAGATGGTGGAATGCAACCTACAACTAAGAAGGAAAAGTAACAGGCAAAGAGATATGCTGTCTAACAAGATTCACCCCGCAATCTCAGTGGGATACAGTAGTTTCTCCATGCTCTCTCCTGAACTGTTGTGGAGTGTTGCTATGTACTATTGAATACTTACCACATTCCACCCCAGGGGTGGCTCCGTTTCAGTACTGGGTGAAGTGATCTTATTTAAACACTACTTAGCTCACAGGAGTGCTGTGAAACTTAATTAAATTAATGCCTGCAAAATGCTTTGAGGTTCTCAGATGAAAGGTGCTACAGAAATCCAAACTACTATTAGTGTTTCTAAGGATAGGTGAAGCAGTTTGAATAAACTAAAAAGCTACATAAATCTTCCCTCAAAGTAAAAGTTTTTGGAGTATCCGTTAACCTGGTTTTTAATTTTGTTTTCATTTTTAAGACCTTTACAATTCCTAACTTCACTTTCAATTTAAATAACCATTTTATAGCTACACAAGACAAAACATACTAATATCTCATTCATTTTCAGCCTCAACTTTACCTCTGCTTAAAAAGGTGCACTGACTGTTTCAAACCCCATCACTGTTGAAGAAGATAGCCATCTTTTACCGGTGACCCATTACGCAGGCAACTTTATTAGATACAAAATATCCAGGTCTTGGCTCTTCAGTGAATTTACAGTTTTGCAATTAGCAATCAATTGTTATTGGAGAGCTAGCTCCAGTCTCTAACTGTTCCGAGTAACAATAACACGATGAAATGAAAATGCAAGCCGTAACTACCATCATCATCTTGAGTCTACAGACAGGAGAAACAATAGTTTTCAGAGAAGAAAACAATAGCTTGGAGAGATGGAGTTTTCTCCTCAGCCTCCATGACTGCATTTGGAATAATACACTTTTTTGTATGCCCAAACTAGGACACTTAAGAGGTCCTAGTCCTAGTCTTCTTTCTTAACAAAAAAAAAAAAAAAAAAAAAATTTCAAAAGATTATAATCAAAGAGGTCTGTTACTATGCGAACCGAGGACAGCCATTTACATGACACGTAAATGCATTTCTAAAAAGCATAAACACAGAGCATTATTAAAATCATGTCACAACATGCAAAACTTGTACTCACAGAAGGTAATTAAATCCCAGCAAACTCATGAAAACGCTCGTTCTCATGAAATTCCCATCTTACTTTCTGGGTCAAACTATGTGAATAAATATCCTAAACAGAAAACTGCAGAAATTGAGCTTTTAATTCTTTTGAGATTTGTCTGTCACCATTTATTTCCTTTGCAGTCTGGAAATGAGGGAAGGAATGCTGAAACTCTGTCACCTGCAAGAAAGTACTGAGGGATGTGGGTACATAAAACGATATGGCTACTCCACTTCGGTATCACTTTATTCAAGGCAGACCAAGAGGAATTTTTATTGATTCAGTGCACTTTGGGGATTTGGCATCTAGTTACAGGTTGTATAACACTACTGTGAGAAACCATTTTTAACCTTGAGTATGCATGACTGCTTATGACTACTTTTATGTTATGAGGTAACTACACAGGAACAGAGGAGGCTGTGGTCGAAAGGAAGGAAGTCCCAATCTCTGCCCTATATATATTCACTATAATTGCCATCTGTGTATAAAAATATGTGCTCAGTTTGAGTAAAACCACATAGAACATACGCATTCTCTTGAAAAAGCTGAAGAATATCAGCACCAAGCAAGATAATATAATGCACAGAATGTGCATTATACAACAGTGCAATTTGACAAGCAAATAAACACCCACCAGGCTAGAGACTGATCAAACTAAAGACTATTCTTCTCAAATGCATCCACAGAAGTCATATCTGGTGACTGCAGTAGAGTATACACACCAAAAACATGCCACAACTTCCAAGGCAAACTCAGCCTATCAGAGCCTGGCACATGTTTTTTTTACCTTTGTTGCCTAACACCATGGACCAGGAACCATTCACACACAGATTTCCACTCATCCAGAGCAAGAACCCACCTAGGACATTCTCCTCACTTAAGTCTCCATACGTTCACTAGATATTTTCTTTCAAATACTTATCCATCCCTTTTCTGAAAACTGTAATAGTTGTTTCCCTGCTGCCTACTCTCTGGAAGCTCTACAGTATTAATAATCACCTGTAAAGGGTTATTAATATTGCAGAACTTCTGGAGAGAAGGCAACAGAGAGCAATCCCTCCTCAATTCCCTTCATACATGGCACTTCAAGTCTTGTCTATATCTCCTTACTTTCTGCCCCAAATACAGTTCAAAAAGTCTTTAAAGACCCACTCTTTCAATTTCCTTAAAAGTTACAAACTTTTTAAGTGGAATCCTTCTTACTTCAGTAAGATCCCCTTCTTTCCTAGAGAACTTTGATCTAGTTATTTAGCATACCTGAAATGCCCATGTTACTGCATTATTCTAGCTGTCCTTTGCTCTGCTGTAACTTTTCTCTTTCGGTGTTTTTCCCTCATTTAAAATAACACACATTCCTTACACAGACCAAAAATTATTTCCTGCAGCTATTCCAGAAATTTTAAACAGTTATTTTTTGCAGTTTAATATAAACAGTATTTATACAACGCCTTCTATCCAAAAAGCTTGAAGAACTTAACACTTTATGCTAAGTTTTACCATATCTCCATGAACTGCCTCTTTGTTTACAACTCACTTCCCTCTGGGCAAGTAAGACTATATCCACATTACAGAACCAGAATCTAATGCAGTGGGGACCAGAAAAGTCTATGGGCTGGCTTCACCCTTGGCTGAAACTCATCTAAGTATGGGCTGAAGCCCAGAATGAAGGTCCACCCTTCCTCCTCCTCCCTCCTCTTGAGTTCCTGCAAACAGGACTCACACAGCCAAATCAGGCAACAGATGATACTGCTGAAAATAGATCTCTTTTCTTTTGTCAGGTTGTTAATTGTCTCAGCTCAGCTGACCATCCTACCATGCACTGGTGGTGTCACCACAAGGCAGGGAAAACACATGGCTGAGAGGCAAGCATAGCTCCTGCTCCTTTCAGCAGGAGCTTGAACTTAAATGATTCAGATGACTGTAAATCTGCAGCCACAGTGTAGAGACAGGGAGATTGCTGCTCCAATGAGTCATCGATACAAAATGGAGTGCTTACCTCCTGTCTCTTACACCAGCTGCTCTTTTCCATTCCTTCCTTGTGCTAGTGCTAAGACCCACCAGACTTCACAACTGAATTATCACGCAACAGCAAGGAAAGCTAAAGTGACACAAATCACACTAACATTTATTTTCTGATGGTTTAGTGAACAAAGTGCTAAGCACGTGGGCAAGGCAGGAGCAGGAGAAAGAAAGGTGGACAATCTCTTTCCAGCAAAGAGTGATCCTGAAGCAGCTTAGTCATCTCATGTAGCTCCACACTACAGGAAAGGGCCACGAGCTAGAGTGTTGAGAGAATTAACCAGAAATATGTACTGCCTGTTTAGTAATGTACTCGCAAACATGTTAGGCTTTCATCTCAAATCGCCTTAAAGACCTTTTGTCCACTCATGTTTTGCCAGTATTTGTGGACTTCCTACTTTGTTTCTTAACCTTCTAGCTTTTGATTTCTTACAATTCACCAATTAAGCTCTGCTATTTGCTGACTCTTACATTCCCTAGTTACCCAAACTCCGAATTACCCTATTCTCTATGTATAAATCCCCTTCATCTTCTTTTACTGTTTTATCTTTCACTCAATTTTTTCAAAATACTTCTCACAGTAAAATGTTGTCCTCCTTTTAACTTCTTCACTAAAAGTGGAATTTATCCAGTTTTACTCTCTATTACAATCATGTGTTTCCTTAACACAGCTCTGAATTTCCAGCCTTCTCCTTGGAGCTAGCTCTCAGCAGACTCAGTTCTCTCATCTAGTGAAGAAGGACCACCTCTTTCCAAACCCAAGAATGGGCAGCAGTTGTGTTGTACACACCACAACAGAATCTCATCCCAAGAATAACACACACACAAAAGTCAAGAGAGACCATACAGCTACTAAATGATGTATTTATTATAACAAGATGCTGTCAGTCTATAATGGTTACCTCCATTAAAAATGTGTTACAAGCATCACACCATAAGTTTTAAACTGAGTTTCACCTTCTATCTATTCGCTCTCCACCTTACATTTATATCTAATTAGACTATGTTAATAGACAGTGCTGAATGAAAAACCATATAAAAAGGGACAGAGTAAGAGCTGAGCAATATCCTTAGTAGAAGGACTTGATCCCATGAGGTTCTGAATGCCCAAAAGTCCAAAGCCTTTAACGTGAGGGTACCAGCTGAGCAGTAAATAAATATATTGCCTCAACAACAATATGCCACCACTGATCTGAACAAAGTTTATATGCCAGGCTATACAGTTCTGCTCCCGTGAATCTCTAGAGACTCGATTTACAGGAATGCTTTTCCAGAAAACAGTAGATAATCTCTTGCCTACATGGCACAATCACTCACACAAAAGCAGTTGTGAAAACCCCTCAGCACTGCTTCAGCTACAAGAACCTGTTGTTGCCCTTAACTGTAAACTCTTGACCAGTCCTAAAGCATTAAGGAGAATGACACAATTGCAGAAAGATAGACACACAGGCTTTTGCAGACCTTTTCAGAGAATAAGATGCACATTTCTTTGAAGCATGATAAGAAAGCCTTTTTTATTTTTAATGCAAGGATGCAATGTATTTTATAATTTTATTTTTAATATCAGGGCAGTTTAGGTTACCGTGCCTTCTTACACTAACTGTCATGCAAAGAACTAAACTCCAAGGAGAATGTTATTCCTTACCTTCATCTTAAGAAGCCGCCCAAAGCCAATTTTAATACATTACTACTAAGAGGATAAATTGGCTATTCTGTCAACAAAGAACACCAAGAAGCTGACTGCCTCCTTACAAGATGGGCAAAGATGAAATGTGATGAATATGCACCTGATGAAGGAAATGTATAGTGAAAACTCCTCAGGATGGTACTCAGTCTGCTAGCAGAGGGCTCTGCCTTGCCAGCTGCCAGAGCTCAAACAAAGCCTTTGATGAAATCACAACTACCCTTGTCTCAGTTTCACAAAAAAAAGAGACTGTGGACAGTTTAATTATCACAGAACCATTACCATCAGCAGCAGTTTCATAATCTTGAAATGCTGCCATTCTCAAAAGCCATTTGCCTGAAAAAAATCCTTAAAACACAAGAGGCTGTCATACTGTCCAAACAATAGAGCAATTCTTATACAATCAGACGCCACAACTAATTATTCAAAACAAAAACACCCCCCCTATTTTTAAACAAGGGAACAAAGGATGTAAATTTTATCCAGAAATATTAGATTTTAAATGGAGTAAAAATATCCAAAAATCAAAACAGATGAACACTGCGGATTTCATGCTTGTACGTGCACAAAACTGATTCTGTATTAAAGGAATGAGTACATACACTGTTCATGTTCCTAACAAATGCAATAAAAAATAATAAGCAATAAAAGCAAACTGGAGGAACTGTTTTGGTCACTTTCACTTACATTTCAAAGGAACTGCCTGCTTCATTCACACTCTATCTTATTTAGGTTAATCAAACCATATTTTAAATTTTCTTTGACACCTATAAAGATTGCTCCAATAAAGTGCCTATTAAGATAAGTGTTTCAATGTTCTTTCTTCTTACCGTTAGTCACAATTTCCTAATGCTGATATTTTGCCAGGAAGACAGAGGAAGCAGTTACAAATGCAAGTGATTAGTATGTGTGTGAGTGCCTTGACACACAGTTTTGGTCACTTACTAATACAAATACTGAGCTGGCCTAAGGGCATCTTTGTGTCATTTTCCATTAATAGAAAAATATGAACCCTTTGTAGCAAGTTGCTACTAAGCATTATGTCCTTGACTTCTATTGAGTTAACTTTTCAAACATCTGATGTTTGTTATTCATTTTGTACAGCATTTGGACGTTCTAGAAACCTCAGTAATCAAAGCAATATGCACATTGGAGAATGTTCTTTTTGTTAGTCTATACTGGTCATATATCAATCATCTGACTATACAGAGACTGGACTAAGTTCAGCTTTTTTTTTTTTTATGAGACAGATCCATATGTAACAATTAGGTATGCAAATAGTGCCCCAACACATGGGAAAAAACCAACACAGACAGATGGCAAAATCCTCAGCCAGCTGAACTAAGCAGGGCCAGAATTACATTCCTAAAATTTTGGCTTAAGAAATCCTCTTTGAGAAGGTAAAAGGAGTCCAAAATGCTGGAGTTTATGAAGAGGAGACTCAGAGACTGGAATAAAAACACACTGCCAAGATCGGAAGACAAGTTAGGAGCAGCTAGAGAGGAACTGATGCAGGAAAAGCACAAGTACAGCTCAAAGTCTGAAAGGACAGTTTGAAAGCAAAGAAATGAGAGGATGAACATGGGTGATTCAGGCAGGAGACAGTAATTAATGGAAGCAAATAAAACCAGTGGCTTCCTTCAATAAAGGAAGCAAGAAAAGAGATGGATCTACTTTGCAGCACAGTTCATTTGACATAAATGAGTGGAAGGAATATGGTTATTGGTTGTCAGAAGGGGTCCCGAACTAGCAGGGGGTTTGTAGGAGAAGTGCTATAAGCGGCTCAGTGGTGGGTTTGATCCAAGTCTGAAGTGTGTACACAGGCCAGACTTCTCATTTCTGATACCCCTGTACTCAGAGGTGAGGCTCCATAGCCTGGGGATTTCAGCGATCATGGTACATGTGGAGAACAGATGCAACAAAGGGAAGCAGAACCAGTCCAAGACTTGAAAATAATCAAGTGAATCAAGTGACAGGAGCCAACTACTGAAGAAAAAAACACTTGCACTTGGAGGCTGCGGACACCTTAAGTCGCAGCTCCTGTTTCTAAAGTGGCTGACCTGCACTAAGACTCAAAGAAATCCTTTGGAAGAAATCCAAAAGGATTTCTGCTGCTACAGGAGGGCCCCAGTATTTGTGGTCACCTATTGTCCAAGAGAATATTTTTCTGGCTGACCTGAAATGAGAACAAGGCAGGAAAATTTTCTTTGCTTCATTCTCCTCACCTGGCCTCTTTTCCTGGAGTCTCTTAAAGCAGTAGCAAAGATGTGTAAGGCAACTTCTACAAAAATACATCAGTGGGGATTCATGGAAACCAGGTACTGTAACCAAGACATGCCTTCCTTGATTTTAACTAGATGTTTTCTAGCTTCATCAGAAGAGGAAAAATGATTCTTCCTCCTTTTTCAGTGCCTGCTTCTTTTTTTTCCCCTAACAAATAGAAAATGAAGGTATAAAGTAATTTGGGAAAAGTGTGCTGCACTACATACATTATCTTTACAGGACACATAACAGCCCATGAGGAGTACCTCTGAAGATGACTCTGAAGATGACCCACATCCAAGTAAGTTCTGCACAGCCAGCAACATGGGGAACTCAAAGGTCGCTTCAGTGATATCTCCTTCCACTGCCAGAGCAACTTTCAGTTCTGCTCCCAGCAAAACAACCATGTCTAGAGCAAAATGTTTCAAACTCCATATAGATGTAAAGGCAGGGAGAAAAATAATCCCTTCACTTCCATGGATTCAGTTAAGGAAGGCATAAATTACAAAACAAATTCTAGATGTAACTAGAGTTGAAGTGAGGTGAACTAGTAAACCAGCAAGGTACTGCTGGCATCCTGTGAGACATTTCCATGAAGTCTAACTTTTTTTTCCCCCTCCTTAGGAGACACACAAAAAGGCTGTTTAAGCAGCATGCGGAGCCCTAGCTAACCAGGTTTTGAACACAGTCAAACACTTGGGAGTCTCAGCGGCTGCCTCTACACAAACAGGGAAAGCAGACTGGTGTGGCAAGAGATTGCTTATACGTGTAGCAAAGTACTTGGATCTAGCAGCCATTGCATCAATGTCACCTGCAAGAAGGTTTTTTGGGATACTCTGCTTGGTAGTTTTGATTGGCCCTACACTGAAGCAGAAAGCACAACAACGACTGCATGCCTGGGTGCATAACTTCCAAGAGGAGGTAAAATACAATGCAGAGAATATCTCAACAATCCTGGTAACAGTGAATTTATTGAACGTAAAATAATACACCATAATATAGGTGAAATGTAATTTAGACCATCAGTCTTCTACAGAATTCATGTATGTGTTAGTTGAACTTACAGACAGCAGGAAGAAGGATTATTTGGAAAGATACCACATTAAACAACAGAACAAATGCATAAAAAATATGCATCCTTTATTTGGGACTTGGCATAAAATTGAATGGAGGGAGAAACACCGCCATACATTGTTGACAGAACAGAAATGTATTTAACACTTCTTCGATCTTATATAAATAGTAAGCTTATTCTATGAAGATTTATGACACTAATTCCACTCGATTATTTATTTTAAATGAGGTATTTAAATCAATTCACAAATGGATTGTTCCAGGCCAACTTGGATAGCTCACAGGCACTGTACAAGGATTTTAACATAGTAGCCCTTTTGGCAGGGGAGGGGAAATAGCCGTGTTTTTCCTTCCCCACCAAAAAAGGCTTTTCTATTAGAAATAT
This sequence comes from Rhagologus leucostigma, assembly GCA_013397725.1. Taxonomy (NCBI): domain Eukaryota; kingdom Metazoa; phylum Chordata; class Aves; order Passeriformes; genus Rhagologus; species Rhagologus leucostigma. The sequence continues at coordinate 99,387 of VZTD01005895.1, forward strand.
AAACTCAAATCCAGGGTGACAGCTCATCTCTCCCTAAATCTAGGCATGTTTTTTTTAAAAGCCTATGAAATTATAAAGAGTTAGGAATTATATACAAAATAAAAATATGACAGAAAGGGAAGCTTTCATCTCTCATGGAAGCAAAGACTGTTTTTGTTGATACATATGGAAAAAATTAGGCCCAATTATATGTTGTGCTTTGGCACTGGGGTTCCAACTTCACCACAGGCTTATTTTTTTCACAGATATACCATTACAGCCAATTCTACCCTTGAACATTTGAACTCAAACCTTGTAACACAGGCATTTTTGTTGCTAGATTACTTATACCCTGGATGAAATGCTCTGTGTTACCGTTGTATTATATTTAGAAGTTGAAAAAGGGTTATCTGTATAGACTTAAGAGAACACATACTCATAAAAATATAATAAGCTTAAAACATCTTGTGAATAAAGCACACTTTATTGCAGGGGAATATCTCGGTTTATAAATTAGATTGTAGAGAGACTGAATGTGATGTGGTAAGAAACAGAATAAGAGATGATTGGAGAGACAGAGGAAAAAATGATCTTACAAAAAGAGATCTGTCTAATTTTTAAACAGGACAGATGAAGGAGAGGAAGCCATGATGAAGAGAAGATGGTAACAATCAAGGTAATGACAAAAAGAACATAAAGGGTAAAACAGACAAAAAGTCTGAGGTTTACAGATGAAGATTGTTATGAGAATTGTATTAATTGTCATATAGGAATGACAATTAATAAATCTCAAAAACAGGCATCTTTAATTTGTAATCAACAGCCAACTAAAGGCCTTGAAAAAACAAATTTTCATTACAGTTCTCCAGCTCTTTTGGAAACAGTGATGTAATTTATAAATGAAAACAGTTTGAAAAAGCAGTAGTCCCATTACTTCATAAGTATCTCTGTGGCTAAGTCCTTAAACAAAGTTTTTTTTAAGGTATTTTATTATTTGAACAGGGAACACAGACACAGCTATCTTAAAATACTGCATTAAACAGATCTCTCTGCAAAATCTGTGAAGATCATCAGTAATAGCTGGGCTAAAGACACAAGCTTTCCACAGATGACAGGCATAAGCAAACATAGCCTGGCTGTCTATAACCTGGAAGAATAAAATGTCAGAGCACGCAAGCCATCAGCCATCTATCTGTGGTATTTCCTAAATGCCTAATATACCTTGATATACAATGTCACCTAACTGAAATACTATAACAATAATTGGTTCTTCCTGTACTTAGACAAGAATGAACATTATGCACAGAAAATGGAGAGGGACATAAAGGACAAGGGAGAAATATTAAATGGAAACATAATGCATGCAGTGAATACTAATAACTTGAGCTGTTGTGGCTTGCAGGGAAGGACACTGAAGTTTTCCCCCTGTGTAGCAAAGGCTGCTGCAGAACTAGGAAAGAATTCTTTTCAAATGGATTCATTTTTATAACAACTACATGAACACTACAGGAAAAATTCTTGCGGATTCAGATGTTTTAATCAAAGCTTAAAATGACCAGAACTTCTTCAGGAAGCAGCAAATCATGTATCCCAAATAAAGTTCACAATAGCTCTTCGCTTTAGAAAAAATGGGAGAAAAACTGAAAGTGACTAAATGTATCCAATATTTATCCAGTATTTGGATAGACATAGGTTTTTTTAACATGTTTTTCTTGTGCTTGCTTAGGACATGTAATTTATTTTCTTAAAAATTAATACTGTCCACAAACATCAACAAAAGAAAACATTAATATTATTAAATCGAAAGCGAACTTAATTGGTTTGTTTGAAATGAACTCCAGCCATCTTGAAAATACCAAAGATGCTTTTGTGAATACAGTGCCCCTTCCAGTCTTCCACGGGAAAATACATCTACTGTTGATATCTGCAATCTTGACAGTATGGATAATCACATTCTGATAAGATCATGTTGTCTGGGCACTGCAAAATTACTGTTCTGTAGTCTGCTACAGGTTTTTCATTACATGCACAAAGACAGCAGTAAGCTGCAAATTCTGAAGCAAGTCACCCATCGGGCTGATGTCACTTTTTCTCTGGATTATTCAAACAAAATTTGTAACTAAAACCCAGAGTTTGATAAATACACTTGAACATGAACTTTATAATATTTTAGAACTGGTGTTTTAAAAACAGTAGAATAAGTAGGACATGAACAGAAAACAAAAAAGCCCAAACACCACAAATATGTGGTCTTATAATATATCTATTGTTTATTTCCTGTTTTCCTATATTTCAATATTCCCATCTCCTAAAAATGCTACTAAGGAGTTTATGCTTTCACAGAATTTTAACTGTCCTAAATTAGGAATAAAAAAATTGCAATGAAGGAAGAAAAAAACTTCATCAAGACAAAATTATGTAAGTGTATTGTTATTGCATATTTGAGCTGGTACACCAAATTTAAAAACACCAACTATCATTTCCATCTTTTATCTCCAACCTTATTGATTCTTCTTCAAAATATATAGCAGAAAATCATAAATATTTTTGTAGAACGATTTTTTCACTAACTAAAAATGGGATAGCACAGTTAAAAGTTATTAAAATAAATCAGTAATGCATCCTTTAAAGGTGTATATTCACATTACAGCAGCCCCATTCTCTTACAGCACTGATTATTGATTCAGTGGTATTTGCAAAAAATGACACCATTTTACATTTTATGTTTCCTGGAAAGTTTCCTAGGATGGCTTCTCACAAATGACGCTTCATTTAGTAAGAAACCAAACTTCCTTACAGTAGCCTCGCAATGCACAGTGAGACTGATGCTGAGTTTGAAGAAGTCTAAGGCAGTCAGTGTACACAGTGCTACGGAATGCCAGGTATATTTAAGAGCGGCAAGTGTAACACAATGGCCGTAGGAGTAGTGTAACTCTCTCCACGTGACACTTTCACTTTTGGAGAAAAAAGTTGTGGGCTTTTTTCAAGAAAATCTTCCTATTCTGTCCACATGATGAAATTAAGCCCCAAAGAAACCTCACGTTACTGCCACAGAAGTGAGGCAGTGATCCCCTGACTGGATTAGCCTCATGCATCTGGGTTCATTCAGGGAAGTTAAAGTGATTAAGCAAAAATTTTGAAGAAAAATGCATTAAATAACATTTGCTACAGCTTGTACATTTTTAGCGCCCTGGTGGCACACTCTACCATAACCTTAATTCCAGAAAGAGACTCTTCACAAGGGCATCCATCCAGTTTTGGTTTACATGCTTTATTTCTCAATCTTAAATATTTAATTCACTCTCACTTTCTTAATCATCCCTCTATACACAAGCATTCTGGAAACAATTCACTGCAATCCTTTTCCTTTCCTCTGTCTCCACAGAGAATTATACAGGCTACAGTTTTAAAGAAAACACTGTTTATGAGTCAAAAAGACTGTTTGGGGAAATACAAAGTAGATGACAGATGTGTAATACAATACGGAACTTGCATATGTGTATGTAGCGGCATATAGGTTAAATTATTGCCTGATGGATTTCCCATGGCAGCGAAATATAGGCAGTCATTCTGACCTTTTAAAAGTTGCTCACTGGTGCTCTGGTGCTGAAAAACAATCATTAAAAATTATTTTCTGTAGTAAACAGATGGCTCACCTTTGCAAAGGAGCTCTCAGATGTTCTGTATAATGACTCCTATATTTCCTTCCGTCCCACCTGCTGGTCATAAGGTAGGGAAAAAAGAGAAATAGCTGTAATAGCCCTAACTCTGAGTATGCTCTTACTGTCAGCCTTTTGGGTTTAGAACAGGTACATGTAATTTATGACAGATATTAGAAGAATGATTTTGAACAACACAGAGAAGCAAAGAGAGCTATACTGCTCACGTACATTAGGTCATCTAAATCTCTGTTAAATCAGTGAAAGGCAATCGAAGAAAGCAATACATTTTTATTGCAGACATCTTTTGGGAGTTTTGCCTGAGTAACATTCCTTCTTTTCGGTCTGAGCAGAAAGCCAAAATGTAGCATCCTTAGGGTATTCTACCACAAAGAGAAAATGAAGAGAAAGTCGCATGTTTCTTTGAAGTGAATTCTCACTGACGATGTTATTTGCCTTTCACTCTGGATTTGGCCTCATCTTAGCTCAGTCTGCTTTTTCTGAGGCTCAGTTTTCACAACTGAGTGTCTCACAATACTCCACACACTCAGTTTGTTTGTGTTCCATATATTTCCACAGAGAGAGGGCAGGCTTACCAGGAATTTTCATGGGCACCTCTGTGAAGATGTGACCCCAAAGACAAGCTACAAACCTTCTACTGGTTCTCAGTGCTCTTTGAGACTGTTGACTTGTGCTACCACATTGCTACTGCTGGTGCCACCAATGCTGGAGTAATGCTTCCTGTGCTGAAGTCACATTCATTCACTTGCTTAGACATGCAAGCAAGTAGACAATAGTCAATAAGACTCTCGAGTCCACACAGTTTTTCCTAAGAGTTAACATTAAGTGGCAAAATATCTCTGTATCTTGGCAGGAAACAACTTTCACCCCTCACCTCCCAGCTGATTCCACAGCAGTTTTACTTCTTATGCTGAATTAAGTCTTAAATTGCAATATAATAGCAGTATCATAAAAAAACCCCACCAAACAACAAAGTCAAGGGTTAGGATTTAGGTTTTTGATTGGATTCAGAAAAACACTGTTGAAGAACTGTTCCAAGTTGTAAAATTTTGGGGGCAAAAGTCAAGAGATATATAATCATATTAAATTTACAAAAAAGTAAAATTGGACGCTTGCTATTCACACTCCACCACACAACTACAAAATACAGCACTTGCTGTCAAACAAATGATGTACACAGTTCAGACTGAAATCAGCCACAGACAGCTTCACAACCCAGCCCTGGAAGATGCTTTCTATCTTCAAGATGCTCACTGAAGCTCAGACACTCTCATAACAAACATTTGTAAATACTGCAGCAAATACTCTAATTTCTCTGGAATTTACTGAAGTCTGGACCTATCAAGGAGGATGCTTTGGAAATTTACAAGGGGTGTGTGTTACAGATTACATACACCTTATTTTGAAATGAATGTTAGTTTACCTTCGATGTCTAGTATCAGTAATAGATTTTTCCAGATTCTCTGTAATTAATGTACTTGCATCTATACACACGCACAAAAGCACTATTTTGATCATGGTTTTACTTAGTCTTTGAAGCAGAAAAACTCCTTTTTTTAAGCTAACACTACCCCTTTGGTATGGCTCTGGTACAAGACTACTTAACTAATAATTTCATTTTAATGATGTAATGAAAATACCACAAGGCTGTCCTCACAGTCCTAATTACTACTAAAGGGATCTATGAGGATACTTTAGAATATATTCATCCTGTACTCCATATACCATAAATTCAATTAGCAAGCTATATGTTAATACTTAGATTAATATACTTCAGAGAAATTAATTCTTCATTAGTGACAGGTATATTAAATACTTCATTCCTGTTTGTACCACTTGCCTCCCTAATTATGATTTATTCCAGGGATTAATTTCAAGACTTTGATGTTACACAAGATTACTGCTGAGTAGCAAATAGAAGCAAGATTTAACAGTACATATATTTATCATTCTAAAGAAGTTAGTATGAACAAGTCTATCTATATAAAATAAAAATATAGTCTGCTTTTCCAGACAGCAATCGTCCAAGCTAGAGGACACAGCAGAATTTTAACCTTGAAACTTTTTGGATTTCTTGCTTTTTTGTCCCAGCTTATTTTTCTATGTACTACATACCTCATGTCTCCATGGTTTTTTGGATTTAAGTTGTATTTAATTTTAACAGGCTCCACACAAAAGGACAAGTTTAAACATTCTAAATCATGAAATTAGATCCATAGGAATTTCTGAGGCAATTGAAAGAAAACTATGCCCCAAATACAGGGTTTTATAGACTTAGCCTAAGTTCTTCTCTGAAGAATTGTTAAAGTAATTGTCTTCCTCCCAAATTTCCTCTTTCCAGGAGGAGTCTGAATATGCTGTTAAAAATGAGCAGGCTGATTATTAACTATAATATTCAAGATCAACTTTAACATCTACATTTTTCAAGACTGACATTCTTAAAGCAGATTTGCCTTTTCTGAGTCTTTTTTCAACCTGTCAAGAAAAGAAACCATTTCACTGCAAGTGTATAAAAGCCGCATTATTTCACTGTCCACCAGCACAGATTTCTTTTTCTCTTACATTCTATTTATAAATGAAAACAGATGAACTCAATAAAACATAAGTCCACAGAATTATGGCTTCCTTTATTCTAGTGGTAAAGAAGTTATACATAATTGGCACATAATTTTATCCAGTGGTTGAAACTTTTTCTTGAAATTGAAAAAGGAACCACTCTGTTTAAAAAGCTGATGGTTTCATTTTAGTGCAATCCATCATATTTTCTGATGCTAGTAAACATGGGTTGACTAAACAGCATCCATCTACTACATTGTTTTATGCTCAGGAAAGTTTCTCTATTTCAGTCTCAAACCTAAAGTCCACACCATTACAGTGAACCAAGAGAACCATTAGCTTATCAATAATGAAGACAGGGTGGCTTAAGAAGATGGAGGCCGAATTCCCCTTTCACATTAATGATATCAGGAAGTTGAATTCCATTCAACAGAAAGCAGAACTTTGCCCTCTGTTATGCCAATACCGTATTAATTAAACAAATCTCTCTACACATTTCATTGTTTTATGTTAAGTTTTTTTCAGGTATATACTAGAGCTTAGCATTTTTGTTCCCTACCAGCACTCAGATGGCAAAAACTGCTTTGTATTTTCATTTGGTTATTTCTGGGTAAAACAATCAATTACCAAATCTTTACATGCTTCATGAGTAGCTAATAAATGCCAATTCTAAAAAGTGACTGACACAAATATACGGCAGTGCACTGTGTTTCAAAGGCACTAATAAAGTAAAAGTAAACATGAAAGGTCCTCCACACTAGCTCCAGAAGACAGGCCAGGCCTTCAGGTCACATAAAACCACAAAAAGTCCATTGACTTCAGTAGAATAGCACTGATTTTTACATGGAATGAGTTTCTGGGGTTTTAGTAAGGGCACTATTTCTTCCAAAGCATGAGAACACTATCGTACAAACACAATAATAATATTAATATTTCATTTGTTACCAGCTTTAGTTTTATCTAGCAATTGACTTCATTATATGGGGGAATGAGGGGGAGGCGGAGGGAGACTAGGATTCCACTTGCCTAATGGTAATCATGCAAAAATTAGGCATCCACTTCAATAGAATAAAAGAGCCTCCTTTGACAGATAATGGAGAAAGGAATTCACAATCATAGAGTAATCCATTTCCTTGTGTAAGACATCCCTCTTAGAGCAGGATGATGTTTCACCCTATCCTACTTTTCTGCATACTCTACAGCCCAAGTAGTGAGCACTGATCACACATCGGACTTTGACACTGTAATTGTGAAAACTTGCTGATTTAGCTATTTCATTTTTCTTTTTCTGCAGCACATGATGCTGAAAGACAAATTAATCATAGTGCAGAATGTACATATTAGCTGCTACATTATGAACGAACAATTATCAGAAATCCACTTTTTAAAAAATTATGTGGAACCATGTGAGTTGAAAATAGACAGGATGTGTAGCACTGATGTTTTTCAACACATCAGTGAAGATAAGTTCCTTTAAAATCACAAAGCAGTATTGTTTCCATCTTGAACTACAATATATTTAAAACATACAGCTACCTTGAAGAAATAAAATAGGAAGAGCTTATAAATTACAATCCAGTCATTAGCTCAAAGTTCTTTCCATCACGAGATCATACAGAATCACTTTTCCCCTTTTAATCTCTCCCACCATTCAAAAGAAATTAGTTTTGGAAAGTTTTAATGCTATGAATACATTTGTGTGGATATATACAGAAATTCTACTTTTCAAGTCACTTAGGTCACTCAGCCAAAGACACACTGTTTTATAATGCACACCTTGTTGTGTGCTGTAACTTGCACAAAAATATTATTCATACAAAGTTTGTAATAACATACTTTTAGCATTATGATAATAAACATTGTTAACAAATGTTCTATAGTTGGCAAGAACAGTATTCCACCTTACACTAGCTACTAGTCTTGCAGAATAAAGTTTCACTTTTAATAATTCTAAATCCAGAAGATTTTAGACATGTTTTTGTGAAACTACTTGGAAATAAAAATGACCAGAGAAGCAGAAAAGATAAACACAAAATGAAGAAAAGTAGCATTAAAATTCTCAAATATTATGTTACAGATCAAATTAAGATTAGAACTCATCAAGAAGTTTTCAATAGACTTTTTAAACTTGAAAATGTAAATTTTCCCAATTCAAAAACAGAGGATTACAAAAATGCCTCCAAGTAGAAGATACACTTCAAAAAAGAGAGTCTTTAGGTCAAGTGCTGAATTCCATTATTTTCCCAGCTACCTGGGCATTCCCTGCCTATTGGATCCTCAGAGGTGGTTGACTCACTCTCTGCAACATTTTTGATAATTAAAATTCACTGAAGCAAAGATGAAAAGTCAAAAATCTCTATTTCCTAAGAGGACTCAATGGCACAGCCCTTCCTTGTGGTCTTTCCCTCTCATTGATACTTTATTTAAAATGAAACATTTTCAACAGAAGAGACTGAAAAAAAATCAGCTCAAAATTAGCAGCATAGCTAATGGTACAAACACATTCATCTGTATCTTTAAGAGAGCCACGGTCATGCGTATGCTTAGGTCAGTGAATAAATATCAATTATCAAAACACACCCACAGGCACAATTTAAATTGATTTTTCTCATTAAAGTTACTTTGAAACTAAAGCCATCTAAAAGTAAACTGGAAAGAATAACTAGCACTATAGAATCTACTGAAGGCCTTTAATTAAGCAGGCATACCTGGATTTTGCATGGGTGAACCAGTCCTGTCCCCCAGCCTCTGCCCTTGGTGGGGAAACTCCCACCCTGGCCACCTGAACTGGCTCCAGTTCATTGGTATCCTTCCCTTACCTGAGGTTCCAGACTGGATGCAGTATCTACATACGGCCAAGTGTATCCAGCAGGTGCCCAGCTGAGGGGGAAAAAAATCTGTTCTCTCAACCTAGAGGCTGTGTTCCTGCCCATCAGGGCTCAGTGCCGGTCTCCATCTCTGCCAGGACATGCTGGGGACTCATGCTCAGCAAGCTGTCCAACCTCTGCAGGCCCTTCTCACCTGCTGCTCCCAGCCAGCCCCTCCTCAGTATCACTGTAAGGGGTTAATTCTGCCAGCTGCAGCACTTCACAGTATCCTTGCTGAATTTACTAAAGTTCCTATTGGCCCTTTCCTTCAGCCTGCCGGGGCCGTGCTGAATGGCAGCCCTGATCTTGAGGGTCTCAACTGCTCACCCCAATTTCATGTAGTGCACAACGATGAGAGTACACTCCTCCTCCTGATGGATGATAGAGATGTTCCGTAGCATTTAGTCATAGACAGATCTCATTTGTGACTGGCCCCCAGGCTGAGCATGACTCACTACTATTCTTTAAGCAGTTTTTTGCTCACCTACTTGTCCCCCCATTCCAGGCCACAAGGCCCCAGCTTGGATACCCCTTCTTTTTGGTTTGTGATAGCACAGAGCTATGTTCTCACGTCATATCTTCTGTTTTATTCTTCAAAACTCCCAAATTACAAATGGTAAAAAAGGAGACCTAAGACATGGAAGCCAAAGCTCCTTTAGGGAATTTATCTTGCTACTGAGCTATACATAATAATTTATATTCCAAAATATGATATGTCATTTGGATAATTAATGTTTTTAGAGTATTCCTTCAATTTTGCTAAATATTGCCACAGGAATTAAGAAAATCATTGCCATAGGAATTAAGTACACGCAGTTGCTAGTTTCTTCCCAGCCCAGCTTGGTTACTAAGACTGCCACACTAGCAGCAGCAAAACTTGGTTCAGCAGATTTAGGCTATATACCTGTAATACTTAGACAAGGGTCTGTCATGGGTGGATATGCAGGTTGCATTATAACGAGTTGTGCATCTGTTTTGTCAGAGATTTTGTCAAAAAAATATTTAATATTTAGATCATTATTTCTTTTAAGTTTGAATGACTTGCAAATCTTCTTTTTCAGCACGACTATGGTATCAGCATTATGCAAACAAAGCAGCTAAATAGAATTGCAGTAAACGTCCAATTTAAGGGTCAACTTTCACTTTGTTAAGAACTCCAAAGTGCAACATAACATATAGCATATAGTTTTCAACGAGCCTTCTATTCCCACCCTCCCCCCACCATTTCTTTGAGCCTTTGGAAGGCTATCCAATTTAATGGTTACATCAGGAATCTTAATCCCTCTTGACTTTATCTTAAGTGCTCTTCTAATTAGATAATCCAGACTGCGTGAAGTTCCATTTGTTTTCTTTGTTTACAAGAAATATCTTCATAACAGTAGAAAGATGTTCTCAATAACTAAAGAAAAATGGAGTCCATGAAATAAACTAGGAGATGCACTGAAAGAACATATTTTGTTTTCATTTATATACAAGGAAAGACTTAAATTGGGATTTATGAAGCATCTTGTAAAAGTTAATGTTATGAAAGAACTGACATTGGTTCCTGTGGCAAACTCCAGCAGACACAGCCTAGTACTCCAACTGCTAGTTGATCCACTTCCTGTTGGGAGTGTAGCTTCAACCTTTTTGGTCAGCCATATTAAAATTTTAGCACAAAGAAAATATGAGCTTCACTTTTGTACTTGACTCAGAAAAACAAACTGATTTCTTGGGCAATTTGAAACATCAGACTGCCCTCTTGATTTATAAGAGTCACTTTCTCCTTTCTGGCATAACCTGTTGTAAGGCCAAAAAACAAAATAGGCCTCAGATCTCCTTATTCCACTGAAAATAATTGCTTTTTGTTTTTTATACAAGTATTTGGGTGGTTCTCTTGATCAGATACTAACAAGAAAATAACCTAAGGGAAAAAAAAGAGAATGATGCTGAGAGAGCCTTTGATTCCATCAATGACTCAAAGCAAGGTCAGAAGCATGATCCATAAAGTCATGAGCTTTCTGGTCATTTTTGCAAAAAGAGCATCTTCAAAGGAGAAGGCAGGAGAAGAGTCAGCCAGGAAGCTACAGAAGTCATTCTCAGACGAGTGAGAGCTGTCTGAAACTAGAAATAGCACCATGTGGGAACAAATTCCTAGGGACAGAAAAATCATTCCCGTGTACTCCTTAGGAGAGAGAAGAATCACCTCTGTAAGATAGTTCGTTCAGCTACAAAAAGTCTGAAAAATGGATAAGACTCAGTGGTTTCTGCAGACAAGGAATTCCTCTTCAGAAGAGAAAGCCTCAGCTCCTATATTTTTCAGGATAGAAAGAAAGTACAGATGCTTAAAGAATAGACTTTCAATCCAGCTTTGGCTGCTAACAACATGCTGAAATCCCAGAAAAAATAAAGTACCACTTAAAATATTTCAAAACATCAGCTAAGATGGAAACAAGATTCAATTGCTACTACTCCTCTCTGTATTCTAGCCACATCCTTAATAAAAATCTGCCTAAGCCCCTGCAGCACTTGGACAGTATTTAAAACAAGTAGAAGTTCATTACTATGAACACTGATGGTCACTTCATCTTATGTCATTAATATAGCTGCCTACGGAATTCACTGTCACAGAATTTCCAGATACACTGGGCTCTCTATAAGCTAAATATCGAAATCTATGCAAAGACTAAGATTCATCAATGGGATTACTCTTCTGTGAAAAGCTACTGAAAAGGTAAATGCTCTTTTAATCAAGCAGCAGGTCAGGTTCTTTGTACTCACTGGTAGCACAAATCCTCCATGATTGCCTCAGTCTTCCCCTCTGTCATAAAATCTCTACTCATTTTTAGAATCAATGTATTATTTGGCTGCACTTTCCAGTAGATGATGAATCATATCTGCTTCTCTCTTGCCACATTATATCCAAGTTACCAGGAAAAAAAGATTAGTCACAAGTGCAGACCACAGCATTAAAAGAGTAAGTGTCTTGGATTTTTTCTTTGTCAGAAAGAAAGAAGGGAAGCCAGAGGTGGGCAGGTCACATTAGTAAAGCAAGCTCATTAGAGAAAAATATAAACAGCAGTTCTAACTCAGAGGGCTTTGAATGTTGCGTAAAAATCATCGCAAGCCTCAGATGGAACCCCACATGCAAGTGATTCTGAGAGTCATCATCTTAATTATTCAAACTGAAATACGTGCGAGTCTTACATAGACACACTCACATACACTAGTGCCACAACTGCATAAAACCAGCAACACGATCAGTAAAACAAGATGGGAGCCTCCAGACCTGTGTTCACACGCCCAAACTGAAAATAATGCAGTTACAGTTTGAACTCTGCAACAGAAATAGGTAAGTTCTTTTCTCCTGCCTATACCTTCATAAAGAGGTGATAATTCTAGCACTCAACAATGCTCCACAAAGGAAGTTCCAAAAATACCACCATGGACTCATATATCACTGCCCAACACAGGATGTACTTAATGCTCATCAGTGAACCTACCTTCCATTAACACCTTCCTTTAGTTGCTCAATTTACTAACACATGATTCATTACTGTCAGAAAAATATCTTGAAACATTCCATGATCCAAGTTATTATTGTAATTGGCATCAGCCTAAGCTACATTCACTTTTCCACAGCTAACTGTGAGCATCACATGTGATGTAGAATTCCTATATTTCTGAATAGAGGTATGAAAAATATAACACTTTTCTGTGACTTTAGTTGACTTTCTGGTTTGGTTCCAAAAACAGTTTGTGCTCTGACTAGGAAGAGTCACAGCACTTTCCTGTGTCAAGATCCTATGACACATTCAGCACCTTCAATCCCTACCAAGCTGACAGCACTTTGATCTTCAACTTTATTTCACCTCCCACGAAACATTTGGGAGGTGAGTAGTCACTGTTTATTTCCTTCTTTCTCATGAAAATGAAAATGTGAAGTCATCGTGTCTGGTTTGTAACCTTGGATGCTATCAAGAACTTCCTGAAATTTTTCCATTGTGTTGTTTTGCCTTATTTGAAGAAAATAAACAGAAATTCGGTCATGAAGGTGAACAGCTCTGCTGTGAAATCCCCGATCCCTTCCAGCAATTTCTGTAAAAACTTACACATTCACATTTGCTTTTCTAAATCACTCACTAGCCTTTCCATAAGGAAAAATAAATCATCTTCACTAATGACCACTAATCATCATATTGGGTTAAAAAAAAAATTCTCAAGTCCATTTTTCCTTTGATTTTGTCTTTGGGGAATTGGTTCCAGTTAATACACAGCACACCCCTCGCTTGCCTAACCAGCATTGGCTGGAGGTGATTTATCCGACTGCCATTACCTAGGTAATTTGCCATGTATCATTACACTGTTGACCAGTGATTTGGGAGTCCCAGCAGTATCCCTGGGATGTAAAACTAGTGAGAACCTACTATATGAAAGCTGGAGTTATTATACTGCTCCTCTCTGAGCTATTTAAGCTACTTTTAGGAGACCCTGGAGCTTGCTCCTTCAAGTGCAGTATTTATTTTCCATGACAGTTACAGACTTAAAAGCCCAGAGCCCAATCCAAAGACTCTTGTAGTCAATGGCAAACTTTCTTTGCTTCACATCAAGGCTTTGCACGCCATTCGCAGTAGCTACAGCCACAATAGGACCCTGTTCTAAAGACAGAAACAATGGTTCAGGAGGGGTGAAGGGCCTTTACACCTCCCCCTACTGCTGCTAACAGCTGGGGAGAGGAGTAATATGCTGAAGAGCCATTCTGGTGCCAACTCATAAACAAGTACAGAGGAAGCAAGAAGACCCTTGACTTCAAATCCCCAATTTTACAATTTGGAAACAGTTTGCTCTCTTGTTCTTTCTCACTGTCACATAGAAGATTCATTTGTGGGGTGCCTCTTTCTTTTTTTCCTTTTTAATTGTATTATATATATTTTCCCTGTGAATGAGAAATATTTGAGTTTCAATGACAAATTAAAATGTCCTTTTCCTTCTAACTCTTCAGGATTTTGTGGATGGAGTTATGGCATGAATAATTTCTACACAAAGTTTGGAAACATCAGCTCTGACTTCATACTTAAAAGAATTCTTACTAAGTTAAAAAAAAAATCCAGACCATTCAGGAAAACAGTGGGTAGCCTCTGCAAATTATCCTAATCCAGAAATTAAGGATTTAAAAACAGATACAATCTACATTCAAATATCTGATCCAGGAAATTTTAAAGCAACTTTAGACACTTTAGACATATTTTATACCACAATGATTGTGAATATTATTTTTCTATAGTACAGAGACAGTTTACAGAGCTCTGAATCTGTGATTTATCTGTTGGATTTGCTCTGTACTTAAAAATCTCATTTTGTACATTTAAAACATCTGTTGTTCTGAAAGTTCCTAGCAACAAGGAGGGAACTAAATCCAAAATCAAGATCATAATATGGCTAAATCATTCCTCAATTTTACTTCTGTATTAAAGCTGCTTTGGGGTTTATGAGCCAGAGAAAGTTTGTCTCATTACCGAAGGGAAATGAACATACACTTTGAAATGATTGTTTAGAGCACAGATTGTCATCAGACTAAGAGCTGGTGCTTTCAGTAGCTAGAACAGACTAATGACATAATACTGAAAGCTATCAAAATAATATGATATAAAATAAAATAAAAATTAATAAAAATTAAAATAATATGATTGCCCAACTAATATTTTCAAATTTTTTTGCCCATTCAACATAATAGATATTAATCTGGTTTTACAATATTAAATCTGAATTCTCTGTCTCAGAAATGGTAAAAAACAATTCCTTTTAAGACCAAGCATGCAAAGTTCTCTCTTTTTTCAATATAGATGTATTGAAAAACTGAAAGTACTTTTATAGCTAAAGAAAAACAAGAACAATAATAAAAAATATATCTTTAAAAGGTAACTTGATTTTTTTCCCCAGAGATCAGAAGACAGAGAAAAAAAGAGAAAAAGAAAAAAGAAAAAATTAATAGATACAATTAGATTAAGCATGACTTTAATGTATGAAGATGTATATTTTTCATGTAACAGAATGAAAGCAACTTCCTAAAGCATTTATATTGTCTGTTTCCAGACCACGCATCTTCCTGGCCTTTCTCTTGATTCTAAAGCTAGCTGTAGGATCTTTCAGCTTGAATATCCTTGTTTCACACCTGCCTTACAACAGTGACACATGTTTAAGTTATTACATTACGCACGTGTTCATATGACATGCCAGGAGTTAATGCTTCTGATCTGTAAAGAAAACAATGGCTTCCTATTACCAGTTAACCAATATATTGTGCATACGAGTGCACTGCAGCACAACTGCTGGGAAATTTTATGTACCACATACACTTTTTTGACCAGTGCCAATATTTCCCCCCGTGTGTAGCTTTTACACTCCACTTGTACAAACTCTTCTGAGGATTGCTCTACCTTATTCATTCCACAGCCCAGATATAAGCACACCATGGGCACAGCAGCTGCAGACAATCCTTTTTTAAAGAATTCCACCAAAGGGTCAGCTATGCTTGTTAGTATATTTAAGGTGTCTGTTCTATTTAAACCAAGTCTAAAATAAATTTTTTTGAATGGAGTCTAGTAAGAGAACAATTCCACATAAATGAAAAACATATGGAATTGTTCAAAAGGTCAACTATGTAAAAACGTGTTATATACTGTGTTTATAGGTATTTTATTCACAGACAAGGCTGGCATTGAGGTTTTATTGATATCCTGGTGAAAAGCACATTAATCTAAGGGTTGCAACCCCCTTTTCTCTGCATTTTAATGCAGATCACAAAATAGCACAGTAACATACAATTATTTTTGAAACATATTAACTTGTATTTGATCTATATTACATTTTGATTGTAAATAACTTCTGGCTTTGCATCCA
This sequence comes from Rhagologus leucostigma, assembly GCA_013397725.1. Classification (NCBI taxonomy): domain Eukaryota; kingdom Metazoa; phylum Chordata; class Aves; order Passeriformes; genus Rhagologus; species Rhagologus leucostigma. Next base: position 115,348 of record VZTD01005895.1, read on the forward strand.
GATATTTACAGGTAACCTGTACATATATGCCATTCCCATTCATACGCCATATGAACATTCCTGAATTTCACAGATGAGATTATAGATCCAAAGTCAGAATCCTATACTATACTGCAGGCTCATCTTCACTCAAAAGTGCTCAATATTTTACCACAACTAACTAGATAATCTAATCCAAACAGTAAATAGAGTATCAGATTTTGCTGTGTTCAAGAATACTCAAGATTTGGCCAGAAGCAACTAGGCTAAGCCTAAACACAAGAGTCCAAAGGAAAAAAAGCTATTGCATAGCAAAGACCTTTAGGATGAAAAAACATTTACACCGAGAAAGCAACTTAAGAAAGGGGGAAGTTTGTGCCTGCACATAACCTTCGCTTTCAGTGAAACTAATGATATGACTGTGAATAAAATATGACGTAGGTATGGTGTTGCATAGAGGCCTCTGTTTCTTGCTTCACTGGAAATGAGATCTGATTTTAAGCATGTATCTGAAAACAACCCACATTTACATACATCTGTACATCACCTGCATCAATGCAGCACATTACATTTACATTTAGCCCTAGAAATCACGCCAGTTCTGTACAGAGCAGAGTAACCAGTAAGAAACTGCCAGGCACCAGCTTGGTACTACCGGGTACCAGTCAGGAACCTCAGTACATGGAATCCACTTTAAACTATCACCCTGATAAACTGTTCTTACCCAGCTGTACTTCTACTGCATTTAAGGAACTAGGAGTGCTATAGGGAATGCATGAGCAACTGCAACAGGAAGTTGTTAGCTGCTGGGCTCCGCACTCAGAAATCTGCTTTCCATTTACACCTGCTCCAGCCAGAGTCTGTAGAACAGAAAAAACCCCTTGATTGAGGTTCGAAGGTGTAATAGTAGGTGTGATCGTAGAATACAAAAAATCATTTACGGGTTATGTCCTTTCTCAGACTCTATTTAAGAAGCAACCAAGGATACTGGATTTTTTTGTTCATTTAATTTTTTTTTTAAATCAACAGGCATGCAGGGTGCAAAAGGTTGAATTTGATGAGAGATACCTGGAGTAAAACTGATGTTATGTACTGGTATACTTGTTATCTACACTTCTACCTATAATAAGCACTTTTAGTATATAAAACTAGGCTATACACCTACATGCAATAAATATTTATATTAACTAGAGAAACAATATTGTACAACCTTACTTTCTATTTACTAATTTCAGACTTGGAACAAAATTTTATCCAAATTAAAAAAAAAACAAAACCCACTGAAAAGAAAAGAATATTTCATCACAGAAAGTATTGTATCTGCAATTAAATATTTTGCAATGGATACAGGCAAGAAGAAAATCTGAATACTAAATATTTAATTTTCAAACTTGGAAGGAGAGAGGGATATAAAAAAAAGAGAAAAACTGAAATTAAGATCATCTTCTATGTATATTAATTTCATTTGCAACATGTCCAAAGAACAGCATTTTATTTCAGAGGTATTATAAAAACAATATTGATGTACAAAATTTCTGAAAACAGCAGAAGCCTGAGTAAAAATACCATGAATTGCTCAAATTAATTAAAATTAAAAGGCTTAATTTGGGGCCAATAGGTGCTGGAAATGCCCCACTTATTTGCACACACAAAAAGAGAAGATAACTAACTCTCCATCTCAATGTTAACATCCAAATGACATAAAATCCACCATTTACATAAACAGATACTCCAGGTTCCATGTCAACATTCAAGTAATTTCAATCCTCTTTTTTCAGCCTTTGATTATTCACCAAAAATGTACATACACATCTGAGCATGAACCCACATGTCCATAAGAGTACATTCAGTATTTTAAACTCCAGCATTTACGACACTGATTTGAGAACATTTCATTCAAAGCACATCTAGAAGAAGGAGAAGAAAATGCATGTAAATTAATATGTTGCTTTTTTAAACGGCCATTAAGGTTTATTATTTGCTATGATAAATTCTTTTGATGAAATCTTACAAGATTTATCTTTTAAAAGATATTTTTCTACTAAACAGACTTATCCAGATTTTCAGTCCTAAATCCTAGAAAACATCTCTCTGCATCCTTCTCATACTTATTTCAAAGACAACTTACTTATCTACTCCATTGTTTTCATTAATTATGCTTAACATCTACTCCAAGAACTGAAAATAAATCTATATTTCCTGTTTTTTCTTCAGTCTTTCCACTGTTTAAAGCATTTTTTCATCCCATAAACATGATAAAGCATATATACGTGTACACAGCACTTTTTTATGCTCTAAGTATCAAATCAGTAGCTGCTGAGTAAAAAGGAAAGCATTCTAGATTTAAAAATTCTGCACAAGCTACTGAAACTACTCTCTAAAAATATTAGGCACGTTGATATACATTAGCCTCCTCTTTGTTTCCTATATAATAATTTACATCAGTGCTAGTGCACATACATTGAATATTTCAGCACAGAAAAAAACCTCACCTAAGGACAACAATATTGTTCAGGATCTATAATCTGAAGTGGTATTGACCACTAAATCACTAATTGGTTATTTAACATATGTCAGGGACAGATGAAGTTTAGTGCAGTTCAGGACTCTCTATGTGCAAAATGCATATCTCATTTGTCCTTTTCTTCTCTAGTTTCTTCCTCTTGTTCAACTAAAACTGAGACAATTTCAACTCTCAAAGATCTCAGAGAAGAAAAGAGAGGAGAAAACACTGTAGCTACCCAAGTTTCAAATGACTTCCTTATTCCACCTACTTGGACTTTTTTTTCCTTCTCTCCTTGCTTGGTACCAAAATTCTACATGCAACAGTTCTATTACTTCTCTCAGAAAACTATCTGTAAAAATGCATCATTCACAGCTGCTTTATTAACCTAGGCCAGATGAAATATGGCATCTCAGGTTATCTCAAGAGTCAAGTCATGGTCTGAATGTACTTAAGCTGCTTCATAAAAATATGCTGTGCACAATTGTGCACACACTTCCCACATTCATGCCTGCTCTTCCATTCTTTCTTCTTCTTGACCTTTAGACAGTCATTATCTATAACCAATAAGACTACTTCCTAAGCCAAAATTACTTTCTGCTTGGCCATGATTTCTTCTGCTGTTTTAATTTTGACCTCCAAACTCCTCAGCAATTTCCATTTAATCAGAGAATGCACAGATAAAATTTAATGAAATCTTATACACAAACTACAAATCTTAAACAATTCAAGCAACCGTTGTCACTGATACTATAAAACCCTTCTAATGGAATCCAGTTTGGGAAAATACAGTGCCCAAGATAAACGATCAACCTTCTTGTGATGCACATATACTTAAATGAATATGCCAGTGTAAGCTTCCACAGAGAAATATGCTTGAAAATAGAATTTCAATGAGGGTCAACATTCAGCCTACATGAATACAAAATTTGAAATGCAAGAGAGATTTCAACAGAGGAGCAAAACCCAAGTCATTAAATACTGCCAGTGAGAGGAGGATGATATATATGAAAGGAAACACAAACAAACTGAAGTTCATGGATTTTTTCAGAGACAGAATGAAAACAATGGAAAAATGGGACAAAGAATGAGAAAAGTCACATAGTTCAATCACATGGAGTAGGATTTGGTACAGGACATGCTTGCAACAGTGTTCTTAAGACTGAAACTTCACAAACTTACTTTTTGGGATTTGAGCTGAACAAGATTTGCAAAAGCCCTTAAAAGCAACTCTGTTCTTTCTGAATAAAACCCCAAAACTCACATTACTCTTGAAAACACACTAGCTCTTGAAGCAAGCGTTTGAACCACACACATTTTACTCCTTACAATTTTCATTCAGCTCATTTATGTGGAAAATCGGTAATATGCAAGAAATTTTGGAAGCCCTATCAGAAGACATAAAAAATACAGATACTGGGAATAGGAAATTTTATAATGAAAAGCACAATACACAGCTCAAAACCCTGAAACCAAACCGTTTTCCCAAAACATCTGGCTTTCTTTTGTTGGATTTTATGTCCATAATAATAAATAAGTCATGTCTAGGAGTGCCAGTTTATTAACTATTTAAGAATGTCTAAGGCACAGCAGCTGCCTGGATCTCACAGCATGTCCAAATAGACCGAATGTTCCCTGTTAGTAACAGTATATTCAAATACAAGTATTACCATTATGGATTGATACTAATAAACACAGGTTTAATTTTAAATTGGGTTTAAAATCCATTTCCTTCCGTTACCATTTGTTATTTATTTTTTAGCTACTGAATATTCCTGGACAGTTAACAAAAATCTTAAACATTTCATCACTTCGCAGTACTGTCGAAGGCTTCAGATGTAAAAGTACAATATTTCTGAATTAAAGTTACTTTTTTGGAATCAAGTAAGTAAATATATACCATGTCTGTATATTTTTCTTTTGAAACTTTCATTTTAGTTCATGCCTAACAGTTTCAACTCACCAATTCCTATCGTCTGCACTGAGGCTAAGGAACAGTAAAAGAAGTCTTTTAATGTCACCACTCTTACTTACTCCCTTGAATACATTTTTCTCTCTTATGAGCCTATTAAGATGATTAAAAAGAGAATATTTTGCATCTGGATTTAGTTTTGAAAATGTGTAAACTCCATTTCGGAAACTAGGCGATCTTCACAACCAACTAATTAGGATTTTTGATCCTTTGGGTAATCATTTTGGATTAGGCCACTAGGAATTTTATTACTTTAAAGGAAATCTCTGGGTAGCTGAAGAACAATCGAACTGTTAATAAAACTTGCTTTAGAGAATCATTGCGCATCACAGCATGGAGAAGGAAAAGAAGTTAACTACAGAGCTGTAAAGCTGTGAGTGCTCTTCGCTAAGAGCCAACAGCTGTAAACAGTTCTTACAGTATTTATCAGGTTGGTTAGGTACTGGAATTTAGAATCCATTACAAAGATTGTATTTTCATAACTGTTACCAGTAGCTTGGACTAAGTAAGTGTCTTGGGGTGACTCTATCATGTGTATCCCCTATCATGCTCTATGCCCAAAAAGTAATATTGTGCCTTTTCTGTGCCTTTAACCTGAGCTTGAGGAAAAAAAAACAGACGAACTTTCCAAAGCAGCTTCTCAAGGACACAGAGATTACACTCCTCGGTGTCGTCTGACTGCGGAAGGCACGAAGGGAGCACCCTGCTTGCTTTTTTTTCAGCCAGCTGGTTTTTTTTTCCCTCTTGGGGTGAGACGGAGAGCTGAATTTTGTCTCCTGGGACTTTGGGTTTTTTTCCCTTCTTCTCTTCTGAACTGTTTCAACAACATCAGAACACATCAGGAGAATTTTCTCCCCGAGGCCCGGGGGTGGGCCCACGCCCTCACCGACCAGCTCCGAGGAGGAGAGAGACCACACCTACAGAAGGACTCTGAAATCTTCCCAGGTTTCTTTCTATAGCGGGGGTTTTAATTCATTATTTAGCATCATTATCCTTTTCCTGTGTGTTTGTTAAAATAAAGTTTTTATCTCTTTCACTTTCCTTTGAGGAAAAATTTCTTTTTTTCCCGAACCCTGTGGGGGGGAAGGGTGGTTGCAACCTGGTTTACTCTCAGGGGCTATATTACTAGATTTTGGCCAAACCGGCACAGTAAGGAAGCCATGGAAGAGAAAACTCTTCAAAAACAGCTGCATATGAGCACTGTAATGATTGAAAGATGAGATGTGTTCTCTGCACATGACATACAAAAAGACATGTAAATACATAAGTATCTCTATGTTTGCAAAATATGCAAATCTCATAAAATATTCCAATGTCATTGACTAGCCTTCTCAAACTTAGAAACAAGAATGGACAAAGGTGAGGCACATTTTGGGGACTCAAAAAACCTCTTGAAAAGATGATACCTGCCTTCTGCCTGTGGTGAGACTGACTCCAATCCAAGGCAATGACTTTGAGCGGTATGCTGCAGTATGCATTCTAGGATTTGGCATATGAACGGAATTCTTCTAACATTTTTGCTATGATATAAGGATGACAATCAAAACAATTCAAGCCAAAAAGAAAGACGTTTTCTTTTACAAAATATTTTAATCATCTCAAATTTTTTGAAAATATTTTTATAATCCAAAACACAGCCCGCATCAAAACTAAGTTAACTAAATGGAATTTTTCTTGTCCTCCAAGAATCATCAAATAATTTAGGTTGGAAAAATCCTTTAAGATTATCAAATCCAACTGTTAAGCTAACACAGCCAAGTCCATCACTAAACCAGGTCCCCAAGTACCACACTTACTTGTCTTTTAAACACCTCCAGGGATAGTGACTCTGGGAAGCCTATACCAGTGCTTGACAATGCTTTGAAGAATTTGAAAGAAATTGAAGAATTTCTTCTTAATATCCAATCTAAACCTCCCCTGGGCACAACTTGAAGCCATTTCTCTTGTCCTATCACTTATTACTTGAGAGAAGACACCAACCCCCACCTTGTTACAGCATCTTTACAGGTAGTTGTAGATAGAGATAAGGGCCTTCATGAGCCTTCTTTTTTCCAGGCTTTACCCCAGCTTCCTCAGCTGTTCCTCATCAGACTTGTGCTCCACCCAAAACTGGACACAGGACTCAAGGTGTGGCCTCACAAGTGCTGAGTACGGGGGGATGAGCACTGCCCTGGTCCTGCTGACCAGCCATTTCTGATACAGGCCAGGATGCCATTGGCCCTCTTTGTCATCTGGGCACAGCTGGCTCATGTTCAGCTGGTTGTTGACCAACAACCCAGGTCCTTTTCCACTGGGCAGCTCTCCAGCCACTCTGCCCCCAGCCTGTAGCACTGCATGGGGTTGTTATGACCCAAGTGCAGGACTCAGCACTTTGCCTTGTTGAACCTCATGCAATCGGCCTCAGCCCATCATTCCAGCCTGTCCAGATCAAGTTCTGTGAAGTTTACTTGATGCATGCTTAGCAAGCCATTATTTCAGTAAAGGGACCTAATGCTCCCTGAAGGGCTTGCTAGCTACGCATCTCAACCCTCTGCACTAGATATGCAGAAATGACCTCTCTCCACACCAGCCTACAATCTGCTTCCTTATTTCAGACAAAACAAGTGAGCTTGACTTAAGAATTTAAGTGGTAGGATTTTGCTAAGTAAGATCATTTTGTCTGAAGCAGTTTAGACAGCATTCAGCAATTAGCTTCCCTCACAAGTCTAAATTGTTGCTAATCACTGACAGGAGAAAAAAGAGGGGGAAGAGAGAGAGAAAAATAATGCTTATCTGTGAGAAGGTTACAGATTATTTCTTTCACTGAGAGGCAGAATAAGAACATGTGTTTGTGATCCATTAGAAAATTGTGCTTGTGAATTCTTACAATGCATATTTCAGGGAATAGAAATCTTTGGGAATGAAAGCCTGTCTGGATTGATTAAGTCATCAGACGCAAAGTGTTAGAATTGCCGGTCTTGTTTCCCTGTTTAATCTCTTGTTGAGGAAGTCCCCAAGGCACTCTTTAATTGTGTTTATACAGCAAAGCAATGATATATCACATGTGGCAGTACAAAAATATTTTCATGCTGATTATATAGGTTTGCATAACTCTGATTAAGGTACTTTTCTGTTTTAACTTCACAGCTAAACTTTCAAATTTAAATTTGAATTTATAACTGAAGACTTGCAAAATTTGTACTTGCACAATTAATGCTAACAAAAAATTACACCTGATTCAGTTTTATTTTCATTGCATTTTTTTACATGATATAAGATGTTATACAAATGTTTACTGTGAATTTCTTTCACATACCTTCACAAACAAAAACAAGTCTGTTCCCCTGGTGATCATCCATTTGGGCAGCAGGGTACACAAGATTAACTGCAAGCCTATGCAGAGACTTAATTCCCAGCATCTCTTAAGAAAAGCAGACTGCAACAGTTTTCTATTTTACTCACTTGTCACAATGCTTCACAGTTTCCAAGGTTTTTTTGTAAAGCCTGACAGATGTGGAAGATTTGAAGTATTTGTTTTGGTTTTTGTTTTGGCTTCTTAGTAATTGTATAATTCAACATTGTTCAGAAGATCCCTGGGTGTGGCCAAGAAAAACCCTCTAATGGTCTCCATTGCAAATGGAAAGGCGAATAATTCAGATTGCAATCTAAAAAATTTTACAAATTTTTTTTTTTAAGGAGCACCAACTTAAATCTGTTTTGTATTGTTGGAGTAGGATGAACTGCACTGGAAGCTGCTAACCGAGACAGAAAAAAAATCCATTCCCCATAAATACTTGAGCTTGTACTTGTGTTGTAGCACTGTCATGTGAAAAATGAGAGGATAACCAAACTGCAGCCCCACCCCCCAGAGGAACTAGTTTGAAGAAGGACAATTTGTTGGGTTTAACTCCCATGAACAGACTCCATACACAGCAATACAAAACACTGATTTTTAGGAACAAGGAAAAGGCATCTCAAGCCTCTAAAGTGGAAACAATTATACATTCCTCAAAGGATCTCAGGTCTTGTTTGTGATGCTGCAGCTAACAGAGCACTGTAACATCTTGTTTATATCTATTTTACTCACAAACATACCCGCTTTTCTCTATGTACAGTATGTATAAACACTTACAGATACCCTAACACTACATACTACGCAAGTGGAGTGAGACTTCAATTCAAGAGCGTTAAGTGGATTTGTTTAATCTATTCTGAATTTGAGTAATAATGAGAATCCCACCAGATTTTCTAACAGTTAGCATGTATAACAGGTATATATTTTCAGATGTATGTTTTATAGCAGACATAAGGTACATAAGCGAGTGAAAGTTACTCAGGCATGTTCCTATAGATTTTGCTGACTTTGGGATCGCATACAAGACAGGAGTTGGATCTCCAATAAATTACAGGCTTTTTGCACTTTTAGAATATTTTATTTTCACTAACATTTATGGAGATGAAACAACCAGCCAACATGAAACACTTCTGTTCTAATGATCCCATACAGCCTGTGCAGAGACCTCCAAAAACTGCCATAAGTATTACACACCACACGTCAGACACAACACTAGAAAGCCATCAACAGTTAATCCCAACTGGTTTCTGCCACTGCCAACAACCCTTGAGGTCTGATGCCTTTATTTGTATGTATACCCTGTGCCACTTTCATACTGTGACAGAACATATCAAAGGTTTTGCACAATTTTTAAAAAGCAGTTTAATAAAAGCAAATGAACCAGTGACTTTTTTTTAAAAAAAAGAGCACTCGGCGCCCAAATTCCATTACATTTCAAAGAATTTAAAAGCTTAACTCCCTTAAGGTCTTTAATGTAGGTTAGCTACAAGCCATTCATCAAAACAGTGACTATTTGACCCCCACTTGTGAAAAAAAAAAAAAAAGATGGGCACCAAGAGGCAGCTTCAGCATCTTGAAGTTGGTGATTTACATATATCAATTTAACCTTATATGTGGTGCCTCCACAGCCATTACCCAATAACTACTTTATTGCTTCCTGACAGGGGCCTCCTCCACTGTACCAATGCCATTAAATAATACACTCGGGCTCCCACACCTCTTCCACACCATGGGTCTATCACTGGACCACTGACCAAGCAGCTGTCATCCTAAGATGGGAATACTTGCCAAAAAAAGCTGACTAAACCAAGTATGACTTATCTTTCCAAAAGAACTCAGTAGAATTTTCATAAGGTGCTATCAGACCAATTGGGTGCACCTATACCAATTTTTTTAATATATCCACTTCATAACTGTAAAAATACTCCTAGCACTGCACACTGCCTTTGAGGGAACAAGATATTTGAAAAGTGGATGCTCCCATGTTTTTCAGGATATCTTCGTTCTGAGCCCAGGCACGGATGGCTCTCCAATGCCACCTAGGCAATTTTTCATTCTTCAATTCAGCAGTTCTTCTTACACTCTGCAGGAAAAGCAACGGCCCAATTCTTATTGCCCAAACAGTAAAAGCACATAACTTCTGACACAAAAGCAAAGAACAGGAGGTAACTACTCCCTCAGTGTAGATCAGCAAGAAAGAAACTAACAGCAGAACCCAGAGGTTGACCTCATGTTGTTTTGTAACATAAGCACTTTCCACCCAAAGGGCAAAAGTCAAGGAGAGTTTGATTGTGGAGTCAAAATAGTCCTACCGCTCTGTTATTTTAGCCTCCCTTTCTTCCTCCAGATTATTCCACTCAACATAACCTACAGCATTTAGTGATAAAGCTGCTGGCACACAATTTATAGAGAAACAACACTTGACTCTCTTTCAGCTACTTATCTTTTTAAGCAGTGGAAAGAAAAAGACTCCTACTATATATAGTGACTCCTTGGTGTCTAGCCTTCCCTCCCGGCCCTGTTTTTTGTATGCACACGAGACATGATGGTTTTAAGCACAGCAACAGAGAACAGTTCACTTTCCCAAAAGGACATAATAGATGCTTTTTCACAACTGAAGGCCGCTTGTAATGCATGGTTGACTGTGAAAAGTAACTGTGAAGCAATGATAAGATCAAGTATCTTTGACTATATTAAAGAACCCAAAGCCATGAAGTTTATGCCACTAATTGAGAACTAGTATGTACTTGCATGATGTACAACCAAATCAAAGATTATTCCATTATAGGAATAATATAGGGCAATAACAAAAGGGTTTTTTTATAACTAGCCAAGAACAGCAAAGAGGAAGCAAAAAAATTACTACATAAACACCTTTCCTATTCTCATGAATCTGGTAAACTTCAGTGGCTGACATGTAGAAAAAAAAATCACAGAAAACGTGAAAGGTATTTTTTACTTTGCCAATTAGTAGTCAAAGTTATTTTTCCAAAGGAACCCCTCTAATATTGTTATATGATTAACTTACATATTGCAAAATTAAATAGCACTCCCTTTCTGATCCTATAATTAGACAAATTAATGTACAGAAAATGAAACATTTAAAAAGTTGTAAGCAGCACCCCAGCACTTATTCAACTAATCAAACATTTCCAAATCAAATTTTTAAAATACCAAACTGTTATTGCAGCACTGATATAATCAGTAATCAAAAATAAGACACTTTCCCCTCAAAATTTAATCTGTAGGCCAATGCTAACCATGTTTTCAGACTGGAGACATGGCTTTTTATGGAGTCACGCAAAGGTCATATTCAGTGCTGTATTTGAGCTTCTTTTTTTGTGTCCAGCAACATGAGCAAGAAACAAAGTGGATTGCAATTTCAAGGATTGCCAAAAAATCCCCAAAAATCAAAAACCACAACCAAACAAAAAAACCCCACACATCCTGCAGCCTGGATTCTGGGAAGACCAATTTCTCTGCCCACTATTTTATACCTCTCAGACAAAAGCAAATATGTTCAAATCACAAGTGATGTGCACAGGAAAACAATGTTTACTAATGCACAGAGAATTCTGATTTAAACCAGACAAAGCAGAAGAACAGTGATTTTCCATAAAGAAACAAACCCAGAAAACAGTAATTTGAAACTTCATCAAAATTTTAGAAGTTTCAGAAAGTTCTCTGTATTTTTTAATTTGTTGTAGCTTGGTCAAGAAAAGAAGAAAAAAGGCTTTGTTCCATCTACCACAACCCTGCTCCTGCTATAGTTATCCTTGTATCTTTCCCAGCCTGTATATGCTTATTTTCTAGACAAAATAATAATTTTTTTAATCACTTACACAAAACACTAAAAAGAGGTTACATGAAAAAACATGGATTTACACATCTCCAAACTATTAAGATAGAAAAATATCAGAAAGAAAGAATAATCCAGCTAATAGAACTGTGGCCTCTGCATGCCTATATGGAGATGACACACGAGTCAGTGAAAACCAATCTTTGTGCAATAGGCTGAGCTTTGAGAACTGAAATTTCCGAAATGAGTGGTGTACTTTTTTTTTTAATAATAAGAAAATGGATCATGTTTGAGTTAGAAAGCTACAAGTAACATTCTGTTTTATTCTACAGTTCAAAACTGTGTCTTTAAGGAAATACTTTTTTTAAAATTTAAACTAGTTTTTACTCAGTAACTCCCAAGTGGTTTCAAAACCCAATTTGTTCACAAACTATGGTCAACATATGGTGACCATCGAAATTGACCATAAAAAAAATTAATCAAGTTAAACCTACTTGAGAAAGGTGTTGGCCTTCTGAGCTAACATAACTTAGCACTTTCGGCAAATGTTTCTGCAACACAGATCTATCTGCTTTTCATAGCTTTCTAAGACAGATTAAAGGACAAAATTAAGCAAGGATAACGCTATCCTACAAACAACTGTACAGAAAGTGCACCTACAAACAGTGGCAATAACATGACTTGGCTCTTACATAAATAGGAGTGAGTATTCTTGTGTGCTGGCCATATGCAGGCTACATAACTATGAAGAAAATAGCCAAGGGACTCATTTATATCCGTTTTTGCAGATGATACAATTTAATATGCGGATCCATGGGGTGCATAACTGTAAATCTTTGACTGAAAATTACACATGGAGACAGACAGCAATGGAATTATTGAAATAGTTTGAGCCTAACAATGAACATCTCAGAGCTCCTACAGCATCAGTACAGGGTGCCAAACCCATAAATCACTAGCCTGAATGAAAATGAAAATGCTTTATTTGTGTAAAAACATGAGAAAAGATGACTTAATTAGAGAACAAAACCTTCACTATATCCAGTTGATTTATATGTTTTTCTCATCCATGAGACAAAGGAATCTTGCATTACATTTCTCTGCAATAAAGGGAATGAGTTATCCTTCACTACCACAGTGAGCACAATAATACATCAAAGGGCGCAGGAAAGTTACATTTAATGATATCCCTTAGACAGTCCATAAAGTAAAGCAACATGTATTGCCATTTCATTAATCCCAGCCATCCTAACTCCGTAAGTATCTCAAAAGGCAGGCAAGCTTACCAATATCTTAATACAGCTTTAGCAGAAAGAGACGGCCCTGAGTCTCCTACTACCAAGCAAAAACATTTTATGGTATTATTTAGAGTATTTTAGAGAGTTTACAGTACTAAGCTATCAATTAATACACTTTTATAGTATGACCATATCTTTACAGAACAGAAACATACGTGTCTCTGTGCCATTCAATCCTGCCCACAAAACTTCTCAGTGATCTGAAAATTCTGCTTGCCTGTGGTCTATGTTCTCCTGCGGCTGGAGATCATGCACGTACCTCAAAGCACAGGCTGTCTTCAAGACCCAGAACTTAATATTCTTATTTCTCTAAGTTCAGGTTATTTGTACAGCCTGCCTGCCCAGCAGCAATGAGGTCAAGCTTCTTCAATGCCTCCTTTCTTACCAGCACCAGTCTCATGACATTTCAGAGGCAGGTGAGGTCAATAAGCCCCACGGACCAGGCAGCATGCTTAGTTTTCCGTATTGCAGATAAGTGAGTCTAGGATGTCTCAACATTTTCTCTTAAGGGCTGTGACTGTGTTACACTGGAATTGAGACTAAAGGTGAACACTGTCTTGGGGTGACTCTATCATGTGTATCCCCTATCATGCTCTATACCCAAAAAGTAATATTGTGCCTAAGCTGAGATGGCAAATATGACCTTCCTCTGCACAGCAGGTACACACAGAGATTTTGTATTACCATTCTGCAGTGAGGAAAAGAAAATTCTCAGGTCCCTAACATGTGAGGCTTAAAGGCAAGGATCAAACACTTATCTTAGGCATAATACCACTATACATTACACCAGAGGGAGTCAGTTCCACTTATGTTCCTACACCACTATCTATGGCATAAAACTGCAGAAACACCTAAACATAAAACACAAGGTAGAGATGTGGTGGGTGGAATTTAGGTTACCTACATTTGGTGTTCATCCCCCAAAAGAGACCTAAGTAATGAAGCCTCTGTAGAGGTGATGGAATCAAGTTTCTCCACAGTGCAATTAAGAAGAGCTTAAATAATAAACAAAAGTTTGTAGTAATGGCTTGTAGTGTTACCTACGAGGATTTAGGCAGCATATATAACTGAGCAAGGCACGTGTGCATTTACCCTCTCCAGGGCCAGCCTAGAGGACACATAGTTTTTGAAGAAGCAGGAGACAGGAATCAGTTCCTTTTTGCTAAACTGAATAAAACCCACGTTGTACTCCTTCCAGAATACTAAAACACCAGGTTGCTGATGATTTTCCTCTTTTAACCTCCTACTCTGGGACATGTTAGGCATTTTACAGCTTCTAAAGCAAAATTTTCCCAGAATCATTATTGGAACAGAGCTTTTACCACCTCCCCCAAAATGAAGTAGTAATTCAGGAGCAGAATAGTAAGGTTTAAAGCATGCTGAAATGACTGCTTTGCATGCATACTAACACTGTCCTCTCGTACGCCATTGTCTTCTCTATTTCCACTTCCTCCCTCTTGTTTTGTTGTCTGACTGAAAGCTCGGGCACAGGCTGCCAGGCTGCTCTCCGTTTATACAGCACCTACTATAACAGGGTCACAGCCTGTGAAACAAATTCCAGTGCACTAAAACACTATAAACAACCACCACCAACAGGCCTGTCAGAGCAAATTAACTAAGTATACTTTGGTGACGCATGATTCCCAATGGCTTCTTAAGCAGTTTCTCTTCCTGATTTATGAAATCATCCAGTTTTCCACAATGAACTAGATGGCTGTTAGCGCAAATTATTGAAATTCTGCTTGACTTATGCAAAGAGCTTTATAGGCAGATCCTCTGCTGGTGCAAGCTAAGACCTTCAACAGCACAAGAACAACTTATACCACTATCTGCCCCCTCATCCACACTGACTTCAGCCCTTCTCACAAACACTCCAGTTTCAAGGGTATGACTCAATACACATTCATATCTGAGCTCTCAGTCCTGCAGAAAAAAGTATCTATTAGGGTAGGATGCAGTTACATTTAGTGAATCTTTCTATTCTTGACACTGCACATACCTGTAAATGGCCCTACTTGGATGGGAGGGTGGAGCTGGCAGAGGGAAAGTTACAACTTAATCTGCACTCCTCTGCTATCAGCAAAGCCATCCTCATGTTTCAATCATGAGACAGAAATGGATGGAGTACACAGGACCTCACTGGCATTTAGAAGATTTTTCCCAGCAGTAGCTGGTTGCTACAGCTTGGTCTAGACATGAACAATTTAAGTTTCCTTGTAACCCCCGTGGGAAATGCCCAGCTGCGAAAACTGCTGGAACTTCCTGATAACCACAGCGTCCTGTCCTGTATTTTAGAATAAACAATGTTGACAGCAACAGTGTGCCAGAAGTAGACTTTACCAGTTTGCTGCAGAAACAGGGAACTTCCACCTACTTTTCACTTTTCCTTGTTACGAGAACTGATATGCATATCATGAGCCACTCCTGCCACACTCATACCCATTCCCCCAGTTACTTAAGTGAGCACAAAGAACGGAGAATACACAGCAAAGCAGGATTATTTCAAAAGCTTATTCCCATTACTCTTGCTTCTTTCATTATAAGAAATTATGACAAATTCTATAATCAGTACTCTCTTCAGCCAATTTTTATAATTACAGTAAATTAGGATTTCATGTACTGTATAAAATCATGCATGGGAAAAAATAATAGTTATACACCTCTTTTAACTCAACTTCAAACTATGGGCTTATGACTGTTCTTTTGAAATCAACATAGACTCTGGGTTGTATTGCCAGAAAGACCAAGAGATACGACAACCTTAAATACACACTTAATCTCTGTACACCTTTTTTTAATCATTATTATTAATTAAAGATTATCATTATTATTATTGTTGTTATGTTTTGAAAAATTAGAACTCAGAATTGTATGCTAAGTTATTTTTAGCCATATCCGCACCTTTATGGAAAACTTTAACTATACGTTGGAACCTATTTTATACACCAGGAACAAGGCGACATGCCACGAACTAAAAAAAAATTTATGTCACCTACCTAACTACATGCTTACACTTCTTAACATGTGAAACCCACAGAATTTCAGGAGGGTTTGTTTCCCCCATATGACTCTAGACATAAATGATCAGTTTAAGTAGCTGCATGTTCAGCCTTCATCTGACTGAATGTGGTAACATGACCATTAGCTATGGTGACCCACCACTATGCGTTGTCTGTCCTTCCTACCTCACGTATTCAAAATTTGACAAAACCATACTTTAGGACTCCAGGAAACTCCTGCATATACATCCACCCAGCCTGACTAGCCTGCAAAAACAAATGGTGTAGCAGCAGCTATGAAAGACAAGTTCAAAGGCAGGTCAGAAGGTAACAAAGCTCTGTATGAAGAAGGATCAGTTAAGCTGAGTTGCTTTCTGTATGATCAAGCAACACAATATCATCTCTCATTCTTTAGGACTATACTCAATTCTTGCATCACTTTTTTTGAACTAAACCTCAAAAACCAAATACAAATATCAAGCAGCAGACCCACAGCAAGTGAATGGTGACAGCAGAATCAAATGCAAACAAATGGACAGGAACATCACCAGCTGCTTGTGGGGGAGGAGAGTTGCAGGTCACGAGCTATATCTGATCATGCCGGCCAAATGCAAAGAGATGAGCAGAGTCTTGATATAGTTGTATTAGGAAAGGCATAATGGAAGATGGAAACTTACTGGCTAACAGGCCAAGAAAAAGAGAGAACAGATATATTCAAACCAGAATCACACTTGTGAATGCTTTTAGTTGGATTAAGCCAGGCAGGTCATCTCAAATTACGTTACACTACCATGGCGCTTCTGTGAAGTACAAATCCAGGCCCTGGTGTCGAAGTAACAGTGCCAGACACATCGAGTCGCTCGTGCCTTCTGTCAGGCCATAAAATGTGCTACAGGTCTCAGACCTGGTCCAGGAGAAGAAGTTTTATTTGACCACCCGAGCCAGCGAAGGTGGCAGGCAGCGAGTGTGTGCTGATGTCTTGCTACAGGGAGAAGTTGAGTCACTGTTCACTGTGCCAGCTGGATTCAGGCACAAGTTTAATAAACTGGTTCACTGCAGTGATCATGCCTGGTTGTTGCTGGCACCAAATGCTTTCATCTCTAAATGTCACAGGCAGGTTAGTGTGGCTTTTCTTTTTTCTTTTTTTTTTTCAGTAGGTGAATAAAAATGTGGAAATTCCAGCTACAAAACCCCAGCAAGAAAGAGAACAGAAAAAGAAAAAAATCTACTTTTGATGTTTGTTGCCGACATAAACTGGCTCCACAATTCTAGCTCCACATTAAAATAGGGACAAAAATAAGCCTGTCCTCTGTGGTCAGTCATAATTGCTGAAATCTTGGAATTATTTTCAGTGCAATCATTCTGCAAAGGCTTTCTTGGAACGGGTCAGGGAAACATCTAGCAAGGAGGTAACTTCTTGTCAGACAACCTGAAGAAACATGTCCAGGCAAGTGAGAGGTAACCAACTTACTGCTTGCCAGGAAAGTTGCATGTAAATGCCACTGAAAATTCTCAAGAAATGTATAATCTGTACTGCCCAATTGCTTGCTAAATTTCTTCTCTTGTTGGGATTGATCAATTTTGAACTACATTGCACTTCAGAAAAAAAACCTAATCTCTACATGGGTATAAACCCTATTTAGACCCTGTTCAGAGTTTTTTAACCAGATCTTAATGACCACATTACAAATTATCTTCTCTAACCATAAATAGGAACAAGCAAGATCAACAGCAACATTTTCAGGAAGAATCTTTAAATCTTAGTGCCCTAGTCAGCTGAAAAATATGCCTGCCCTCACTGCTCCCAAAGCTTCCAGAAAACAAGTTAAAACCACCCCAAAATGTTTGTCACCCCCAAATTCTGGCACCCATTGGCACCCACCATAACCCAAAATTTTATAGAAGTCCATCTGCTATCTGTTTTGCTGTGTCACACACAAAAAAGGCCTATGATAAAGAAAACTAAGGTGAAGGATTATTTTTCATTCCTCATCCATCAAGTTGCACGTCTGCTCACCATTGAACTTGTTTTATTAGCAAGGGCAGCAGGGAACAATAACAATTCTCCAACAGAAAAGGAAACAGAAAAGTTATAGAATCACACATAACCCTCCCCAACATCCTTTTAACAATCAAAGGAAAAAAGATAACCATGCTTCCATTGTGGATAATGAAATTTGAGATTCAGGTCATCTTGTTGCCTTCTTGTTAGCAGGATTAATTTAAGGAGAAAGTCCCAGTTTCCCATTTCAAATATATATGCCACAATCAAAGATAATTTATACTTCACTTATCCTCTTCCATCAAAGAAACAATATAGATTCAAACCAAGCTTCTAGAAATGGGAAGGTCATAAATTTGATCATATTTAAAAGGAAAAAAAAAAAAAAAAAAAAAAGGGGTTTTTTTATAACTTTTCCAGTATCTAAATAGGAAAAATTACTTGCTTTGCTTCTATTCATTCTGGATACAGGTCAGATGTGTCTCTCAACTAATCTGCGTCATCCACGGCCTCACTAAGGATTGCCAAGTCTTTACAAGGCTGTTTCTAAGCTTTGAATATTGCCAAAACAAAACTGCTTCAGTGTATTACAGGGAGATGTGAGGAACTTGTATATTATAATAATAGAGTTCTGTCTGGAGCCGAGATTTAATAAGGTCTTGCTGCTTTTTGATAAAAGCTATTTCTTTAGAAATATAACACAAAAATAGCATTACATGGACAACCAACAAGTGTAACAAGATAGACAGGACCATTCACAGTGTCATTTCCAGTCTAGACAAACAGCAAAATCCCATGCTCCATCTCACAAGGCTCATTATATAAAACCATACAGAAAACAAACCAGGACTGAGTCAGTATTTTCTGCCAGGAAAAATATTATATGGCTTACCAGCTGCTGAGGACAGGAGTCTGTGAATTCAAAGAAGTAAAAATTATGTGATTCAGGATCTAAATGTCTCCTCAAAAAGAACAGGAGCAGGATAGTCAAGTGGTTTAGCATGCCCAGGGCAGGATGTATTAGCAGGATTACTGGAGATGACTTATGCCTGTTCTGCAACTCAGAGTAGGAAATGTAAGCACGTTTACATGCCTGACTTCTTGGACAGCACATCAGACCTTTTAGTGACCTTCTAATTTCTCCTTCCTAAACCCATTTGCACATCAAAATTTTGGACTGCAATTTCTTTTGTTAATATTATGATAATCCATGTTAAATCAATGACGCTGCTTTATACAAAGAGTTTATTCTAAAGCGATGGCAGTAAATTTTTACCTCATTAGACAGTGAGGGGATTTGGGTGCTGCATTTTAGTCAAACCGGTTGACTGTAATCACAGATCTGAGACAGATGCACAAATTTTGGCTTAAACCAAACACGATAAAACAGAAACACAATGAAGAAACCTCAAGCCCAACATTCTTTTTCATTATTTGCACACTAAAAATGCACTAACATAATTTCTCTTGTAGAAGCAATTGATTTTTTCCCCCATTCTTTGGATTACAATGAAGTCTGACCTTCAAATCAGGTCCTAAATAGCTGCTTCTCTAGACAAATTCCTTCAGAGTTCCCTGATAAGCAAACACTGGTCCAATACCATGCCTCAGATTGTTTTGGTTAGGTACTGGTAGCCTGACACTGATTTTGCTTTTCTCAAAACTTTGGAAAATAGTGAATCATGTGGTCAGAAACACAGTAGCTGGTGGTGGAACACCAGCTTGCACCTTTTCAGCTCTACTGAAGTTTTTAGTGGTGATCCAAAGCAGCATTTGGATGTCATGTGTAATATATACAAAAGATATTATCATTGCTTATTTACCTCAGAAAAAAATGCAGATGCTTAGGTCATCAACTGCCTTCTCTTGATACTTAAAAAAAAAAAATTGCTATATATTCCTATATAGAGAAGCTGTCTTTTTCAATACAGAAGAACAATTCCCATAATAGTAGAGGAAAGTTTTTTAAAAAGAACAGTTAGACTTGGAAGATTCATGAAGACTGCATACTGGAAATCTAAAATGTCAGAGCTAATTACAAAGATTTTTCAAATTGGTTCTTAGCCCTTTTTTTTTTCCCCACAAGCCAGAGAAGACACATAGGGTAGTATAAAATTATTTTATTCTGAAATATTATTACTCATTCAGGTTCTTCCTCTTCCTTTGAACTTCAAGTGAAAAGAAATTAGAGCCATCAGTGTCTGGAAAAACTCAGCTTTTCAGAGTCAGGGCAGTGAGTCAGGTTATACCTGAATTTTCTCCAATATGTTCCTGTAATTAGTGAATTTGACTTCCATTAAGTGTAAAACACATCATAAAAATATCATGGTCTAGCATCATAAGTGTGAGATTCAAGTTAAGTAAATTCTATATTTTAGTCCTTAATTCCTCCTTATACTTATCTAATTAATGTAAATTGTCTTCTTTAGCTTCTCCCTGTGTACATATATCTAATTACTATTACTTGCATCACAGTGTTTTGCCGACCAATGAATCTAGAAAATGCTTATGCTCAGATCTGCAGAATGATCATGGAAAAATCCTAATTTACACAGTTGCCTCTTGCAAAATACTGTCAAATTTTGTTAAAGACACTGTGTGTCAAGGAGTTAGCGTCATTTCTGGGACAGGAAATAAGGTAGAGAAACAAGCAACTATCTGGCACATCAACTACGATTGAAAGACAGAAACTGATTCAGAGATTCCTCCAGAGAAACTAATACCAGTGGGATATAACCCATTTTGGACACCTGCACACAGCATCAGTTATATTGAAATGGACTGGCCACGTGTACTTGGCAGATGTCCTTCAATAACGCCAGTTAAACTTTTGGAAGCCTTTTTTTTTCCCCTTTTCTACATTTTAGAGGTGGACCAAATACAACATTTACTTAATTCCGGGGTGATCAACTTGTCCAACTGGAAGTGCTTTTTATCCCAGAATTCAAAAATAAACGCCTGCATGCCCTTCCACCCTCCAAAGGGCTCTAAAGGATACAGGAAACATGACATTGCCAGCTCAATGACTTGTGCAAGTATCGCTCTATTGAAAGCAATTTGAGGAGGCTTAGCTTCAGATCTTTTTCTCCTAGATAATCAATGAGCTTTCCTTTGTTGCGTGTCCCAACACCTGAGTAGATGAAAGTACATAAAAATGCAGGAAAAATGGGGAAAACCTGAATGTAATCCAGATGCCTTGGGTGGTTTGGAAGATGAGAGAAAGCCACAATACTAAACACTTTCTTTCAAAGAAAATGCAACTTTCAACACTTACTTAACTGCTTTAAATGTAGTGTTTTCAATCTACCACAGTGACAATTTCCCACTCTGGTAAAATATGATTTTTTAATTCAAAGCCTTTGTAGCAATTAAGGGTTTAAAGTGCTAGTATGGAATCTTTACTCAACTAATTATATTATATCCACACAATATATTTTCTAGTGTGCAAAACAGAAGAAAATACAAAGGTAAAAATATATTTTATTATTTATCTGCTGATGATTAATTCTGACAATAAGCACCATTTGCACCCTTGTGGGCCTAATATTTTGAGAGTATAAAACTGAACAAGTTGTGTGGCACCTGTCAGTTTATTAGAAGAAAATTACCTATGGATTAAATTATGAAAGAGGAAGGTCATCAAAAGTTATCAAGATTTGACTGAGCCTTCTTGATCAAACAATGTACCCCTCTGACCTTTCCTCTTCCTGTACTTGCAAGAAAGTTATTCCATACAAAACATTTCTTGCAACTGCTCTAATTTCCTAAAGGCTACTGGACTGTTTGTTATTCCAACTGTAAAGGTAGCAAGCAGCAGTGTTAATTAACGACCTCCTAGAAATTTGCGTACAATTACATTGCATACGAACAGTAGAATGTTAGCAAATTACTTGCCTTCTATACATCAGCAAAGCTGCTTTCTGCATATCATTATATAAACCTATTTAGACATATATTTCTGTAAATTATGTTGCAAATTACCTTACTTCCAGTATCCCCATACGCTAGCAGCTGAATGAATGTGCTGAGGAGCTGTTGCCATTCACTTTAGTGATATGATATTCCACAGGATTAATTTCCACTGTACCTTCGGGTTTTGTAGTGATGTTTATGCTAGCAATCACTGCTAATGTTTTATTCAATATATTTAGCACAACTTTTTGCTAAATCACTAAAGCAATGAGCACATACTAAGAAAAGAAAAGAATAAACAGTTAGAAAGTGAAAACAAAGCAAATCATGGTCCAGTGAACTCTGGCTTTGCCTTAAACACATTAGCAAATATGTACCTCAGCTCCTCATTTCTGCCACATTTCATAAAGCACTGTTAACCCCTTCCCTTTGGTTGTGGGTAGGAACTCAGTGCATTGATAAGATATGTTCAAATCCACATAGCCTTCAATGAGTTAACTTTTCTTCCACAAAGGTGAAGAGTTCTGCTGACCCAGTGCAAGTTGGCTTGAATAAAATTCAATTCTGCTGTAGTCAACAGGAAAGTAGGAAGGAAAATAGGAATTAACAAACAAAGCATAAAAAGTCCACAGCAGGAAATCATTACTTGGGCAATTGTTCACTTTGTTAACAGACTGGACTGTATTAATATCTATCAGTGCATACTGCTGTGTTTGTGGTTTCTCTGTAGTGGCACGTCTGGTCTGATTAGTTACAAAGTGGTCATATAGGCAAGTGAAATCTGCAATTGTGTGAGGTTTCCGAAGAATACAGAATACATATGTCATTAATGCTTAATCTGGCACCAGCTTACTCTGGTTAAAGTTCGAGTGGTTGACTAAAATTAAATCAATACTAAAAGAAGCTCAGAATACCAATAGAAGTGGTTTACAGACATAGTTTCACTGACCATTACAGCTGCTATGGATTAGGCATGTGAAACGGTTCAGTTCAAGTTAACATTTTTAGTACAGATATACAAAAAAACTGCAGCCACAGTATTCTGCCTGTGTGCTCGCAGTTAAAAGCATTCTAGGAACACATATACCATTGCTCCAAGTTATCATTTTACATTTATCAATTTCAGTCATGCTTCTTACCACAAGAAGGTTAAATTAAAATTATTAGAATATATACATGTGTGTATGCATATGTGTATATATATACATATAGATATATGACATTGCCGTTAAGAAATAGATTTGTAGACAAAAATCCTAGAAACCACTAGGGAAAGCCTGACATTCTACAGGGTTTTACATAATAATTACATTATAAAACCTAAAAAGCTATCTATATTAACCAGTGAACACGGTAACACCAACGATGTTTGTACTGGAACAGTTCCCTAACTTTCATGAGAGGAGTCATAAACCCATTTCTTTAATGTATTCTGAAGTTTCTGGATACAAAGCAGTATCACAGGCAGAACATTCATCTCCTCATCTAGCTATAATTTAGGTCCCCTTCTCCCAAGCGAAATATTTCCCAGCCTGCCTGCCTTACTCAAGCTTCTTTGAAGCTACCTTAAAAGCTACAATCAGCCTCTGAGAAATGAACTTCTGGTTAGAAACTGCAGGTGGTGAGGTAAGAAAAGGCTCGCAATATAACTTTTTATCAAACTCAGACATTTTAGATCAATATGAAGGCAGTAGAGATGCCAATTTTAATTGATTGTGAATGCAGTTCAGTGGTTGTTCTGAAGAAAGATTTTGATTTACTTGTTTTATGATGGGAGCATGGCCGCGCCAAATACTATTTCCCAATACTGCAGAGATTTAAACGAAACACATGCTGAATATATCACTCTGAGCCATTCATTTATCATCTTTTATGGAATTTGAGGGATTTAGCAGGACCACTGTCTTTTAACTATTAACATTTTATCCAGTACACAGGGCATCAGCTATTCAGAAGAAAACTGGAAAAGGTCGATACACGTAGCCAGCAATTGCAAAACACATCCCATGCATTGCATTTCACTCTTGACCCAATAACTTCCCTTTCCCAACCTTGATATTTCAGAAAACATGGGTATTTTTTATATCTGATAGTTCATAGGACTATCATTAGCCAGCTTTCACAGTACTATACTTTGACCACTTTCCAAGGTGTGGGATCAAATCCAGCATCTGACAACATTTCTAATCCCTTCTAGAAAAGTCGAGTGCTGAAACGTACAAAACTGCTGCAAGGCTTCTTGTAGCAGTTAAGCCCTACATAAAACCATGGGAAACTTGGGAATAAGCTCAAGAGACACCTGTGTAGGTTACCTGTGCCTCCTCTGCTTTTCACCTTTCAGCTAGCTTTATATTTGAACAAAGATTTGGGGTTTAGATTTACAGAGAACCAGTGGCCCATTGGCCTCCGTAACTAACATGGAGGAGATGCCCTCTTATAGCTCTTCACTCTCAGCCACTTCTCAAAAATAAAGTATGTTACTTTATATAATATTACTTACATGTACCTTGGCACACTGCTTGGCTCCAATATCCCAGTGGATTTACTGCTCTGTGTATCAAAATAGTGCAGGAGTTTAAAAACTTTTAATTGAAGAACTGATTATTCTGTCCACCTTATATTTATTAAAATTTTGGTTTGAGCCATATTTAACTCTAAAATAATTATTTTCAGTTTTGGTCTCCTAATTCGGAATCAGTTTCAAGTAAGTAGATTAACAGAGATTTTGTTGAAGTTATCTGTAATTTACAGTTTCATAAAATCCCCCCATGTAAATCTGGAGGATAGGACAGATTGTTGGTAATAACCTGAACTTACAGAACAGAATTTGGTCTGTGTATTGTGAAGGGTTATCTTTTAAATTTTACTTATATGGACTGCCTTTTTTTAGACAATCCATTGCAAAATAACAAATCTCACATTTACACAAGATTGCAACTCATTGAGGTAATCTAAGGGGTGAATTACAAAGCATTAAAATACTTGTCTTTTACAAATTACTAGCAAGAATGAATCTCATTATTTATTTCAATTTCAGGTACTTGAATACCATCTCAGTGTACTGAATTCTGTTAACAGTTGCCAAGAATTTTGTAGGACAAAGTCACAAGATTCCATTGCAAGTTTTTGCAGTTAGTGTCCAAGTATTACCCATATAAAACATTCATTCTAATTATTTAAATGACAGTACGATACCTAAGTCAAGCCTTACAGTGAGAACAATTAATCTTGAGGCTTTGACACTAGGCTGGCACTGAGAGGTAGAGCCAGTTTAACTAAAATTACACTACGCTTTCAGGAGATCTTTTGAAACATATTTAAGATGTCTCTGAAAAATGGGAATAGTATTTTTTTAAATTCAAATTACAATTGCCTTTTCTAGTAATATCTCATTTTTGGTAGCACAGTAGTAAGATAATCTTGACAAAAACCTATTTTAAAACTTTAGACAACCATCTGCACTGACTTAATCCAGGAGAAAAAGAGGAGCACATACATAGATCGGTGACTCTGAAACAAATATAACAATGGAAAGACTGCAGTGCCTGCAAAACGAAACCTAGGCACATTGAATACAAAAACTAACACATACGTGTAAGGAGAAAGCATCTCCTGCTATTTTATACTCTCTAAACTATGTTACAATCATTTCACATCTTTTACACTTCTCTTATCCAGTGGCATATGAATTGTACTTCAGTTACATACTAAATCAATACTAAGACAGTGTGAGAGTTTTTATTTCTTGGATTCATATAATAACTCTGAATAAAATAGTCTAAATCAAATCTCCTTCTCCAAACAGGGTCAATACTGAATTCAGATCAGGTTGCTCAGGGTTTTAGCTAACCTATCTAGGCCTGACACCTCCAAGGAAGGAGATGCCACAGTCTCACTTAGAAACCTATACCAAAGTTTTAACATTATCATCACAGAAGTTGTTGAGGTTTTCTCCCTTTATATAATTTGGGAACCTCTTCTGTTTCAATTTACAACCATTGTGTCCTCTCCTTCTGACTTGCAGCTCTGTGAAAGCCAAGCTCTTTCTCCTCAAAACCTCCTCCTTAATACTGGCAAGCTACATTCAAGGTCCATCCTAAGCATCCTCTTGTCCAGGCCAAACAAGTCCCATCATCTCTACTCTCCCTCACAGGAGAAGTGCTCCAGCTCTCAACATCATAGTCCACTGCTGATCCTAACACAGTTTTACTGACATCTTCCTTGTACTGGAGGGGACCAAAACTGAACACAGTATTGCCCATGTGCATATTTTCATGTTTGGGATTTTTGACAGTGGTTTTGCTTGCTTGGGTTTTTTAAACCCAAATTTTTTGTCCAATTACTTGAGTTAATCTAAATGTAGCCATTAATCAGAAATATTAATATAATGGACTATGAAAAAGGATATAAACCTCATAGCCTGCATCATGATACTGTTATGAACTCCTAAGATAAAGGATATCCTTTTCTGAGTATACAGTTTATTTATACTTCCTTATTTATATCAACATTTGTCAT
Source organism: Rhagologus leucostigma (assembly GCA_013397725.1). Taxonomy (NCBI): domain Eukaryota; kingdom Metazoa; phylum Chordata; class Aves; order Passeriformes; genus Rhagologus; species Rhagologus leucostigma. The sequence goes on from VZTD01005895.1 coordinate 141,664, forward strand.
TATATACTGGTTTTGGAATGTCTATTTAACCCAGAACTATATTTCAATACCATTTTGTTCAGAGATCAGGTATAGTTTAGAAATAATAGATCTCCTGCATGTAAAGAACTAGACTGTTTTCTTAATAGTTTTGTTATTCAAGAAAGAAATTGTCAGATACAGGCATTAAAATCTACATTGACTTTTCATATTTTAATTATCATTTTCTCTAACTTACTATGTCTGTGGACTAATTCCTGCTATAACTATTCTATTAAACAAAGTACTAAACCACTCTTATCAGCCCCTACTTGGGTTCTCCCTTGCTTTGGACCACCCATCTACCAGGTTCATGCTGTACTCTGCTTTCTATGTTCACAGTAGAGAAAACTCTCTGTTTCAACACTATGAAATTTAATCCTTCTCCACTGCTGCATTTTAGAAAGCATCATCCTTGCCTTCATACATCTCAGTCATTATTTTCTCATGTCACACTTTTCATTGGAAGTCTTATGAATATAAAACCTTTTTCAGACTGAAACACCAAACCCCACAAAACCCTACCAACCTTGCAGTAACAAAGCCTGCCTTATTTGCTGTCATCTTGATCTTTTCTGTTTATCAGTATCTTCAATCGTCTCTCTCAATCAACATAAGGTCGTTGAAAAAAAAAAGTGCCTTAAATCTTTTTGTAGGCAAAAATAATTATTACAATGCATGAATCCCATTATATACAAAAAGCAATGCAACAATTACTTCATTTGTTAGGAAGAGGTTAACATCACTCTGTGGGCTCCTTGTCAAGTCCCAGCAGTTACAAAATGTCTTTGTGTAATGTATCAGCATTCCTGAATTTTTGTGAAACTGGGGAGGGGAAATCAATATTAAAAATCAGGGAGCTGGAGCCTTCATATGAAATATAGTTTTGTTCCTACCACAAAACTAAGTGGTTTTGATCTCTCTGAACTTCTCAATCATGTGTGAACAAAGAATTCTTCGCAATGAATTATGTTTGCCTTCTATGTTAGCGAAAAGCCAACATGCATAATTTATAGAAGCTAGGAACCAAACATTAAAAAATAAAGTCATAAAAAAGCCATAGGAGTCCTTAATGGCAGAGTCCTCACCATCTAAATGGAACTGTAATACAATATTTTTCTGTCAGATTTATTAGGTTTTATTTGAATATGTTCGACTTCGCAATGATGTTTGTACAAAAATTCCAACGAGTGAAAACATTAAAGACCAATAAAATCAAACAAATGAATGGTCACAAGAGAAACAAAAAGCTGTAGAAGACTTCATTTGCTTTTAAAGCCAGTATTAGGGTAAAATCTAAGTCATAAATATCTAAAATACAATGTTCCTCTTTCACAAAGGTGGATCCTAATATTTTACTTTCTTTTTTGCTTTTATCCTGCTACTGGTCAGTACAATGACTTCCTGTAAGGAGTGGTACTCCACCAAAAGTACCTGTCATCCTCTAGTGACAGAGAAAGGCTTCTTCCAGATGCAGGAGTTGAAAAAGCAGTGGAAAACAAGAAAAGGTCGGAATCCTGAGCCACAAGCATCAACAAGGAGCATTTCCATTGGCTTGCAGAACTTCAAAGTATATGTAACTATATATCTTTTGCAGTGTCATATTGTCCCCCCACCCCTCATCCTCATATAAATGAGATTGTAGAGCAAATATTCTATTGAAAGACAAAGATAGCAATAGAAAATACATTTCTTCACCCAGTTCCTGCTTTTGGGACATATTATTTGCTTGGTATACAGGGCAATTAGCTTTTTCATGTAATGAGTAAGAATCATCTCTCACCCTTTTAAAATCGATGTATTTCATTTGAGCTTGTCTACATAAGGTGAGGTTTTTTATCTGCACCGTCTTGCAAACTGGAACCGCCTTATGCAGAGAGTTGCTCTACTACCACTCTAACTGCTAAGCTGTCACTGATTTCATATGACAATGCAAATTGCTAGAGATGTATTAATACAGATTTCCAGATGAAACAACTACTTTGTACATCTGAAGAATTAATTTTCCAAAGTACCTTTAACACTAAACGGCAAGATCTTAATCAAAATGTTCTACTGTTAGTAAGTTTGAAGGTATGCTTTGGGAAAACACTACAAACTATCAGTAACACAAGCTTATTCTGTGCCGATGTAAATTACATAATTATGAGTGAGGTTAAGTAAGATTAGACTGCTTACAGGCTACCTCTGTAAGCAGAGGAATGGAATAGTTTTTACTTTGAAAATAATTCAAGAGCTGGATCTCATTCCCAAGGAAAGCCTAATCAGGCCGAATCGTTTCACAAGTGAGCTGGTTAGACAGCACGGAACACCACTTTACCTACAATAAAAACTGAATCGTCAGTGCGGATGGGAAAGAGCTCTCTTGAACAATATCTTTCCTTGCTTCTTAAAATCAGTAACTGAGAAATGTGTCTTCTCCATTTATTACTGCAATATTCTTTACGAATCTTGGATAAAAAAGTATTGATTTGGAGAGAAGCTGTTACAAAATTCATTACTAAGTTTAGTAAGGTAAATCATTGGATCCTACGTTGCTTCTAGCAACAATTACAGATTACAACTCCAGAAACAACCCTCTGTTCACCTTTTCTTCTAGCTAACCTACTACATTTTGGCATTTCCTGTTTGCCTGTGGTAGGTCTGTCCAGAGGTTACAAAGAAAACAAGCTAGGAGAAGAAATGTGTACTCCTCACTCTGATAGCAGTCTGTTTTCCCCAAGCATAGTTCCTGTGGTAAGCCAGCCTTTTTCCTTATAAACATTTTAACATAAAAAACCTGCTTCTCAGGGTCAGTCACAACAAATTCATCATCTTAGTTCCAGGAAGACATACATGCAAAGACCTGTTCTACAGGCTGTCAAAAATAATTGACTTAATTACTTAAACAGCTGAATGACAGCAAGCACTGACAAGACATTACAAGACAAAAATTATAATTTTTTTTTCCCCACACAGAAGTTTTATTGGGAAAATTACCTGAATAAAAAAAAAATACTGAAAGAATTATTGTTAGGCATTTGCTTCCTCTGCAGCATCTAAGAGTTAAAACCATTAAAAGAACTGCTTCAAAGTGTTATTATTGCAGAAGTTAAGTCTTCAGATATTTGAAAGCCCCACTAGCTTCATACAAAAAGTATAAGCAATTCCATGTATCTCTTACGCTTCACTATGACATTATCTCCATGACGATTAAACCGATCAGGAATTGAAGAATAATTATAATAATTCAAAACCTTCATTTCATATGGGATCATACACAGTACCACTGGTATAAGGATCCTGATTTCTTTAATCAGTGTACCAGTGGGCAAGAAATCAACGTCATAAAAAACATGTACAGAATTTGGCAGACTTTTCTGATACTTCTATCACATTTAATTACATTCCTCTCGGATTTCTGTGGGAAGATTCCAAATTGACACTGATTTCTATTAATGTCTTCAGACATGTTTCAAACACACAGTTATTCAATCTTTGGAAATTTTAGGTCTTAACTACTATTAAATTTTAAAGAACTTGGCATTAGAAGCCTGGACACTAGCAAACAACTAACAACTCTGAGTTGACAACCTCAGAGGCCAAAAATTAAAGTAACTATATATCCTTTGATTTAGTTTCTCAAATAAATTACAGACATACCATGGCAATATGGCATGAAGGAATCTGTACCATTGTTGTGTCTGATTTTCCTTTTCTTTGGCATACACAGTTAAATAGACAATGAAGTAAATCACATGGATTCTTCAGTAACTACTCAGTGAATTTAGTGTCACTAAATAAGATCTTTATGACTTGGAATCAATTTATAAAATGCCGTAATAAATAAGGGATTTTTCTCTACCCTACACCAAAGTCTTCTAAAGGACTGCTCATGAAAATTATGCAAATATAACCTCCAATACAAGTTAAGCACAGACCCATCAATTATTGTTTAGCTGTCCATAAGGAAAAAAAACCTGCTGCATTCAAGATCACATACCACTCATTATACCTTCTCATAAATGAAAATTCCATAACTACATTATTTATTACTTAATAGACTACCACACTGAGTAACTAATTCATTCACTGATGTTAAACAATTTAGTTAATAGTAAATCCAATACTTATAAGCCACAGATTTTGCTAAGATACCTTCTGCAGCTGAAGTTTGAATTGCTGCAATGACTTGCACCCAAGTAGTCATTTGGCTAAATTCCAATCAGGATCCTACTGTGTTATGCGAATTCAAAGCTTCATGATTACAAAATTAAAATTGTTTCTGAATGTGCATAAATATAAATTTTTAACTGTGAAAAGGTAATAGCATATTTATAATACCCTAGAAAATACTTCTTCTTCCAAGGTCTTTCTTTACCGATACATAGCAATAAACTCAGCCAAAACTCCACTTTTCTGTCTTAATCATCTCAAAGCAAAATGAATATCAACATAAAATAGGGCTATTTGAATCCATTTAAATATCATTGACACTTTCTTTCACCAATTTTTTTTTTTTTCAGAGAGAGACCAAAGGAAATTAATGCAATCCCACACTTTAATAGGAAAGTAGAGCTCTATGGTTAACATAACAAACAAACTTAAATAGTTTGTAATCAGGTCAAACTGTCAGGAAGGGTCCTTTCTCATAACCAGAGATCAGGAGAATGAAACTACTGCTCCATTATCTTATGCAGATACTCTAGATGGCCAAACACGACTTTTGCAGTTAATATCCTTCTCATTACAGAAGTCTGATTTGATCAGGCACTTTTGACGCTTTGATGGAAAGACTGAAAATTACTTCGGTGATTGAAATCATCAGTGCTAATAAAAAGGTAGTTGGAAGAGATGTGTGTGATGCACTGCTTTAATTCATTTTTATAATCTTTTTTTTTATTAAACTCTGAGCTATGGATCATAAAATAAAATTTATTTTGGCTAAGACAGAAACATATGTATAAACTTGATATAACTTGCAGCTGAAATTATACTTTCCTTCATAGCCAGAACCAAGTAAAGCAGTAAATGAAGCACAATCAACAATAGGACACAATGACGAACCTGAAAATCTCATTTCTGATGACCACAGTCACAATACCTACAAAAACAGATAAACTTTCTGGGTAGAATTTTCAAAAGTAATACTAAGTAAATACTAAGTAAAAGTAATATTAAAAATGATACTAAGCACGATTCTATCCAAATAAAATAGAATTTCACCTTACACATTTCTGTGGTCTGAAGACAATGAACAACACTTACCAAAGTGTAAGACAGCTGGCAGATTTTCACAGCTCAGGAAGTGACTACGTCTTTTACTACCTCAAACGCCAGTATTAGTCAGGATGAGTATTCACACTCTTAACCCATTTATTAGTTATTTTTAACATAGCTATCAAATAATACACAACTGTACATTTGTTCCTTTGATCAGCCTGCAAGCAAAACCCTCCTTAAAAAAAGGGAAAAAAGAAGGCAAAGTAAACACAGAAAAAAGCTTTACATTAACTTCCTTCACACGTTGCAACCTTAATTGCACAGTAAAGCAGCATTTCAGTGAAGGAAAAAAAAAAAACCCAAACAAAACCAACAAACAAGCAACCCTAGAGAGCCTGTTTCTACTTAACTACTTTCCCCATTTTGACTTTTTAACAGCAAGAAGAAAAACACAACCCATACAAAAAAATACACATCTTCCCATAAAAGCTCCTTCCCAGGCTGACAGTGCACACGGGAATTTAGTACGAAGGCATTTTCTCCAAAACTTCCAGTTTACACAATGATGACTGAAAATAATACATCTCTGTTAAACTGACTTTCTATTTATCAGGTCTACAGGGAAGATTGATTTTGGACAAAATATTTAAGATTGAATAGAGACATGGCACTAAGAGAAGCACTTTTCACTTTATTATTGAAAAAGCTTTGCCTTCTACATCTCCAATTTCATCCTAATACACAGATGATTTTATACCTACTTAAGCTGTCACTGTACACACATGTCCGTCATAGTCCTAGGTAGCACATAATTTTTAAGAGTCAAACTATTTACAGCCACCATCCTTTTTTCTTCCTGAAGGAAAACACTGCAGCTTATGTATTTGTTTTACAATGTTATTGTCAAAGATTTCACAAGGAACATATAAGTTTATGTGGAGAACTGTTGTCTGTAAAGGGAGTAAGGTTACAGATCAGCAACCAAATTTAGCAAGGACTTTCACTGTCACCAAGGGGTCAGTTGATTAACCCTTTATCAGTAAGGCTTTGTCTCACGAATACAGCAATTTTCCAGTTTCAGAGAATTTTCCCCTTGCCTGTTCCAACAGCTCCACTTTTCCCCAGAAATCTGGCCAGTGTTGCTGACATTAATTTTAGATTTCTGCTAATTTACTTGTTAAAAATAGCACTTCTGTCTTAATACCGTACATTTTGAAATATTGCCCATTCTGTAGCACTTAGAGACATGTATGTGAAAAAAATAGTTAAAATATTCACTGCTTGCATGCACAGAACAGGACCAGAAATCTAATACTGTGTCAGCAGACAGACTGTTTCAGAACTACATCCACACACTCTCTGGCAACATGTAAACTCACTGCCTCACCCTTATACATTTTCTTCTTCAAAGCAGATACCAAAGAAATGAGTTTGTCCCCAGTTTTTTGACATCAAAGACAGCAGGCCAAATTAATCCCTAGTGTAACTCGATGGAATTGGTCCTGGGTCTTACTCCCCAAGGAAAGCACTACTCCAAAACACACATTTAATTAATATCCTCTCTCATCTATAGATTCCTGTAGGGCTTTTAAACTTTTCCTTGCGGCATGCTCCTTGCAACTAGCCTAAGTTCATACAAAGGCCCCTTCTATTCTGGTGCTTTATTAGTGTTAGGAAATAATTTTAACATGTATGTTAAAAGATGTTTCCACAAGAACACGGATAACATGGAGTGAACACTCAGCAGTGGAATTTTGCAACTAACATAAAGCAAAACCAAGGAAGTAGCTTTATAGTCTGTGACAGCATATGGAAAACTGGTGAAAGAGAAGGGGAAGCAATGGCTCAAGACAGATAAAATTGGGTATGGAAAAAAAAGAAAGTTTGACCACTCTCTTGCTCACAATAATAATCAAAGGCAAAGCTCCTATTAGCTAAAAATATATAGGATCAAGCTTTTCATGAAGTGGAATAAAATTCTCTCAGGTCTCTCAACCAGAGACTATTACTGAATTGATGTAAGCATATACTGAAGAGTCTTTCTGAAAAAAAATTATCTTGGGTGTACACATAAACAGAAGAAAGATGCTTCTTCTTTTTTTTTTTTTTTTTAAGCAGAGCTAATGTAAGGAAGACAGAAGCCAGGAAGAGAAAACTGAATAGAAGTGTAATGGAGAGGAGTAATATAACTTGAATTGCATTCAACTTCTTGGCATTAGAATTAGACAAACCAGGTAAATAAAGAGTCAGGCTTCAGTGAATGCCTGTTTTAAAAATCTTTTAACTTCCTCTGCATGCATTACCATTTCTAGCTCTGAGCTGAACTGCAGTGATGCTGGACAGCAGAGACACATGGATATTTTATATTATAATTTGCAAATGTGTGCATTTTTAAAGTTTCCTTGACAAAGAAAACCAAATATTCCCTCCCATGCTCCACAATTCTGAAAACACCCCCAGCGTTAGCATACTTAGCCACAAGAAAAATGTGAATTTAGATTTTATAGAGACAAACCACGTAACTGTGAACTGCTATACATGACAAAAAAGATATTTCTGAAATCTCCCTCAACATCATTCAGCTCCTTAGATTGCCTAGGACGGCAGGACCCAAGATTCCCATAAGAAAAGATCAGTGGCAGACCACAAGACCAAAACCAATGCCCTTAGCAAGGTGTTTGCCAAGTGAGGCTAATACCAAATGTAGAAATACATTTGAAACTTTCGGTTCTTGGACGTTATCCTCTGCATTGTACTTGCTCTGGAAACAGCCAACTGCACAGACTCGCTAGCCATGCTAATGCAAATATCTTTGATTATGAAGCATCAACGAGGTCAGAAAAATCTCAAATATCCGGAATTCAGCTTCTGGAAGCATTTTAAATTAAATCTCATTTTACACAGCTGATAAGAATATGGCTTAATAGAATATGCTATTTGTGGTACGATGTGATCTTCTATTACGAAGGTCATGCCAAACATTCCATATTTCATTATTTCCTCATGTGTGCAGGCTTTTTACATTAAAAAAATTCAACATTTATTGTACCATATTTTCAGCTGCTAAGATTCCTAAGGTACAATGTTATTTTTGAGAAAGAAATTAAAAGCATTAACAGCTTGAAAACAAAATTAAGCCGGTGCCTTTAAAATCTCTTCCCCCAAATCGAAGTGATCTTGCAACACACACCCAATTCTTAGCGCAATCCAGTCTAAAATAACTGATTATTTGCAAAACCATTCTAAGATATAGTACTGACATGCTCTTGCATGTCAATAAATGGGGGTAATTTATTGTACATGCTGTTAATTTGTATTTTCTTTTCCAAAAATTTATAACTTAGGCAAAAAGTCCACTAGAACAGCACTCAAAATCACTGTTCACCTGAATACATTCTGCACAGAAAGTTTCCCTAGTACCATGGAAAACAACAGAATGTCAGGGTTCTATAAATGACCTTCTTATCAAGGGATAAGCTTTCTAACTTTATCTACAGCTTTTGCTCAATTAAAAATTCAGCAGCAGCTTCCAAAGATTATGGAGCAGGTAGACTATCCTAACCGTACTCACATTTGGGTGAGATCCTGGACATACTGCAGTCAAAGGGAAGGTGCTCCAACCTATTTCAGGGAAGGAAGCTCTCAGCCTTGGTATGAGGTATTACTCCATAAGCACTTGTACTGGTCAGCAATTATGCAAGAGCAGCAAGACATGGTAGAATTATTACTCATACAGCTCTTTTCAATTCTCAAGGAATAGCTATGTTTATTTGGCTTGAAGTATAATTTTTAAGAAAATATTTTGAACCCTAAAACTTACTTCTGATCCTGACCTTCTGCATGACCTTGGGTAAATTTCAAACTTAATACACTTCAGCTCCTCCTGTACTAAAATGAATGCACCATAACATACCCACCTCTATAAATCTCTATCCTGCTTAGATGAAAGGCATTTTGCAATATAAGTGCAAAATCTTGTTATTTATTAAAGGAGGCTTCTACCACAGCCCTTCACTTAACGTTGTTAGGGCCACACTTTACCTTTAAATCTAGCAAGACAGTTATTGATTAATGACCACATCACCTCTGTCAGAAATATAAAAGCAATATAAACATGCCTTTGCCTGACAGATCAGCTGTCTTAAGCGGTGACTTGTGTAATTTCATCTATTTACCCTAATGCACCCCCACTTTAGTAGTTTCCAGTAGTCTTAAGTGGATACACTTCCTTTAGCTAATCCTAGTTCCTGTGGGAGGTATGCTGGGACTAGTGCTGAGGTGCTCTCAGCTTTAGTTTATGAGCTGCTCAGAGGCTCTTCTACAGATCAGTTCCATCTTCCTCACATTCAGGTTTTTCACCTCATTGCAAACACAGGTTCAAATTTCCAACCCAACAGGTCAGACTCAAAATAGATAAATATTTAGAATAAATAATAAAATATTGTCTTAACCTACAAAATACTTAGTCCTTAATATTTAGTATTATAAGTATACTACTTATATTTGAAGCTACCCTATTGAATTTTATAGTTGCCCTGCACTATCCAGGGCAATACTGGCCAATTAAATCCTGGGGGGAAAAAAACTATGCTGAATTCAAAGACATCATATCATGAATGATGTGCTGCTGGGATTGCTGTAGTTCTTACTACTGAATGCAATTTATTGCTCAGTATTAATACCTACCTTCAAACAGCAGGGACTGAAAAGATACAATAATATTTATTAGTAAGTAAAAGAAGCACACTAAGAATCTATTTTTTGAAGTGCATTACTGAAAGAAATTTACCACTTATTACAGACACCAGTTATTTGGTATTGCTGGCAACAATTTCATAAGCTACCAAAATTCATTTTAAAACTACACTTGGCCTGAATGTTACTAGAAAACTGTTTAAGAGCATCACTGTGTTTGTAGATGGCGAAGGGGTCACTTACTTAGCAATTATTTTATCTTGGCAAGAAGTAATGAAAAGGCAGTCAGCTAGAAAGTAACAATCTACCTGGAGCAGGTTATATTTATCCAAGAGTTGATATATTTAATAATCAAGTGTAGATCTGCTAAAACACACCATCCTCTGCTAAAATTACTGATTAAAATTAGCACAGTGGGAGAGTAATACTCTGTAAGAATGATAAGTGCTTGGTGACTGAAAAACATTACATTAGCCATAGATAAACTGACTGAAATAAGCAGACTGTCAAAATACAACAGAAGCAAACTGTTGCATCTCAAATATGAGGACAGCTTTATAACGTGACAATAAATTATAACTAAGGAAGAATGCACACAAATTACTTTTTCATCCCTCACAACAAAAATTTGTTACAAACAGTAACTGACTACACACTGAAGTTGAAATACCATCAAAACCCACGCATTTAAGAATGTCGAAAGCAGTTTCTAAGACACTGGGATAAAAAAAACCCGGTACAAAATACAACTCCTCTCCACTTGCCAATTAATTAACTCATCTCTAGATTATTATGAATTAAACAAACAAATAAAACAACCTAAGAACAGCAATAAAAAAACCCCTATCATAACCAAACACAAAAACTCCACACACCTGCAACTCCCTGTAGCAGTTTTTGTAGAAGAGGAGCATTATTTCTTTTCCTAACAGCTGTAAAGGTATCTCATCCTAAAACAAGCAAAAGATGCAAGGCACCCTCTAATTGTGAATCTAGGTCTAAAAAGAACCTCTAAATCCCACGAAGCCTCAAGGAAAACTAAAGCTTCAAGGTACAGTGGAGTTGTTGGAGGCATTTCTTTCACTATATATCATACTTTGAATGCATCAGTATCTGCATTATTTAGAGATTGACAGTATCAAATATATTATCTAGTCACACACAGAAAGATTCCCAAAAAAGAAGTGAAACCACAGTAAGAATCATTGCTTTAAAAACCCAGCTTAGCCTGAAATAAGGGAAATTAATAGCTTTTAATCAAATATACTTCTGCGTCTAATATCCTACATTTTGCTGAAAACATTTATATCCAGTGGATACATAGGCAGTGCTGCCAGGCCATTGCATGGGTAAGTCAGATAGTGTAAGAATTTGTAGAAAACAAAGACAGCCTATGCTAAGGTAAACACCCTGGTACTTAACTCATTAATTTACAAGAAGTCCCACCATTGGACCCAGCTGCTTTTAGCTTTCCTCTATGCTGCATTTTCTTCCTTGCTCCCAGTAAATTTCTTGAGCACAGATAATTGTAACCTTTCTAAAGAATCAAGAGGTCTAAAATTCAGCATCCACAGCATCCACAGATCTGCTAAAGTACAGTCTTCTAAGAGCTTCAGTGTTTAAATGAAGGGAAAAAAATTTGCAAGGAGAGCTATAAAAACAACTACCCTTTGTTTAGTGAAAGAGTTTTACATACCAAGGTAATCAATAAATTATCTGTATGACCTTCATAGCCTCTGTCTCCTTCCCCTTCCTGGGAGTTCAATGGGTACAAATGAGGTCTCTAATGCATATCCACAATCCCTGTTCTTTTCATCCAATATCATGTTGCTCTGAGTTTTTCCTTCTCTCTAAACTACTTGGTAGAGAAGTAACCTTTTTTTAAAGTTGCTGTTCATCAAGCAAATGACCCTTGAACATCTTCGCTTTATGATCTGTTGAGTATTGATGAAAATTGTAATCAACAGGAACATTTCAAAAAAAGATCAGTGAGTTGTTTAGAATTCAACACTGGGAAAAAATTATTAAGAATGAACTTTAAGCCATTTTTTTCAACAAAGATGTTTATCTTTAAAACAGTTATAAGTTTCATAATATTACTGGATGGACCTGTTCTCTAGACCTACTCATCTTTTCTCGCAGAATGCAAAAATTTTTCATTGCTAGTACTGTGCCATGAGCCTGGAATTCTACTCAGAAAAAGTCTCAGAAAAAAACAGGCAAGGATGCAAATAGTCTTCCAATAGAAATGAAATTTGCAGTGTGATAAAAGTATATGCAAGGAGTTCACAATCTGAAGCCAGTATACATAAAGTGTAGATACATACAGTCCCTACGGAAAGCTTTAAAAGCTCTGCAGGAGCTGCAAATAGCAGTGAGGCCTAAAGCAAAGCCAAGGAACACTTGGAACTTCTGAGAAACTGAATGTCAACACAATATCATTTATGAAAGTATGCGGTAAATTCTGAGAAGCTGCCTTGCAAGTCTCAGTTTAACCAATGACTTTAGCAGGAGCTTAATTGGTTTTCCTGCTACCCTTCTTCTTGAGCTGGTTCTATTTTGACCATTGAGTGAAAAGCAACATCCAGTGTAAATCCCCTAATCCGTCACTCATGACATTTAAACAGACTGTGTTGTCGTGAACAGCATGATTCAGGTTAAATTTCCATTAAATACTTCCCTGCTTTAATTATTTTTTCAATGAAAGCTGACACTAGTAAAGCAAAAAACCCCATCATAAGCAGGCAAATAGGCTGGAACTCTTATCACGAAGCTGTCACTAGGCACAGTGAAGAATTCACTGTCAGGTGGTATCAGGTGGTTACTCATCAACAGAAGAAAACTCATCATATTTAAAGGCTCATCTTTTCGGTCTGTATGAATTCCTGCTGATTGTGACGTAGTTATTTTTTCAAGGAGATCATAAGGACCAAAGAACTCTGAAAATCCCAGAGAGCAGAAAAGCAAGGCAACACAAAGATTAGTGTCAAACAACTATTACTCCTATCTGTATTAGAGCAAATAATTGCAGGTATAATGCATCCTACAATCACGTGAGAATATACTTAATATTCCTACTGCAATGGCAATAGAAATAAGAGAGCCTGCACATACAAAAATGACTGTTATAGCCTTAAATTCCAGCTTGGTGAATGAAATAATCACATGCATAAATCCATTCCTACTTAGTATAAAAGTCCACTGATATTAAAACGCATCCTGGAAACCATTCACTTCAGTGGTCTAAACATCACAATCATAACATTAAAATAGGTGACTAATGAATCGGGTACACATGTGGCTACTCCATCATAAAATGTATCCTCATAGCTTCAGTGATTTAAATGCCTTATGAAGAGAGAGAGTTGAAAAATCTGGACTCCATTCATTTGCATAGTAAGTATTAGACTATAAAATGTGATTTTCTCATAATTATTAGTCAGTAAAAAGGTACTTGTTATGTGTCTTTTTATGTGGCTGCTACTGATTGCAACACCTGGAGTAATAGTTAAAAATAAATTCAAAAAATTTACAACTGTAGGAGGAATTACTAGATCAATATAATGATTTTAAGAAAAGCTCTTAAGGCTGACAGAATCATACCAATGACAAAATGTGGACAATTCAGGAATATTTCCTTTGGTTGGAATGAAGAATATCCAATATATTGATAACTGATAAAATATATAAACTAGTAAAAGAATTATTCAACCTGACTAAAATCTGTACCTAATTTTATAAAACGTGATGACAGAAGAATTAGATGAGATTTTAAGCAAGCTTCTTCTACTGCATTCCACTTCATCAAAAATACACTGAACAAATTTTGAGGCAGAAGGCTGAAAATCTCAGCATTTCTCGTAAACAGAGGGAAGTCTTTTGGTTTCTAGTTCACTCAAATTACATCATTATCAAACATGAAGGACAGTGTAAACTGTTTTAGAAAATCTAGAGATGTGGCCAGTATCTCTGGGAGATACGGGGAATGGACAGATCTTTTTGAGGAAACTGGCAGTCCAAATCATTCTATCTTTCCTTACCGTTAAGAAAAAATACAGCCCCTGAAGAACTTTGGGGAGTTTTTTAACCTTTTTAATTCATAAGAGGAACATAGGCACAGTTATATAAAAGGAATACAGCTAAGAAGTGGTACTATAACCTCTCCACCATCTGACATATAAAGTGTGCCACAAGATGCTAAACCTGAGCTCTGATGCCTTTCCCAAGTACTTCCCTTCTCTCAGTATGACTGTGAACCCCTAAAAAATAACACATCTCTAAGTGAAGCAAAGACAATACAGGCAATAAAAAGGAGATCAGCAAAAGATCAGCAGGAGGAGAAAGTAGTAATCTCTGAGTCTATTCAAGTAACTTGAAGACCCAGTCACCTCTCGATTCACTACAATTTCATCCAACTATCTTTATTTAAACATGGAATTCCACAGTCTAAAATATAGTCTTCCTTTTAACCTCCTTAGACATACAGAAAATGCAGGATGATTGGCTAAACACATATACATAAAATCAGACAAGGCACCCATAATAAAGAGATAAGCCAGAATTATATCAGCCCAGTTCACTTTTGTTTAGACACGATATAATCAGTTCTTCAGACTAAAAGTCAGCACAATCCAATACAAGTCACGCACAAACAATTAAAAAAATTATCTGAGCATATCTAACTTACAGAGAGAAAGTTTAAGAGCAAATTATAAATTTGTCAATTTTGTCATAGAGCTTGTCGTTACTTGTAGCAATATAATCGTCGAGGAATATACAGATCTTATAGTCCAACCTCAAGCACATGGCTTCTTGCAAAAGGCTGTAGCATCAAGGAATGTTTTGACTATACAGCATTTCCTGAATGAAGGGAACATAAGACCTTTTCACCGGTCTAAAACCATAAATATGAGAATACATAATGGTGATGATAGTATAGCTAAAGAAAAAAATGAAAGTAGAGGATTCATTAATTCGTTGGTTGTTGGAGGTTTTTTTTGTTTTAATACTCTAGTTAGAACATCCATTCAGTAATGTATCACATGCACTGAGAGTTATAGAAAAGTTTTTATTGTATGTTTAATTCATCAAAAGCATAGTTTTAGCTGCTAGAAAAATTCAAACAAGCCCTTCAACTGAGTTGCACATGAGCAGGACCACTATTTCAGGCTAGTTCATGCTTCTTCACAGATAGTTCTTAAAAATAGTTTTCTATTTCCCTAATGGACTTGTTTTAATCCTCCAGTATGGTTAATGGTTTTTTTCCTACAGACTAATACTGCATGTGACCATAGAGTCTTTTAGTGTCTTGAGCCTAAGTCCATAGGCCTACTTTTCAGGGACCAGATCAGTCAGCCTAAAAACTGAGTAAGACCAAAATTTTTTAAAAATGCAATAAACCCCACAAGAATTATTAGTTCTGCTTGTCAACTCCATTTTAATAGTTTTTACAAGTCTAATTCTGACATTGTGTGAGAAATAGCAGGCAAAAAACCCTAACTATAACTTATCAGGGAAAACACAAAGAAATGTAAGCTATCTTGAGTGATTCTCAACAGCTGCACTTTAAAAACAGAATCAGGACTGCAAGTGCATAAACTCTGATGAAAACACTGATTTATTTTTAAGTATGTTGTACTTGGAAAATCATTATAAACCAAAACAAAGCAGAACTCAGCAATGGAAAAGCAGCTAAAATAAATCCATACGGGCTTCATTTTTTTACATTTTTCCCCCCCAGACAAATCCTCTTGCCCTCACTGTTCTTTTCTGTGCCCCCAATTGTATTCACCTACCTCTCTTGTATTCCTGACACCTTCAGCAGAGACCTCAGAGTTGCTTGTCTCTCTCCTTCCCTTCCTTAGAATTAATTAACCATCAGCAGATAGATAATATTGCTGGAGATTAATTGGCATTAAGATAATTTCCAAAAGTTCCATATACATATGCATTCACAAGTACATTTAGGACAAACTCAAATACAGGGGAAATTAGGTCCCTAAGTGTACTTGCAAACCTAGACATGAAAACGAGGCTGGAAAAGCAAGAGGCAACAACATAGAAGTTCAATTTATTCTGCATTTGATTCTGCAGACTGGATGGCTAATGTGCCAAAAGTTGAATTGGAATTATGGGAGAAATCCAGAAGTACCTTCTCAGGAATCTTTAAGTTAAGGGTTGAAATACCTAAGAAGTGGACATTTGATTCAAAACTGCAGTCCAGGTCACTTGCCTAACATAGTCTATGGACACAGCAAAATATCTTCAAAGTAAAGGGTCCAAAACCCCAAAAAGCTGTGTTTAGAGCCAATAAGGACAGCAAGTAGGAAATATTGTATTTACATGTGCTGGAACTTCATCTCTCTTGTTTATCAAAAGCCTTACTGCCTACCAAGATTCTCCAGCTGGAATGGATCAAGGGCAGAAGTCTCCACTAAAGACAGCCCCTGTCTCTTTGTCAAAAAGCTTTCTTGATTTTGAATATGTGTAGCTGTTACGCTGAGTTGTGCTCTGAAACGGACATTGTGAGTATATTTTAGTAATACTCAGAGAACGCGACTCCAGGAATATTCAGGCACGTGCCTCCCATACTTGGTGAGAGGTAGTGAAATAAGGGGAACTTTTAGTCCAACAGACTTTCTTAGTGCATTTAAGGCATCTCT
The DNA here is from genome assembly GCA_013397725.1 of Rhagologus leucostigma. NCBI lineage: Eukaryota > Metazoa > Chordata > Aves > Passeriformes > Rhagologus > Rhagologus leucostigma. Next base: position 158,241 of record VZTD01005895.1, read on the forward strand.
AAGGCTAAACGAGAGCAGGAGCTTACTACTGTTTTCTTAGGAATTTAGTCCACTTCTTCTAAGTTCTATTTTAAACACCAAAACAGGTGTTTCCCATCTTGCCTTTAGAAAACAGACACTGTGAAATCAATTTCAGTACAATACACCGCCATGAAAATATATTACACCACTATGTAATACAATAGACAGATAAACTACTGCATATCTTCATTCAAAAATAAAGATCTAAGTTGTTCTTGAAAAATAATTATTGTCAATTGTATCATTTCATGATGGCCTCATCAAAGGGTATACACTGTTCTGCAAAAAGACTTGGAAAAAAAAAAAGAGAAACCAACAACTTTCCTCAGGAAGAAATTTTGTATGGTATCTCAATCAACATTTATTTGTAATTGCAGCCCCCACCTTCACTGTTCATGGTACTGCCTATGTAAAAACAGCCAGCAATTGTCAATCACACAGCCCAGGGAACAATAACCTGGTATACAGTTTCAGAGGAAGAAAATCGAGAAAGACAATAGAGGAAAAGTAATTCCACTAGCAAGCTGAAGATGCAGGGTTTGTTGTTGCTTCCATACCTCAGGAGAAACCTCCCTCCCCGTCTACTTAACAGCATCAAACACATGCAAACAACAACAAAAATACAAAGCATTTAAAATTTTGGCTCAGCACCATGCTAATAGATGATATAAAAGCACAAGGGTATGAGCACAGCCAGTAGGTGCCATATGTTGGGAAGTGCCAAGCACTGCGCGCAAGGTACTAAGAGACTACAGCCCCTGCTGAAATAATTTGCAGGCGCTTGGGATGACGCCTCTGGTTGTACACTGCCAGCTGTTACACAACACATTCCTGGAATGAAATCAGCTTAAATGAGCAAGGCTATGTTTAGTGTGGGACATAATGGGTTATGAATCAGGAGCACTGAAGACAAGCTGGTCTCTTTTTAAAAAAAAGACGTTTCCAACATGTATTAAACACATCAGTAAAACAGTGACTGCAACTTTGAAAATATCACTGCAACCATTTATTCCACTTAACATACCACCTGTACGACAGAAAACAAAAATAGGTGAATACAAATGGAAAGCAAAATTCCACCCCAGTTAAATACAACACACAGAGAGACCTTTTCATACAACATTATCGGTCAAAATAAGAAATGTCAGAAAACATAACGTCAGTGAAATCTACTAATAAAATTAAATTTCACCGAGGCTGCAGCCAGAGGAGACAGCAATAAAATCTTGGTAAACAACGTTATACTATGTTTTAGAAAAATATCAGAGGAAGAAAATCTAGCACCATTTTTTATTTTTATTTCAATCCTCACTATTTCACTCTAACAGAGTTCTTTTTGCAATTAACTGGAGAATCAAATTAAGGGGGTTAGTCATCTAACTACCTAGTAGGCAGGTGCAATCTAGTGAGTAGGTGACTAAATCCCGAAATACGGCTGTGCAATTAAACAGCAAACATAAATTTGTGCTTACAAAATTATAGATCATCTTTCAAAAACAACCCCTTAGGGTAAGAAGAAGAAGAAAAAAAAATAGAGAGTTCCTTATATTTTCTCTGAGATTTGCAAAGCAACTGATCCTTATACTTCAGCACCCGAAGGCTTTTCCGTTAGAATGAAATTCGGTGCAAACAAACAAAATAATTTAAAATGAAAGGGACATGTAGGAGGTTCATGAGTAACAGCTATGCTTTTAATCTCCCATATAGCTTCATAATTAGACAGATCTGATCCAAGTGAGCCAAATTAATCTACAAACTTGATGAAACCAAAACTCTAATTGAGGTTTCTACTCCCTATTCTGTGGATCAAGTTATTAAATCACTTTGGCCTACACCAGCACAGATATACTGTGCTCTTCTTCAAAGCCACCAGGTTTATAAAGCCATGACATCTTTTTTTTTTTTTCCAGAAGTCTGTGGACAAGTTCAAACACATGAAGCCAACCAACCTGAACAATGTGAAGTGGAGGTAGAGCAAAGAATCCCTCTCTCTGTACTCCCAAATTTCTGTTGAATCAAAACTATGAAGTTTTATGGTGGTGCCAATTATCAGGTCAATTTCATTGCTTTGTCCTTTCTGGGTCTTACTCTGATGTAGGTCTTCAAACTTCTGGCCCTGTTAAGCCTGTGAATCAGTGCAATTTACAGCACTCCTTAAGATAACTGAACGTGGGCAAAAGGAAGCATAGACAAGAGATATAGTATTCTTTGCAGAGAGGATAATTTTTATTAATGAAGCAGTACAAAATAGACCACCTCATGTTTTTCACATATCAACTTACAGAAAAATCAAACTACAAGAACACTTAAAAAAAATCAGGGTTTGTCCTACTCCTCATTTAAAAAAAATAGTTCTATATGCTTCACTAAAACATAATAGAGAACCACAAATTCATGGTACATTGCATAAGAACAACTATGAATGCTGCAATTCAAAAGAGTTACAAGAAAATACTTTAGAGCACAGCTCTCTAGTGGTAGTGAAGTGCTTTGACTTCAACATACTTCTACATTTAAACCAAAAAGCAGAGATAAATATTTACCGGACAAACTAAAGAGATCAGAACTAGCTCAGGTCTCAGTTCTGCAAACCACCTCACCATGAATAGCACCACTGCTTATACACTAATTTATTCTCATAGCTTTATGAACAGGGCCCAAAATAAGCACAGAATTTTACTACAACATTTGAATATTCCATTTGTAATATTAAAAACATGCACACAAATGGTAAATCTAGAAGTGACTACAAATACATAATTGATCCTAAAAGCTATTATAACGAATCTTCAAAGTTTTTTGTTTTTTTTTAAGTATGCCTCTTTTTTTATCCTGCAGAACAAGATGAGAGAATATAAAATTAAACAGAACTTCAATTCAGTTAAGAAAAAAGTGAGTTAAAAGATATTCATCTCTTGTGCATCATTCTTCTGAGAAAAGACTTTCCTTGTCAGACCAGCAATGCCTAAGGGAGAGTGCCCTCAAAGAAGCACTTTTTCCCAAGACAATTTCTGTCTAAAGGAAATATGTTTGCATCAGAGGGTTTTGGATGCATAAACCTAAGAAGGTACAGCTGTATTTTTCCTTTCTCCATAGAAATAAGTTTAAATCAGACTGAGAAAAATACAGTTAATAGTCTAAAGAGGCAGCAAGGATAAGAAAAGTGGTTATGGCAAACATTTTTAGACTGACCTTATGTGCAGGGGAAGCTTTCATGTAGAGGATAAAGGCAACCAAGCCATATCAAAGTTCAAGCTGGTCAGAAAAACAATAACCTTTTAAAGGAATCCAATATGAAAAAAAAATCTGTTTTCTAATAAGAACCCTTGAAAAAATCCCAACCACATGAGCATCTAATTGTCTAGATATTTGGCAAGCATTGAGCAAGCCATTCTTTCTTAAACAGCACATGGATCCTGAAGTGCCCTGAGCATGTTATTAAAGGTTCACTTCATTGATGGATAAGTGTAAACTGATTGCAAAATTTTGCACCTGAGCAATAAAGAGCTAGTTTCAAAATTATATTGAGACTTTCAAAACTTCCCATAATATTTGACTAGAGTAAAACTCTCAGACTAGAAGAATTCTAAAATTTCATCATCTTCTGATTATTGTAATTTATGGATTTATAAAAAGGTTTGTAGATTAAAAAGACAGCACAGCATGCAACCTAGTTAACTTCTATTCTGCTTATATGAAAGATAAACTTGCCACTGAATTGCAAATGTAATTGTGACTGCTACATGAAAATCAACTTAACTGGGCATCCACAAAACTCAATGAAAAACTGATCAGTTTTGCAAAGTCTGTTTCACAGCCTTAGAAAGAAAAAGTCTTGGACAGCAGTAAAAGGCAAACTAAACCAGTATCAAAGATGGTCAGAAGTAAGTTTTTATCAAAAAGGCACATTTTTAGTTTTGTAAAAGTTGATCATGGATCATACTGCAGGTCTCTCTCATGTACTTAAAAATTCAGCTTATGCTTCATTCCACTGACAAAAACAGATTTGGCTGGTTCTTCACACAGTAATGTTGCAGTGCATGTAGCGGCGGCCACTGCGGCCACGCAGTCCGAGGACTGGTGGACAGGCCTCAAGAACACAGAGGCTTAACTCTTACCCCTCAGTCACGGCAGGTGCATATGTTCTCAGTGTTTTTAAGTCATAGGTTTCAAAGTTCTAGGCTTAGGAATTCTCTACCCAGTTTTATGTATAAGTTCACGTTTATGCATTTCCCCTAATTGCTTATGTATTGGTTCTAGAAAGTTCACTTTTCTTCGATGTCCCATTGGTTGGTTCATGTAATTCCCTCTCCTAAGTTATCTCTGTTGTCCCCTCCTCCTCAGTCAAGCCCCATTGGTTGTTTCCATTTGTTCTACCCCTCTCTGCCCCCCGTATAAAACCCTGTGTATTCCTTCGTCCCTCGCCTTTTGTCCCTGGATCCTCTATCTACAATAAACCAGCTGGAATCCATACAAAGGTCCCTCTCTCGTCCTTTGCCTTCGCCGACGCTTTTTCATCATTCCTGTTTGGGGCTTGCTCCTTGCAAAGGAGCCAGCTTTTCCCTGCTCACTGCAGCTGACACCAAGGACGTCTGCAGCTGGACGCTGTGCGGCCCCGGCCAGCCCCCAACAGCGTCACAGTAAGATAGCCCTTACCAGACAAGGATGTTCAATTTTTTTTTAACTCACATTGCTCTAAATTTCCACACAAAATCAACTTATAACAGTAAAAAGCAGTGATAGATACACTAATAAAAATTCCTTTAAGTGGAATATCCCAATGTAGCAACATTTCCTATTCCAAGTGGGATAAAGAGCTGTAGGTATGTAGGTAAGAACAGTGAGATTAGAGATTAAAATATACTTTTCAACTTTTACTTGAACATGGGAATACACTTAAATACAATCAATACTTGAATGGTCCACAACAGGAAATACTTAGGTAAAAACAGAACACGAGGACAAAATATTCTGGATGAAAACAATTGCAATTACCATAAGAAAATAATTCGTTTAAAGCTAAAATACCATAGGCAGAATTTGAATATTTAATAAGCAAAAACCAATTACTGAAACGCTTTACTCAAATATGAGCAAAAATTGAATAGCATGTTCAGTTAATCCTGTTGCCACTATCAGTGACATATACTGGATGCATCTACATTGCAATTTAAATTTGGAACAGAAGTGAGCTTTTGAAGTCATTTCCACTTTCTGCACTGTGATTCATATATCATGGAACTAAAAGAATACAGATGAGAATCCTTTTAGACAGAGCAATGCTAGAAAATGTATTCCAACCACTAATGGAGTCCATTGGACCAGATTAGAGAGAGTTGGAAGTGAAACAACCTGAAATATAGATAGTGTGAACATCAAGATCTCCACACAAACTGTTTCCTTCCACAAATGTTGAGCGGTTTTTGCCCTGCACTGTTCAGCACAGCCATTAAAATCACTATTTAGACCACAAATTATGCCTACTGTCACATGCACTTGCTTTTAAGTACTGCAGCATAAACTGTACAAACTGCACTGTACCTCTTACTCATTCCTGCTCTTTGGAATCTGAACTTAAGAGCTCTTGGTCTCCACAGCCCCAGGCAGACAGATAACCTGCTGATGCTACACTTCTGCAAACGTAGTAAAAGAGCATAAACAATACTGATTCCAAAATAGGCAACAGCATTCTTCCATCCTCATAATTTAATTTTCCAGAACTAACTCAAACACTTTTGCAGCTGTGCAGAGAAGTGGCTGACAGAACTGCTTGAGGTGGGACTAGCAAAATGTGCAAGCATGGCATGAGACGTTCCAAAGCAAAGGCACTGTCAGACAGGAATGCCTGAACCTAGTAGAGCTTCCCCCAGTGCCACATGGTCCCCTGCACAGCATTCAGGCACCAGGGTAAGCTCCAAACCAATCCATGAAAAGATATGGGTAGATATGGGTATCTTCACTAGTTCTTTAGAGGAAACTGTTTTCTTCACTAACTATTCAGAAGCTGCTAATGCAGGTGGAATGAATGACCAAGTTTGAACCAAAGCTCAGCTTGTGTTTCCAGATCCTGAAACACTTTCTTAGGGGCCCAAAGTGAGCAGTCAAAATACAGCTCTTTGTGCCTGATGCGAAGTGCATTTAATTTAAAAGATAACCTATCAGTGGTATGAAAGATCTTGAATATAGTGGTGTTAAGAAAGACTAACCAATAGCAATATTCAAAATAATTTAAGAAAACATTATGCCATCTGCTTTCGCTATATTGAATAGTGAAGTCAGGGGAACAAAAGAGAGACTGTAGAAACTTGTCTTCCCTTATTCTCTTTTTAAAATGCTAGGTATCTAGTAGGGCTGACCTTTGGAAAAGGCAAAAGTCTGCTTCTTTCCAAATCAGATTAAGTAAATAACCTGAATACTTGGATAAACATTCCAATTAAATATGAGTAGCTCTACACAAATCTTATACAGAGATCCTGATGCTGAATTCAAAACTACACAGGCACAAACCTTTAAATAATAAATTACATCTAATATAACTCAGTTCATTCCAGGAGAGATTTAAAATGTTCATAATTTAGTAAGACATTTTTGTTTAAAGTTTTAATGAATGAAATATAAGATACTGGCAGCTTTGCCTCATTCCACTGCTGTGAGCTCAGTAGAATTTAAGAGATGTAAGTGAGGGGACATGTATTTCAAGTCACATAAACATAAGACGTAGGAGTGTCTTACACACATGTTTAGCATTGTTTTTTTTATTTTACCACATGCTTAGTAATGCACTTGGCTAAACATACTTTCAGGTTTCAAATGCACCATTTAAGCATACTACAGATCTCTGCATATCCTCCAAAGGTGGAAAAGTTTATACTTTCCTATTGGCACCCTTTTCATGTTGGATCAATCTAATCAGTTATACTCAAACAAAACTGTACTACTTGTATTTGATATTGCACTGCCAGTGTTGGTGGTCCTGTATTTCCACTTCTGTCTGTCAAACCTCCTGCAGGTAGTTGGCTACCATTTTTCCCTCTTCTATTAAATACCTAGTTGTTAACACATCATCTAAAAGCATGGCAATGATTTGAGACAGCATGGAAGAAATAAAGAGCAGAATACCAAATTTGTAATGTAGCTGTCTTACGACACTTTCCTGGATGGGAGTGTGGGGGAGCAGGCACTTGAAGATATTTTTCTCCATTTTGTTATTTAAAAATAAAATTTTAACTTAATTGCTCTTTAGGTTTTGAAAAATATTTCCATATAATGTCGTTATCTCTCATTGGTCCAAGATAAACCAAGAGTTGCTGTCAGGTGTCTGTTACACAGGACAAGATTTAAGCATACTGAAAATGGATTCAGAGTTCATTCAGTCTTTAAAAAACTGGACTTCATAAATGTTCAATACATTTTATCTCTGTATAAATTAATGATCAAATAATTTTAAAGCATCACTATTCAGCACACTGATCTGTACTAAGGCTCCTTTGGTCACAACATAATAGACTGTTTCTGATCTCACCTAAATGCATACTACCCTTAAATGAAATTAATATGCCCAACCTTAGTTTGGCAAGACAAAAGATTTGAGTCTACGCCAAAATGACTTGTCCAGTGCCAATGTTTACACCACCAAAACACTTGACAAATCAGTTTTCTTATCACTGTCCCAGTATCAGAATTCTTCTGCCACTTCAGCAAAGGTCGATCTATTACCAACACATTTCCTTTTCTATTGACTATAAATCTACGTTGGAAATCGAAGTAAATTTTTTACCAATTTCTCAAAATCATCTGAATGTGAGGCAAATTTCCTCTTGCCAGAACAACTCAAAAATAATGATTCCATCTTCTACTGGAACGGCAGGTGGAAAGAGGTGTTATATCACAGGGCAAATGGATATGAACAGGTAGGAGAGACAGATATTTTTCTGGGAGAAAAGAGGTTCCCAAAACAAAGGAATGTCTACACAGAGATTCTTACGGAAAGTTTTGTCAGTTATTTTATATCTTTACAAAGAGAGAAGTGATGATGAGCCTGTTAATTCTACTTCAAGCAGTGCCTGCCAAGAATAGCCTCCACTGTTACTTATGACAAAATCAGGCAACAAGCATTGCTTAATGTACATTGCAGATTTTAAAACTCATCCCTTCTGCTGTAAAAATAGCGAACAAAGCACATCACCATGGATATGCAATATGGACAATAATACATATCTAGCTAAATCACATTCCAAAGACCTAAAATGGCTTTAAAAACCTACCTCAAGAACTCAAATCCAACTTCTCTTTTTCTGCGCAAGCAGATAATGGTGAACAAACATGCATGAAACACCTGCTTTCAGAGGGTTAGCAGAATATTTCACTGGGACTTAAGAAAGAGCCCCTCCGCCTTCTTTTGGGACATAAGAACCAAATACGTCTCAAAGCTGCTACACTGAAGATTAGAGACCTTAGCATTTAGGTTGCTTTTTGTAACTAGAAAAAAAAAAAAGAGGCCAGACCACAACAAAATAAAACAAAAAGAAAACTTTATAGGCTGTTTCTCCCACAACTACAGGGCAGTCAGCAGGTAAACCATGAAAGCTGACTACTTTGAGAAGTACTGAAACCACAGATAATTCAGAGACCAAATAACTGTTGAGAAAAAAAAAATCATTTGTGTTTGAACTAGTGATTTAGGTAGATGATTTTGAGAATTAGAAAATGGCTTACAATCCCTAATTCATCTTATAATAATTTTTTAATTCCTATATAAACTTCAATTGTTACCATCTTTTCCACAAATGTATTCCTACTGTTTTACAGAAATAAGTCTGGAAATTCTTTCTGGTTTTCTAAGACTGCGCTGCATGGACACTCATTATTTCAGTTAGCTACTTTTTGATTATTTATTACAACTGTATTATATATTACTCTCACGTCTCTTCTGTGATTCTGTAAATAACCAACAACCTCATTTTAGGAGGAAAAAAAATCAGCTTCACACACAAACCTGTGAGGGGTGCTTCTGGAACAGTTTGAGCCGATGCCTTTGTTGCCTTATTTGTAGCTGCCTATGTGTAAATTCCTGCTTGTAACAACATTAGCACTCATTCACACTTCTGGAGAAGTTCAGGAACGTAACCTGGCAGAGAATCATTCTTTTCAGCAATAAGAACTGAGAGGCAATGCTCAGCTCTGGAGGAAACCCTGATAGTCGTTGACCTAAACTGCTTAAGAAGTGATCCTGAATTTGAAAGAAGAAACAAATGTAAAGTAATTACAGAAAAGAAAAAATTCAGTTTGGGGAAAACATACTCTCATCACTGAGCAAACTATTGAAATCTTGCATTTATTTCAACTACCTTTCTCTAAATGTAATAGTAAGTTTTACATGCCACCTATGATTGTTCTTTAAAATTCAGGAACACGCAACACACTGAGAAACTTTGTGTTCTGCTAAATGAAATCCAGACTACAAAATCACAGAACTACAGAGCAGCCATCATATCTGGACAGAAAATCCAGCAGTCCTGATCACCTTCACAACTACCAATAATTGCTAGAAGCTTCAGCATCTCTACTGAATATTGCAAGCTGAGCACTGAAAAGAACTGAATATTCTCCAGTAAGAAAAATTACTCCAAGATTGAGGAATAAAAAGAAGAAAGTGGGAGTAGAAGGGGCATCACTTCAAAACAAAGCTGATCAACAGAAAAAACAGATCTGAAATACAGATCTTAAGGCTTATCACAAGAGAAGGGAATACACTTACTGGGACAAGAAATCATTTTTGGCTAAACACTCTGTTTTCCAGTTTATCTTTGCATTAGAGGACACAATATAGGCCATGGTGTACTATATGACTGTAAATGTCAAATATTGAGGATCCAGAAAAGAAACTCTGAAATACACGATGTGACACATGACTTTTAGTCAGAGCATAATTGTCATAACAGTACCTCAGAAAGCAAAAGAAATCCAATTTTTTTAGTCCCATTTATTGTTATTACACATTGTTATACTGTGTTTATCAGACAGCCTCTCTGAAAAGTCCTATTAACAAAGAGAAAAGAAAAGAAAGAATGGTATTTTCTTTTAGACCATTCCAGATTGATCTCTAGTCCATGCTCAGACGTCTGGAATTCATCCAGAAAAAAAATTGTATTTTAGAGAAAATGAACTAACACAGAGCTTGAACAGTTTGTTATCCTAAAATTTAGCTGTTAGCTATAAATATTCCAAAATGTTAAAACTGCTGCTCAAGGGTATTTACATGTTGGCTTAGCTTTGTATTCATGATGAAGTCTTGACCTATTCTCCATTTGACAAAACCAAGGAAATGCTAAGGAGAATAGGAGAAGCAGCTATCCTAATATGATATTTCTTTCAGGCTTGCAACCAATTTTACTCCAAGAAGGACCAAATACAGCTGATACAGAAAGACCAGAGGGCGTTTTCACTTTGCCTACTATACTCCCTTGTGAGTCCAGTGAGACTACATATGCTTGGCAGAGCATGTGCTTAAAAACTTTGTTGGATTAGGTCCTGTGTCCACAATTTTAGAGCTATGAGAAAATTGCCAGGAAAAAGCACAAATGAGTTCTGGCATGATGGACTGTGAACGCAAGAATGAAGAGGCTCCCCATCATACACAAACCACCTTCCATGGCATAAAAATAAACTAGTATTTCCATCACTGGTTCATTAGGTAAGAGAACTCAGAATAACTTTACACTTAACAAGGCATAGCACACAATTTAAAATATCCTATTAGCATTCTGGGTTCTTTTTTCAGTGCTCCCGTTTAAGGGTCTCATTGTGCTTTAGCTACTGTGGCAGCATAAGCTAACATAAGTTGGGGCAGTTGTGGCTTCCCCATTCCCTTATTCCTTGATCCACCACTCATGCTCCTGCCATTATGAGGTGAATGATTCAGATAGCTGATCAACTCAAAAGCTAGAAGGCAATCACATGTTATACTTAATTTCACATAGCTATGGCCTGCTGCCATAGGGATGGTCATGCTCTCCTCCCTGCATCATGATGCACACACCAACCTCTCCCACAGCAGAACCAGCAGCTTTGCAGCTGTGGTACAGTTACAGCTCACTGGCCCCACAAGACAGTGACCTTTCCTTTTGTTGGTCTAACTATATATAAAGATTAAGGTTAGAAAAAAGCCATCTTGAACCTCATTTTGAAATTTCAGTCCATTCAGCTGCCTAAAGCTGCCTTACCACCTGGTCATCATAAACAGTGCTGACACCAGTGAATGGAGAAACACCTGGCGGCTGAGAGGATGAGAAGATCAAGCCATGGCAACTTCCCTGCTCTGGGCCATAGCTCATTAGGATACAACCAGTCTAGTTTTGAGTTAGCTACCCTGGTACTGCTGGCAGCCTAGCTCTGCAAAAGTTATCTTTTCAGGCATGTTCTGCAACAGGCCTGAGTAACAGTTGCAGTGATTGTTTGTTTAATACTTCTAGCAGCGCAGCCCAGAGGAAAGCATGTACATGTTTTTAATCATGCTTTTCACAATTAAAAGCTTAACTGAATTATTACTACAGGGGAGAGAACTAACACCCATGTGATGTATTTTCTATTTTTATTATTTTCTACTGAGCTATTTTCTTCTATCTCTTGTTCTTCTCTTGCTCCTTTTTCATCTTTCTCACCAGCAATGACAGCAGTTGCCAAGCTCAAAGTGACAAATTGTTAGTACTCATAAACATAAAAAAACCCCCAACATTTGCGGGAATATACACAACAGAATAAAGGTGGAATAAAACAAAATTTTCTTGATAAATAGAGCCACAGGAGACTTCTGACTCTGTCTAACTGCATATAATTTTACTATTTCTTACTCCTAACTTTTCCATTTAAGGTTTTCTTGAATGGGATTGAGATCACATCAAAATCCAAGCTACAACATTTTGCTAAGGCTACTTTCCGGAAAACAAACTTAGCTTCTAACTTTTAAAGTAGTATTCTCCAGGGTGCTAATACATAGCTGGGGTACTGCACAGTGCTACACAGCCCCATCACTCTGTCCGTGACACTCAAGGCACTAGATCTGAAGGCAGCTATGACATCTATGAGCCAAAGTACATTTAGAAAAAATAAATCACTGATTCAATCCAATTATGAACATGAAGGCAAGGGGCTTCTACAGGGCAAGGGCCCTAAAGAAATTTTAAAGACAACTAAATGAAGAGTATTTTCTCGGAACTACACAGTGAGCCAAAATGCTGTGTAACCTAACCGGTGCCACAAAATTTTTTACTCTATTTAGAAACTAAGCAAGCTAAGGAACTACAGGGTATCTTTTCTGGTTCACTTTGTCCTGTAAGGCAATGTGGGCTACAAAATAACAGGATACTTATAAAAGCAAATGCGTCTTCATTAAGTGATATAAAACATTTGTTTTGGGGGTATCATGAAAGGAATCAGACTTACCTCTAACACCACTCCAAACACCATATCCTGTTCTGATGAACATTTTGGAGCATCTATTTTCCCTTTTTAAATAGAACCAAACTTTTAAATCAAAATCTGTCCTAGGAAATACAAACTATTTTTGCATCCACCCTATGTTTCCAAAACTTACTTAGCCTTGTGCACTCACCTACTGCTTAGTAACCCTGTCTCATGGGTATAGATATACAATAACACAGGCTGGGAAGACACACCTGCTTCATGCACTGCTTTGTGCAGCAGGAGGACATCTGGTTGTATGTTCTAGTAGCTATTACAAAATTCAGCACTTACACTGCCTTTCATTCATTCCTACTTCAGCCTCATATCCTACTTTTGGATACATTTCAGTAGTCTTAATACTAAATTGGTGAGGGTGACACCCAACCACAGGGAGACATAATTATTCTAACAGGTGAAATAGCTGAGAGGATACACTGTGGAGAACAACACAAAATAACTCAGAATTAGAATGTGCTTAGCAGAGATGGCTGATAAATATTTGATGAGGCTGACAAAATAACTACTTACCTCAGGGTAAGTTATAAGCACTGCATTGTTGGAACTGTTGATTTTAATAACAAGGGCTACTGCTCTCCTGTTGCTTGTCCATTTTGTGGCAATCTTCCTAAGTGTATTGTTTGGTCCCAGGGTACTAAACAATTTCTTAACAAAGTCATCCAATCACCCTCATCAGTGTGGTGAAGTTGAATCAGTTCTGGAAGCCTGACTTTTGAATTCTGTCATTACAATTGATCTGTCCCTTGATCAGTAAACATCAGAAGACCCGCATTAACTACAGTCAAAGCATCAATAACTACTACATTTAATTCTCCAGTGAAGTTAGAAATATGATAGATTCAAGTATTGGGTACAACACAGTCACATGTGCTGCATCTCATAGCCACAGGCAATGAAAACCAATTCAAGAACAAAGGAGTTCATGACAGTCCATCAGCTATGATGGTTGTGACAGCACATAGGGATGAGACCCCAAAAGATATCACTTTTAAAAGTAGAATGTGGGCTCCTGTAAATTAGGCGTATGTTCACTCTGGAGAACTATGTCATCATTCAAAAACTATGGAAGAGCTCTTAACACTAAGGCATACAAATGTAAAATAAGAATTTTAGTGTCCATTTTAAGTAATCAGTTTTAAGAACTACAGCCAGCATGACCAAAATGTGTACTGCTCCAGCAGACCAAAGTGAGATAAATTTTGATCTACAATAGACTACTGGGATTTGGGGTAAAAGCCTCTTCTGAGACATATCAACACCAGCATCACAGTATCACCTACCTGTATAAGCATGGCAATCACATTGCCTCTACATAAAAGCTGTGAGTTGTAGAACCTTGATGGTGCAGTAGCATTTTGACTATTTCATTCTAACACTTGAAAGAAAAAAACTATCGTTCCAACCCCAGAAACATTTCAATACTATTCACAACATTATTTAATTCAGATGATATGCTCTGGCAATATACATCAGCCATACTACCAACAATATCCATTCTGTGACAATTCAAAGCTCTAGCAAAGCTCCAAAGTGGCTTATAATGGCACTGATAATTTCCACAAAATGACATGGAAAACCTATTTGCGGTTCCAGTAACACTCTCCAACAAAGAGCATGTGGGAATGTGCTCCCTCTTTTGAGGCATGTCAGCAGTTCTTTAAATGAGAGTCACTGTTTCCATTCAAATCCCTTATTTTTCAGGGGGTTGCAGAGTCAGCCCTCAGGGAGAGAGAACTGATCCTAGCAGTTTCAGGTGCTTTCATGCAATCCTGTATCTCAAAAACAGTCCTTTTTTCTTTTTTCTATGGAACGTTTAAGCCATTAGCTCATAATATGGATGGCTGCCTTCTGGAACGGTGAGGGGAGAAAGGGGTGCAAGACACTAAAATTACTTCTAAAAGAAGATATTTTGGAAAATAACCTCAAACACCTCCACAGCGTCATTTTTTTCCAGCAAACAGTTCCTAAAGATCTAGAGCTAATCTCCATTTGGTGGCCAATGTTGACAAGCTATAAAGAGAGCCTTGGCTTTTTGTGTAACCTGGAAAAAAAGACCTGGAAAACCATTTTAAAGGCTCATCCTGGACGTAACAAATAACTAATACTTATCTGATATATCAAATGATTACAAAAATAATAACTTTAGGGTTCTAAAAAAGGTAGTGAAACAGTTTTAGGACAGAAGTAACCTTTACTAAGTGTAATCTGACTTTTACATAAAACATAAGCCATACAATTCCAACTCCGAGTTTCTGCATCAGAAAAACTCCTTGGAGTGCTTAATGAGTTTTTGGGATTTCCTGAAACTTGCAGTACTGGTTTTCAGCAGTAGAGGAGATCTTAAAGTGGAGTGCTTGGCTCTGTTTTGTGCTATTGAATGCTTCCCATTTAATTACCTCTTTTATACAAAGATGGATGGTAGAAGCCAAAAGTGCTTGTCTGCCAACTGTGTTGTCCAGGCTATGAAAACCTGAGCAGAATTCAATATGCCTGGCAGCACCTAAATTCTTCCTGGCTTTGAATGTTGAGCGGGCATTCAAATAATGTATTGATGAGTTTCTCTGTCCTTTTATTTTCTTCTTTTTTTTTAATAATACCTCATTAGAAACCAGATCAGCATGCAATGTTGATAGTTCGCAAAGACTGACATGAACATATAGGAACCATTAATATCTAACACAAACATAAAGAATCAACAGCAGAATGTAAATTTTATAGATACTATTCTATAATGCCAAGAAAGTAGCACACATATCTGTGTACTATCTCACAAACCAACAAAGATCTGACACAAGAAGTGAAGACAGGAATAATGCACTAATCTAAAGGATGTATAAAATTCAAAGCTATCCATGTTCTGAACAAAAATTATGATTTCCCAGTTAAACAAAAAACTAGGTACAAAAATTTGTGTAGCAGAACTGAAGAGTCAGTAATGCATTAGGTGGGAAAACAGATATCTTGAGAAACAAGTTTTACGGAGTATTTAGTGAAAAGATTTCACCTGAGCTAAAGAAAACAGTAGCCAGCAGTTCATACCCATGAGAAAAAATACAAAACACTGGGCATATTTGCAGTGTGCACTTTAGATGGCAACAGTTGATGCAATGGAGGAAATAACTGGTGTGAGGAAACAAAAGCAACACAAGAAGTCTTAGAAACACTCATAAGGAAAATGGAGTATTAACCTCCACCAACACAGAAGAAAAGTAAGCAGCAGCAAATAACAGAAAAGTCAGACTAGTTTCTTTCCTGCTCATCTTTACTGGCAGAAGACAAGTCCGTGAATGAATCGTAGTGACAATCATCTACTTCTCTTAAACTCATAGTTATGCAAGAAAACTGCCAAGGAAATATGAAAAACAACATTTAGTCACAAAAAAAAAAGCGCTTTTAAACTTCTCTCTTTTTTTTTATTCCTTCCACTGAGCTACAGTTATCTATTCATAATTCCTGAAATTGTGTTTAGATTTGATTTTTGGGTTTGTTCCATACTTAGCATGCCCTCTCTTCTCAACTTATCTTGTATGTGTTCCTTATTTTCCATTATCCATCAGTATTGCTCATGTTCAAGTCTTGGTAAAAATAAGGAAAGGCTTTTGGAAAGATTCCAGAAAGCTTTGGATATGGCCATGAGTATGTTGTCATGCCTTGTACCACTCTTTATTGCTCCCTAACTGCAACAATAGCAACCTTTTGCTAATAATTTTAAGAGTGCCTTTGAATTCTCTCTTCATTAAAAAACAAAACAAACCAAAATACTTTACACAAACAATTCTTTCTATTAAAGCCACCAAATTTGAAGGAAAAGGGTCAGGTTCTCTGTAAGATGACTTTTTCATTTCCTACCTCTTTTCTGTGATGTCACAGCAAATTCTGAGACAACCCATGAATCAGAGTGTAAGGTAGCCCTCAGTTCTTTGTTACATTGACAGTCATGAAACAAAGCGGAATTAATCAGAGACGTTTTTATCCTCTGAATGAAAACATTTTTTAAAATACTATTACAACTGTTGGTACAGGGCAAACACAGACTGATCTCTTTACTCAATGTAGTTGGTAATATACCTTTTAATATACTACAATCTCCAAATAATAGAACATATATAAGACTTGTTGTGTTCCATGTGCTATATTACATTTCAGAGGAGGTAATATACAAGCTCCTGCTAAAAGAGAAACTGCACTTCATTTGATATTGACTTAATGAAGGAATTCTCACATTAATCTCTTAAGCTGTACTGCTCTTTAGAAAAACAGACTCTGTGGAAAAGAAAACCTCCATAAATCTCTTCAACTCTCTCCAGAAAAATAGGCTTTTTGTAGCCCAGTGATTTTCTTTGCACCTTTTCTTGTGGAAACAATTAGCTTAGCAATTTTAAAGTATTAGGTGGGCCCAGCTGCAGGGCCCTGGTATCTTTCCTATTGCATAGCAATATCCATACAGAAAGAAACAAGGATCTAGTCTCATAATACCACAATACATCAGTGAGAAATACCTAAGTGAGCAACTAATGAGGTTAGGTCTTGAAGGAGCTTTCACTTACCTGAGGCCACCACAAGTTTTTGCATTTTTGACAGATTTGTTTCTAATTCAGGATTCTTTGTTAGCCAATGACAAAACATTTTGTTGCAACTCAGTTGTCAAAATGCTTGAAATTGTACTCAAACTGTCAGTGGCACATTTAAGGGGCTCATTTCAGATCAGCTCCTTAATTGGGCCTTCAATGATTTTTAAAAAATAAGTCTGTTGTTCTCTACTTTTGCCATGAGTGTAGTAACCAAACTTCATACAGAAATTCAGGTTCAAGACTGTAGCCATGACCAGCTGAAAAGGCTGTGTTGCCAACAGTACTGATTCATTCAGCTGATTGTTTAGGAAGTTCACTAAGGGCATAAAAGCCCTCTCCTGACAGTATGGACATTTTTTCAAAATTATCTTTGGCTTAACTTAAACATTTCCCTTTTAATTAATCTCATGTACAATAGCTAGTATTGCAATTGATTTCTGTCCTATTATACTGTCTAACCAGAAAAAGTGAATTGCTTTACTATGTACATTGCAAATACTTTTGCTGTAATTGGCAAATACATCAGTATCCAAATGATTACTAGAGCAGCAAATTATGATTATTACAATAACAGTAGTAAGGCCATCTGTACCTTACTCGCGCATGTTGAAAGTGTAGGGCAGTTATTAGTCCAATATATAAACAATATACGTCTGAGAGAAAATAAAAATATTTCACAGACCTGTTTTAGAATCTTTACAGCATATTTAGGCACCCTTCAAAACAAAGTCAAGGATATGCCTTTCCTTGTAGGTGTAGGCAAGAGATAATATTAAAAACAGTACAGCACAAAAATAAAAAGACTCAGTGCAGAACTGGCAGCAATTTATATCCAAAAGTTCTTTACTATCTAACTCTTTGTACAAAGCCAAGTATTTAAGAGTACTCCTTTCTAAAATCAAATAAATGAAACACAACATTTCATCTCATATTACATGCCTTTTTGATGAAATACTTAGCAGATGGTAGTTTCACATAGTTGTGTATTCCCAAGAAAAATTAAGCACATAGCTAAATTTACATGTGTCGCCATACCCTTTAAAGGAAAATAATTTCAGTCTTGTTTATTAAAAAGTTAGTGCAACTAAGCATCTTTGTGGGCTGGAATCACGGGATAGTTCCTAAAATTGTCTAGGCTGCTAAGAACAGCAATCTTTGATTAGAAGGGTGAAGGTGAAAGATCCTCTTAAATGTCACCTACATCTACATGAGCATTGCCATTCAATGCTGGAGAAAAAGTAACAAAATAAATAAAACACACTAAAGACATGCAGCTGTACAACGTCTGGGTGCAACTTTGGAGGGTGTTTTGAAAATCTGACTCAGAATGTCTTGTTTTACTGGAGTTTATAGCTCAACCTCACAGTCATCTACGTATAGCCACCTGTCTATTTAAGCAAAAATAATAAGCCAGAGTCAAATTAAAGACAGTTAAAAATCTATTCCAATCACAAACAGATGATCATAAATCATAATAGGTGATCATAAATCATAAATGCTGAGACAGTTTTTGGTCTTAGATGCTTTCAGTATTAAATGATGGAAGTTTATTTACTTTACTAAATATAATCATAGAAGATGAGAACTTCAAAATTTAATCTTTAAGTCATCTAAATATTTGCATGACAGCAACATACAAAGAATTTAACTAAAACAGTGGAAGCACAGTAGCAAATCCAAATGCTAAATCTTTGTCTCACAAATAGCTTCTCAGAAATATTTGTGTTTAAACAATAAATGTAAATATTGAGCCATACTGCTCTCTCAGGAAGAGACGATTACTCTGAATTATCATGGCAAAGTCAGGCAAACATTTCCTTTACATATTAAAGACTTTCTTTTTTTTTTTTTTTTTTCATAGATCATTTACAGGATAGGTTTACAGGATCTTAGGTGAAAAATCCTGCCCGGAAAATCAAGTCTCACAATTGTGAAAATGCCAATTACCTGCATGACATGACACTTGACAAATCTGACTCCTGGTGTTGTAAAATCCTGAACAAGTAAGCAAATTACAAAGTAATAAGCACAATTGTTTCACACACACAAAAAAACCCCACCAAAACAAAACCAACCAAAAAAACCCCAAGATACATTTTTCAGCCCAATCATTCTTTTATTCAAACTAACTTTTCACCTGCTTTTCCATCAATTTAGTGAAGTTAGTCATGATTTATCAGCATAAAACTCTTTACTCGTAAAAAAAAAAAACAACAGACCCTTTCTGTGTAAAATATTCACTAGGAATATTGGTTGGAAAAAAAGGTCTTAGGAAATTCTTTCATAGTAAGTAGCATGCAGCACAGAGGATATGAGGAATTCAGAATACTTACTGTTAGGGCTATATCCTGATAAATGCATATGTTGTTATTACATCCTAAAGCTCACCACCAGCACAGTTTAATTGTTGTTTTAAGGTTGTTTCCCATAGTCCTTAGAGATTTCTCTAAAAAGCCTGCAGGTACGAGAACTTCCTTATACATCTTTGTGACAAACCATATTTTCAATTAATTTCACAAGAAATATTTTAGCACAAGTGAGGGCTTCAGAAGTAAAGCTCTGCAAATCTTTGTTAATTGTTACCTTCTAGAGCACACGAAAATTTCCTCATAAAATCAAAACACTCAAGCAGACTGCAACTCTAGTTAGAAATTCATAACTTGTAAAGAAGAGAATGGAAGACAGCAGGAACAGTACACCAAAGAGAAAGGAACTCCACAGTACCTACGTAGAGTCTACAATCACTACATTTGTACTTGTGATTGCAGCAGAGGTCATCATTGGTACTGTAGCTATGAGCTCATGGAAAAAGTAAAGACATAAAAAGTGGACTCAACTGCAAATTACATTCAAACTCTCCACCAGGCTTCTGCAGTCCATGGTGCAATATATGCTGCTCCATCCTCCTTCTAACCAAAACAGCAAGAACAAAATTAGCAGGGATTTATCATGGTGACATTATTCCTCCCAATGCAATGCACACAGACTCTGTGTCTTGAGGTTGTAAACAGGAAGAATTACTTTCCATTTACCGGACAGAGAATGTTCAAGGGAGTATTTTGTACCGATTCAAAGCAAAAGCCGTCTAAAAGAAACTACTCCTACAACTGCAATAATACCATTAGCTTCCAAATATCATTAATGTGAGCCCCGTCTCTACTATGAAATCACGACATACTTGGATTAGAAAGAAATAAATAAGAAAAACAAACCAGTGAGAACTGTTTCAGCAATTAAAAGAAAACATCATAAAACCAGTAATTCCCCTTCCAAAGAGACTCCATTATCGGGTTAAACCATTCATTCTGTCCTTGCACAGACTTGTAGCATGACTAGTAGATGTCATTTTCTGCTGTCCTAAGTCACTATTCCAAGTAAAGCCAAAAGTCTCACTCACATGCTTAGCAGCTGCCTGGAAAGTCTCAGTATAATACTTTGCATGAGATAATTAGCAAGTCTGTGACAGGATGATGCCCTACAGTACAGTTTCTCACAGAACAGTCTTCCAGGTCTCAGTCCCTCATTTCCCTCAGTTCTTTGCATAGCTCATACAACGTATTATCATATAACTACAGAATATCCCGAGTTGGAAGTGACCCACTAAGGTCATCAAACAACCAACTCTCAACTTATAATGAGAATCTATCTTGAACTCCATTAGGAAATGAAAGAAGATATATCAAGAAAAATTACTTTTACTCTACTTTGTCCTTTTTTTCTCTCTTATTTACTGCACGTAGTTAAACTAAATGCAAACTCAAAAAAAAAACCACCACAGAAAATATTCTTTGAGGGCTCTTTGTAATCACCATGGTCTTGCTGCAGTTTGTGGTGCCTGAGCAAGAACTCAGTCCAAAAATATCATGTACAGAAAAACATTAAAAGTCTGTGATTTCATGCCTACTGTTACCTTCAGGTTTAAGTAGCTCCCTTGGCTCATACACTCATAGCAATTAGAATTTCCAGACAACTCGGTGGCAGATATTCTAGGTGTTCTCCATATTGCAGCACTAACTGGCAGATGGCAGTCAATTCTTACCATGAATGAATTAAACTCACTCGTATAACACATGGCTGTAAACCTAAAGCCTTTTTAAAAGCTTTCAAAGTTTTCATTCTGTCTTTTATAGTTACAAAGCAACAACAGCCAGCTATGTGACGTAAGTCTCAATTTTCATCATGGGCTAAGACTTACATTAGGATATGCAGGTCCCCATGCTGTTGTTTCTGGATCTCATGAATACATTTCTACACTTTTCCACTCATGCTAGTCTTTTCAGTAATAAGGTTATTTAAATATAGCAGAACACTATCTACTGAAGAACAAATATGTGCTTGCTCAGAAGACTGGAGCATCAGACAAAGAGAAATAACCTGCCATATGTTTGTGATTTATTAGTCTAGTTGCCTGAAGTTGGAATTTTATCAGGATTGTATCCTACATCAGAGAGCTGATATACTTTTCTATTACCAGGAGGGTACTTACTATATCCAGATGGCAAAGGTTAAACTATATTTACGGCAACTTTGACAGGCTCTCTTCTTCTACTGACCTGAAGCACATGAGGACCGCAAGTAATTAGCACTCTAGAAAAGTCAGAGCTTTAGGCCTTCAGGGGATTTTTCAGGTTGTTTGTGTAAGCAGGTACTAATTTTTGAGTTTTAAGTTACACCGTGGCATTATTATACATTGCTGCATTAGATATCCTTCTTTTCTGCCCACTATTAAAAATTTGCTAATGTAAATTCTGCTATTGAAATTAACTATATAGTCCAACTCCCTGCCTATCTGTGCTACAGTTAGCTGGGAAAAAAGCAGCTGAATGCTTTTTAAACACACAGTTGGCTGGGTTTTGCAGATATATAAGGATTTTCTATTTTTGACTATCGTTGGTTGCAACCTCAGAGCTGCTTTTCTTAACTTCAACATCCATCCATAATGAACACTTCCGATTTACAAGCAACATTCAAATACACTTTACAGTAAATATTACAGGATAAAATCAGACAAGGAGAGGGAGGAAAGAAGTGTGAAGGTACAACGTAGTAAGCAAAATGTGAAATTGCTATAGTGAAACCCTGAGAACTCGCCATACACTTTATTAAACGGCAAGGCAGTACTTTACAGTGCTGCTTTTAAAATATGTTAACACTATATCACAGTTCCCGGCAGCATGAAGTCTTTCCAGAAAATGTGTCATCACTGTATGCAGCATATTTTATAGCCAGTATAATTTCATTTTATTATATCCAATAATATTTTTCTGAAATTCTAGGAAGCCTCTCCACAAAAGATAAGTAATGACCATATTTTAATTGGCTGGCACAAAGTGTAACCACCATACCACAGGAAAAAAAAACCTTTATTACACCAAAATGCCCTCAGTTTCATTTCACCTCTATAGAAGAGATTGTGAATAAAACCTGTGAGAATCTCATTCAAGTATTACGTAGCACAAAACCTTTCAACTGTGAAGTTATTTAATTCCAAGACTGATCTTTACAGTCAAGCCATTCTTGACAGAAGAAGCTGAATAAGGTCAGAATCCTACAAATTGTAATATTGTAGCAAGAAAAGCTGGAAATTATGCCAACAAAGGCTGAAATATACGCCATTTGTTTCGTATGTCCACAAGCATTCTGAAAAGATGAGCTGTACACCCCTAAGTGAAATAACATAATTTTCCTTTTCTTACCAGGCTTGGATTTCTGCTTTGTGATCTGCCCGTTATTGGAAAACATTGCTGTGGAGCCTGGTATAATGGTCCTTTCCTCTAAATCAGACTCAGGGATTGTAGCACAGCCACCTAGTTGAAAATGCAAGACACTTAATGTGGTGTTTATGTAACAAAACAAATTCATTGGTGCATAATTGAGGAAAATAGACGATAAATTAGCTGACAGGAACACATAAAACTGAAATAGTCTTTACTTTCACTTCACAGAAACATTTGTTAAAGAAAACTATTACCATTGTTTAGAAGGCTGATTATGCCTTAATGACTTCTCTCTGCTACTTATGTCATTTTGAAAAAAGTTTGAATTAATTTAGGCCACAGAACATGCAAAACTGGTTCCACATAAAACATGGAAAATAATATGATTTGTGTTAAAGATCAGATTACTGGGAGCTATTTTTGTAATAAAGGAATTAAGTGTGAATGAAATAACTTTACAAAATCAACAAACCTTATGAAGATTGTTAGCTTGCCACAGAGAATGACATGATGATTTTTTTGGATGGACTATTAAATGCAGTATTTTTATCACTGTTAAAGACATGGAAATGCAGGGATACTTTCAGTGTCCCATAACACACCTTACTCAAGTGATTACAGGATGTATGGTCTAACATCTTTGTATTTTTTGACATTGCTTTAAGAGGTGTTCATTAGACAACACAATCACTTACAGCTTTTTCTTCAAATATGTTTAAATGCCTATGTTTAAAATATGAACAGAGGTATAACCTAGTAGTTGTTGTAGTAGTAGTAGTAGTAGTAGTAGTAGTAGTAGTATCAGCTGAAGATAGCTGCAGTGGCTTGCAGTGGAATAGGTTGATGTCAATTTATTTCAGAACAGCTGTGGTCAGGACACTGGAGGATGTGTCACTATTCCACAGCAAAAAGATAGCCTTGCAGCAAGTTCATTGCCAACAATACAGTACACAGCTGAGCTGCATCTTTTTCTCACAGCCCTCACAGGAACACCACTAGCAAGCAAACAAATCCATGTGCTCATCTATTGTGCTCTGAAAGCACATGTTTATAAGCAGCATATCAACTCCCAATGGAGCACACAGACCTTTTACCGTCATGTCAGAGTTGTTCTATTTTGAAAAGACATGTTCTACTCCAGGCCCCATAAAAAGTGCATCAAATTTGCAGCAACACAGGCTATTCTCCCTTTACAAACTAAATGAGTAAAACAGTTAAAAATAAGGTTGCATTCCTCAGTAGGAGAGCTGCATTTTCCCTGGCAGTTTCAGAAGCACTGGCAAACCAATGCACCATGTCCTGCAGAAATGTACCACCCTGACTAGCCAGGGTAAAGCACAGCAGCTCCAGTGAACCCTGTGAAAACACTCAATCCTACCAGATGAAGAACTAATGCAACATCTTTTGCTCCTAAGGAAGAGTAAAGACACAAGCTGCTTTATCTAAATGCACCGTGAGAGAAAGTATAAGGTGCATCACAGGATTTTTGTTTGATTTACAGCAAGCAAATTTTGTCAGTAAAAAAGGAAGTTTAGGAGTATATGTGTCAGTGTGCAGACTTGCAACCCATGACAGCTTCAAATATTTAGGATCCTGGCTATGAAAATGGAAGAGAAAATTGGAAATTAGAAAAAATCTCTTCACGTTAAAATACTCTAACAGTGGGGTCATGTCTGACATTGCATTAAATATAAATGTACCAACAGCCTAAATGAGAATAAGTATCTGTAAACCAATACTTTTGTTACCATTTTAAAATTGTGACTAAAATGTAAACTACAAGATTTGAGGATATGGAAATCAGTGCTTTAAAAGTCAATTTAGATATCTTATATTCTTATTGTTCAGATAAAATATATGCTCTTAAACACTAAGCTGTAAATACAGGATACAAAATTAAGGTTTCTTGCCCAAAAGGGCTATTAAGAATGGCATAATACATTTTAATATTATAACATTTTGTAACAGCATGAGCGAAAATTCACCAAGTCAACTAGTATCCATTGAATTTCTACATGGAAATAAAAGAACTTTTCTAACATTCATTCTATAACCTGAAATTCAGTAACTTACAGAGCCTTGAGGACTGATGGCCTTCGGTGCCAAACTATTTCATTAGTTATCAATGCTGACAGTAATTGAGTAAGAGTTGGAAAAGGTCTATTTGCCCTTAGCTACAACACACTATTTGTTAAAAGGAAGCAGGACGTACTGATTTTAATGCAAGAGATTTATTGAGATTTACTTGTCATGATACCATCAGAAGTTATTACAATTAAAAGCAAAATTAGCTTCTTCCATAACTTTATTTTACTGAGAATAGTGAGAACTGAAATGTTACCAATGACATATTATTTTACATAAAAAGAAAATTTAGAAACAACACACAGAGCAATACTATCAGCATCAATATTAAGAGCAGTAATTAAATGTTACTTGTGCAAGGATGCCAATAACTGTTTCCTATGAACTGTTTTTAAATACTATTGTTTCATAAAGCCATTCCATGTGCTGAAAGCACTGTTCTCAGCGGGGCAGGGTTTCACTAGGATTCTTGTGACAATGATTATTTAAATAAGTGACCAGACAAGAAAGCAATATATTAGTTATATTTTTACTCTTTTTTGAGACAGTGAGGCTTACAGGATCAAGGTCTTTGTGCCCCCTCATTTCTACCTTGCTCTTCTAATACCAGTATTACCTTCTAAACAAAGGAACTACTCAAATTTGCTAAATGTGTCCCTTAACTTGTTCAGATGCATAGGGCTGGGTAGCATGACTGGACCCTCATCTACACATAACCTGCCTCAAAACAAGCAGTACCCAGTTCTTCCAAGGACACTAACAGGAAACTCCATTTTCTTGCTCTAATCAGCACAGATACATATCCTCAAGATAACAACGGATACCCTTGACAACATGCTATGATTTCGCACAGGAAGAAAGGTGTGGAGACCACTCTAAGACTACTGTCACACAGAAAGAAGGGAAACATTGAAAGAAAATTGCATATTTTCACTAGACTGGAAAAGAAATTGGATAAGGCACAAATACACACTACTGAATATAATATTTAAACGATGGTAGACCAGGATTCTGTGATTCAAAAACATTTTACAATTCAGAAGGACAGCTATCTGGAGAAAAAAAAAAAAAAAGACCTTTTCTGCTAGGACTACAAGCTTTTTCATTTCATACTTCAAAAGTTCTACTGATGGTGTATATTCTGACTTCTCTGCTCAGAACTTCTTTAAGTTAAAAGAACTCTTTGAATTTTTGTATATCTCTATATACACTTCAATAAGTATTCACTGAACATCTGTTTTAGCAAGCATTTTCGATTTTTATGTACATGGAATCCTAAAAGAAATCACAGCAACAAAATAATTCACATTTATTCACAATTAACTGAATGGTACAGATCTGAAAAGTGAAATATTTATGGGAAAAGGGGGAAAAGAGAAGGAATAGCAGTACATAAATCTCCACACTGGAAATGATCCAAGCTGAGAAGTCCTCCAGATGTCAGTCTGTAAACAGTGCTTCATAAAATGAATTTCCCCATTAATTGTTGGCAGGAATAACATCTAGAATATGTTATTACATATGACCCTCTCTTTCCCCCTTTTCTGTGTAGCTAAATTCTTGTCTGGCATCACAGATCTTTTATCAGTTGTGATAAATCCAAGAAAGCAAGCTTTTGTCAGTAAAACTGTTTGACAGGGTACAACACGCATAAAATTACACTCAAGCTAATTGTGAACTTTGTTCACCAAAGGAAATGAGACTTCTCTTGCTTATTTTCACTACATCTGTTTTTGTAACACTTTTGGTTCTTCAGTTGGAAAAAGATACCCACACCCAAAGGAAACATAAACATATAACACATATTGAACAAAAATTAAGTACTGACAGTTTTCCTACAGGTTCCTATCATCATGTTTTTACACATTTTAATACGGCTTTAAAAGTTGAAAAACAGGAAAACAAAAGTGGTATACATCAGAAAAAATGAAAAGGCACTTTGAGGTAAAGGGTACTTGAGTTTTCCTTTTCTCTTCCACTCAATCACAACCTAAACTATGCATAAAGTTTCCATTTTCCTCTGAAATTAACTCTTACAAGAGTCCACAGAAAGAAGAAAAAAAGCTTCCTGAGCAGTCTTTGGCAGCAAGATAGTCAAAATGTGAGCAGGAAGCTCTGTAAATAGCAGGTTTTGCATCCATCTGTATACGATTATAAAATGGAGATAATCTAAACAGTAAAATTATTTCATAGAGATTCCAAAAAGCTATACCCAAAACCATGTTCACTTGGGTTTTCTGTTCTGTTGACAATTTTAGGAAAAGTGTACACCAAAAATGCGGTCTAATGTTTTAGAGGTTATTCTCTCTAAAAGAGTTAATCAATTTCTTGTACTGATTCTGCTAGCTACATTTATTCAAGTCCTGTAAATTTTATTAGGATCTGCCCATCAGAAAGTAGCTTGCCTGTTGAAATAAACACTGTGTGCAGGTTGTGAAGATAGGTAATGCTATTGCTGCTTTTTAAATGAAAGACAAAGCAACACAATCTATAGAAGAAAACAATACATATTTGAGTGTATGATGAGATCTGTGGAACATTTATTCACATACCAGTCCTGGATTAGGGTCTATTATTTGAACAGACACATTCTAGGAAGGCAAACACATTTCCATCACAGAGTTTGAGGAGAAAGAGGGAGAAGAATTGAGAGGAAGAGGAAAAGTAAGAGAGAGAAATACGGAGGGAGAAAGAGGGGGTGGGAGGACTAATGCAGAAAGGAAGACAGGGGGAGGGGAGGCAGAGAAAAAGGATTTTTTTTTCTCTCTTAAATGGGTGCCTGATAACAAACACTGTTACAATTCACAGTAGCAAACAGTCCAGGTCTAGTTCAGATATTCACTTGCAAAATGTAGAGTCACTAAATAATCAGTTACAGATTTCAGAACATATCATTTAAGTCTAACAGTAGCTACAATCCTGCAGTCACACAATTCCATTGTTTTCTGTCTGCTTTGACACAACGAAATTCAATGAAATGATGGAAAATATTTCTGTATTACATTCCAGTAGAATAATAAATTAGGGGAAAAAAATTATACCAACAGAATATGTAGTCCAAGGTCATAGAAAATCACCAAAACATATTTTCAATGGGAGCACACACAGACATACTAGACTGTTGTTCTGATTTACTCATGTTTCACTGAAATGTTTCTTAACAAAACTTCCAGTTCTTAAATTCCATAGCTTTTTTCCTTTAATAAGTTGTCACTATTTGCACGGAGAGGTATGCAGAGATAATTCACACCAATTGTGTGGCTTCTGTTTGAGCTTGTAGTCCATTCAAATATTTTGAACATGCCTGAGTCCATAAAACCTTGACTTACAAAGTTCAGGGTACTTTGGCAGCAGAAGCTCTTTATGGGAGCAACTATGGTGTTTAAACTGTCAAATAGTCTTGGCCATTCTTCCAGGATGAGGTTCAGAGCATGTGGTATGCAAGTCATACGAATGGCATTGGGAAACACATTGCTAAGAGCAGATCCAACAGCTGTTTTCATTAAAGACACATTATTGGACATTCGGCCAAGAACACAAGATCAACATTCAGTAGTACCCTTACTAACTCAGGACTGAGAATGCAGGAACAGTGAACTACATAAATGCCACCCAATATCTACCAAAGGCACTTGTTACACACTGTGCACAAAGGATGAATGATGACAGTTGCGCTTCGACCAAGAAAGTGCATTGTTCCTTCCAACCACCTATTCACCTGATGAGCACAGACTGGCTGAAAAACATGCTCTGTGTTCTGATACGTGTTGGGAGAGGCAACTTACTGAATTTTGTAGTGCTTGGCAGATTTCCATCTGCTTTTATGTAACAGAAGAGAAAAATCAGCTTACAAACGGAATTTTTCAAAGGGAATATCAACTCTTGACAAACAATACAATCATAAAAATCATTATTTTTCAGAGTACACTGACTCACAAAACACCTGGTGGTTTTTGTTGACTGGGTCTTACATCCTGTTGCCAGTACTCAGTGTATCACTAAGTATAGCTTTTGTTCATCATAATTAGACATGGTTTTCTTTCAAAATGCTTAAATACAGCAGTAGCAGAAGTTACAGAATATACCGTCATCAACCCATTTTCAGGACAACATTCTCTATTCAGCAACAAAGTAATTTCATGCTACCCCTTTTGTGGAGCAAGAAGAATATGGAAGCCGTTTCTTTTGGTTTACACAGATAAATTCATTTCATCATGTATGTATTAGGATACATACACATATGAAATACATAAAGAACGAAATTTTTTTAGTAAGACTTTTTTTGAATCTCTAGAGCTTGTATTTATTGCATTGTTTTGGTAATACACAGTTGTAAGGAGGCTACTAGACCTTCAAACGTTTATACTAATTTACACCAAAAACTTAAATAGATAATGCTCCCTTTGATATACACTTTCCTGATTATGTTCTCTAAAAGCATATTCAAACTAATTTCCACTGACAGTTATGGTTTCTATCTGCCAATACAATAGAGATCTTCTCAAAGACAGTGTTTGGAGCAGCTGGGATCTCTGGAGCATGCCTGTCAAAAAAACGTTCACAATATTGTCTTTATGTAGTCTCTAACCTTTCTTCAGCATACAGTGAAAGTAAACAGAATAAAACTGACTTTTATAATCTTGATAACAAACCATCCTGGTATCCATCATTCTAAAAAGTCTAGAGAAATATTTTGCTCCTATTCCCATTTAAAACAGTTGCACTTCCTGGAGCACATATATGAAACTTTCTCCCAGCTGAAGATGCAAGTATGCATCTTCACATATATCGACACTATATACTTGTATGCATGTGTATACATAAATTTTGGACTTATTAGTGAAGAAAGAGCAAGTCCTCATTCCCTGCACTCAGAAGTTGAAGAGACACTAAAAGTTTGTGACCTGCTTTGCAGTGCTGTAACCGATGAGTTACAAAAGTGTTCCATCACACAACCATAGTGCAAAGACTGTCAAAGTGAGTAGTCTTTGATTCAGGGGAACGAAAAACTATTTATGTTCAGGGAGTTTACAGTATTTTGGCTTAAGCAAAACAACAACAGGAGGAAGCTAAAAAATGCAGGTTAGTGAAAATGGGATTTTTATCTTAGCTGTGAACAAGAAATAAAAGATAATGCAATTTGTTGCATGAGGCCTTGTTACGCTGGGTATTTTGGATGCTTGAGACAGCCTTGATACAATAGTAGTAAGACAGAAACAGTTGATGAGGGATCTATGCCTAATCCAGATGGGAAACTGAATGAAATCAAAGAAAAAGCATTTGAGATGTAACCTAATGCATGATTTTGGGCTAGAGAATACAGGAACAAAACCTACGGAAATCAAATGTAATATCAGATATACTGTGGATAACAGAAGACAGTAGACTAGTAACTGGGATTAAAATGTAGGTACTGAAGAATGTATGTTGCTCAGAAAAACATTAAATTGGTAGAGTAATACTTCATAGCACTACTGTGATGGGCTACTGAAAGAGAAGTATACAGAATTGGTCACTTTGGAAAACAACTATAAAGTAGTTTAATACACAAAATGTCAAATTTTAGCTACAGAACACAAATATCTGATTTCAATAGCAATTGCAGTTGCTTTAATATTATGAGAGTTGGAAATGATGGTATTATGGAAATGAAAGAAGATATGAAATCCACAGAAATAATCACAGGTTGACTGTGAGCTTCAAATCACTCCTGAACAGAAACCATGGAGGTAAATAATTCTGTTTATGAATGGGACTAAATTACTTTATTCTAACACAGAGATGGAGTTTCTGAACAAGGGGTTTCTTTTCTTCCTTTCCCTCCATCCCCTCCAAATAGAAAACATAGGGAATAGATGTCAAAACAGATACAGATTTATCTACTAGTATTCTGAAACTATCCAATTATCTGTTATCTAATTATGAGTAATTATCCAATTCTAAGAACATAAATAAATTACTATTCTCTATTTATCTAACAATATTTTCACAGTATTAAAAGTGAACATGAGATCACAAAAAAAAACCACTACATGACTACTTTAACCAGCTATAGGAAGTAACCATCAGTTCACAATGGAAATAAAAATTATAAAGATCCTGGGAGCAAATATCATTGAAAATATTTCATTTAAAAAGAAGCAGTGATATTGTACATGCTTAAAAACTCTGCTTCTGACAATTCTGATTCTCAATAATATTTGGAAAACAAGCTTACTAAATTTACATTTGGAGAGACAAAACATAAAATGCTAAGTGCTGAAATTTCATACAAGTATTCTGACATTGTATTTTTAAGACGGTAATGTACTAGCTTCCCTTTTTCTATATGTCTTTATAATACTTAAAAATATGTAGATCAAAGGATGAAATAAATATGGATAAAAGCATCCTCTTTTAATGTTATTAAAATAAACCAAGTAAACATCTATCTGGTGGATTTAGAAGACAAACTGCATAGAGATCCTTTGGGCACTAAGAGTTTAGGAAATCAAAGCATTCATAAGGAAAAAAGAGAATTCTCTTTTTCAATAACACTGAAGTTCCCTTCCACAATTGAAAAGCAACCTTTGCTGAAAATTCTTGTTTTTCTTTTAGTTATATCAAAGATATAATTGTTTTCATGTATAGGAAATTTCTACTTTCTCAGTTGTACCCAAATACTAGATTTGTCCATAGTATGGAAAACATATAAATAACATTGTATTTGTTTAGTCATTAAAAATGTAGTTTTTACTTGTCAACTATGATTTTTATTAATTGCACTGGGAGCTAAGAATCAATCAAATCATACTAACCTATCTTTGCTCCAACACTGCAAAAAAACCCCCATACATACTTGTATTTACTTTATTTTCACTAGCATTTAATACTTCATTTACTATATACTCCACTGACCAAATAAATCCAAGTATTATCTTTTGTTAGCTCAACCTTCTACAGCATTAAAATCTCTGGGATTGACTTTAAGAGGAATCCAGAAAAGGCAACTTTGGCTCCATTAAGTATCATAATACCATTCAATTAATTTAGTTTATTTGGAGGAAATGAGCACAAAACTGTACATAATAGTTTAAAATTACATCTTATCCTGTAGACAGAATTTTTTTCCTCTGTTTACAGAACTTTCTATTCAGCAAATTTTACTCTTTAAACTGCACAGAATTTCATTCTTTCACTAGTACCACACCTATACCTGTGTAAATCATGCAATTTTACTGAAGTTAACACCATTCAAATGTTATGAAAATGATACAACTGAAGGATAAAAAATTTTGCGTATATAAACATTATGTATCATATCACCTGCAAGCATTTTAATAAGTAGCCAGGAGATTGATGCACTTCATGTGATAAACCCTAAATAGAATCAACTTTTCAAAATTGGAAAGTATCTTTTGATCAAACACAAGGTATCTGAAGATCTGAAAAACCATGCTTCCAAAAATCTCTAATATTGGGGAGAATCCTGGCACTGAACTTTTCAGAGAGGGAGAAGAGATTCAGTTTGGCTAGTGTCATAAAATGAATTACAGCCACTAGAAGATAATGAATAGTTAGGGAGAACTCTGTTCAAATCCAGTCTTTTTTTTTTTTTTTAAAAAGCAAGGTCTGTTTTTACAATAAAAATGCTATGTCTGAAACAAAGTGGCTTTTTATATTAGAAGGCACAGGATTAACTGTTCCATTTCATTTTATTTAAAAGCTGACATTGCTGCTACTGTCTAAGATAATAAATAAAGTAAGTGACAGAGCAAGTGATGCTTTCAGTCTGCTACTTTTATGCCTTATGCTTATTTAATTCTCTCAATCAACTCTCTAGTTTTTAAGGATCATCTTGTAGCTTGACCAGGACAAGGGCCTACTCATTTTTTAAAAACACTGTATTTCTAAATGTGACTGGATACCCTGAAATCTGCTAAAGTAAAAAGTGCAAATTGTATGCGAAGGGGAGCCCCTACTTCCCTTCCCCTCCAAATCACATTTTCCTTCGTCTTGTAAAACATCAGTACATGCTAAAGAAAGTCTATTTCAACTTAAACACACATCTTGTAATGCTTATTTGAAATAAAACATAATTTAGAAACGTCTACCTCATCTTCAAGGAAACTACACAAAGCAAGATAAAGACTAAATTATCAAACATGCTATTCAAAATACAACTACAAGTATTGGACATATAACATGAAACTGGAGAGATCTTATGGCTTGCTTTGCCCAATCACACCAATCAAGATAAAAAGAGAAGAAACAAGTTTAGAGGTCCTGCCAGGAGCTTGCTCCAGGCCAGATTCTTCACGGGGTCCCAGCCTCCTTTGGGTACATCCACCTCCACGGGCTGCAGGTGGATAATCTGCTCCACCATCTGCTTTCATGGGCTGCAGGAGAACAGCTGCCTCACCATGGTTTTCACCACAGGCTGCAGGGGAATCTCTGCTACTATACCTGGAGTATCTATACCACCTCCTCCACTGACCTTCACATCTGCACAGCTGTTTTTCTCACACATTCTCACTCCTCTCTCCAGCTGCAGTTTAACAGACTTTTTTCCCCCTTCTTAAATACATTATCCCAAAGGTGCTGCCACCATCCCTGATGGGCTGGGTCTTGGCCAGCGATGGGTCTGTCCTGAGCTGGCTGGCATTGGCTCTGTTGGACATGGGGAAATCTTCTGGCAGCCTCTCAGAGAAGCCACCCCTGCAGTCCCCTGCTACCAAAACCCAGCCATGCAATACTCAACACACCATGTTACAGAACTAGACCACAAGAACATACCAGTATCCCTTTTCCTAGGCTATAAACACTACTTGGTTTGGAAAGTTAAATATTATTTGAAATTGGTTTTTATTGTCCAAAGTCATTCTCAAACAAAGGTAGGATTTTGCAAACATTGATATGCTTTAAATTATTTGGCAGACTTCATGAAGCTACTGATTAAAATAACACCATGCCTGCTGTTTCTCCTATGCTTCAGTGATGTCACTTTTCCTTTACCAGTTCTTTTTACAGTCCACCTCTTCTTTCTTTAAACCATCTTGCCACAGCCCTGACTTACTAGCTATACTTTCTCTACTTGTACATTACTTGAAAGAAACTAACTAGTACAAAAACCTGTATCTGAGTGGCAAACCAAAGATCATCCAAAAATATGGCATCCAAAGATCATCCCTGCAGCTTGTTGACTTCACACCTACCATATGTGATACCGACTTCTTCTGACAGTTCATTAACAGCATGAGCAATCTCTTAGTGCCCACAACTGTGGGATATCGGAAGTTATTCTAAATATTTTAGAGTCAAATTTACTACAAACACTATTATCAAATATTGTCCTCTTCATGTCATTAGATAGAAGAAGTATTCAATACAAAATAAACAATTACATCATTTTGACTGTTGGGTTGGGTATTTTTTGGACTTGATATCAACTTTTACTCCAACAGCACCAAAATTCCTCCTGACCTTGGTAAGATCTGAACTCCTTCATTAAAAACAGTAATTTGATGGAGGACAAATTCTGTAAAAAAACAACACCTATCAAAAACCCCGCAAACCACCAGGAAAAAAATCCCACTATGTAAACATCATGCTTCTTAATCTCCTTCCATTAAAAGTCTGTGTTCATATAAAGAATTTGTTGTATAGCCAAGCTCACTGAATGTCTGTGGCATTATGATTCTCTTCAAGTAATCTTCTCTCAAGATTACTGAAACACACTAGGTTGTCTTGGCTCCTCTCCATAAAATAAGCTTAATGACTTCAGAAACAGAATAAACAAAGGCCAAGGATACATCTCATTGGTAAAAAAAGCCCCTTTGCTTTAATTTGGTCATGTCTACAATACCAAGTGAAGCAGAGCAATAGTAGCCTGTCTTGAGAGCCTAAGACTTCTTCACTTGAAGATTCAGTGTCTCCTCTGATCATGTTTAAAAGGCCTTCTAACTCTGTTCTTTTCTGAAACTTCAAGTTTTGATCATGATTTCATATTCAACAAACAGTTCCCTATAGGCCAATGTACTTTCTGCCTCATTAAAAATTTATGAAATCAGACCAGTATCTAGAACACAACACATCCCTCAACATTCAGAGTACATGACAATAAATTAGAGGTTTTCAAAGCCTTCAGAAAGATTATTTTAATTAATTTTAACAGATGAACTCAGGAATAATTTCAAATAAAAGAGAAAGTGATTATATTATTGTTATGAAGCACTACAACATTTACATTAAAACACTAGCTATACTTTGTTCATACATAGAAAAATTATTAAAAATGCTAAAAAAGAAACTTCATTGGCTAAATATAGATTTTCCCTTTCCAAATGACCCAGAACTAAAAAAGAAATTGGAAAAGACATTGTCTAGATAATGATTTACCTAAATAGAGTTACTGAAATCCAGCTCCAGCTTCCGTTATGCAGCCAAGCAGCCTGCAGGTATAATATCTTCAGCTGGCACCAGGCTTAATGCTTTTTTATTGATTTGCCCATGGCTTAAGTGCACACATAGGATATGGACTGTTAAACAATTCTTGTTATCTATCACTGATTATGGAAATGTAATACATCTTGCAGCTGCATCTGCACTTTCTCTAACATGAAATCCTACTTAAAGCAAACTGTCCACTTTATCCTGTGAACTCTCTAACACCTGTGGGAGTTTTTGTGCACCAGCTAAATGGCTGAATTTGTTAAGTACCAATTACACAAAAAGCCCTCTCTGTTACAGCCCATGGTTAAGTGATAATGTATCATTAGATTCTTTGTATCTGAATTGCAACAAATGCAATGCATAATTATAACTGAAAGGAGTAAGGTACATTCAGATTCTTTCTATTTCTTCTCTTCCCCAATTGATCCTTAGCTTCTTCTCCTTTGAAGATTTCAACAAATTTGTGGGATTTGCTCAAGTCAGTCTTTGCAAAGGGTTTGGGACAGCTATTAATATTACATACTGAAGTGTTTCCTATCTGGTGCTCAGTAGGAATTAATAGAAATAAACCAATGCCATTTTCATATTTTCTTTATATTTTTGTCTCTGTACTTGTCATAAAGACAAGAGTATAGCACTGCCATCATGGCATCAAAGCTACAAGGAAAAAGGCTTCAGCAGTCTTCTAGTTTCTTTCCTCCCAGAACAGAATTCCATATTTGTGTTTTCCTTTCTACTAACATCAAATCTGCAATAAGCTAAAAAACACCTTCTGTACCTTCCTTTTGTCCAAACACTGAAAAAAAACTCCCTGATGTGAATTCAAGACTTTGAAGGTACTTTTAAAAGAAGTCTACTTCAGGGTTCACTCTCATGCATTCTGCTAAGCCAGGTTACCAACCACTACATGAATGTCAGTAGAACAGTAACAGAGAACTGTCAAGTAAACAGGAGAAATCCTGACTAAATTAAATCCATGGCAAAACTCCCAGTGACTTCAACAGAGCCAGGATTTCATCCTTATCTTGTTGATCAAAGCAATTATTTCACTGTTCAGAAAGACCACACTGCTGCACCTGCCAAGAATTTCTTAAAGCAGCCTACCATGGTGAGTCTTAATTGTATATACCTCTATAATTATTCCTTTCTCATTCTACTAAGGTAAACTCTTGAACTGACAAAAATATAACATTATAAACAGCATCCACAACAAAGATCTTTCCTTCATATTAGCAAATGTGCCAGACATAACAAAGCTCTCCCCAGCATAACCTTACCACTGGTCTGCAAATGAATTATCACTCCCTCAACAGCTCTTCCCAAACACTGATGGTCATGCCTGCTGAAGTGGCATACCTGCATTAAATAAGAATGATTTGACCCAACAAATAAAGTACTTTCTTGGTTTGGCAATGCTGTGTTACTAAAAAAGCTTCCTATTTTACAGTGAATCACAAAAGTACACACTCGAAGGAATATCTTCTACATACCATGGACCCAAACTCAGAGTAGATTAACTGTGAATAGTATAACCGAACACCTATTCTATTTCTTCACAAGGTTTACAATATACACTGTAACTACACTAACCAAAGTGATCTCATGTATATGCAATTCAATAGCCAGAGAGAATCAACTTATCCACATGAGAATCAATTTCACACTAAGCTAGAAGAAAACTGTTTTTAGTATGCTGCAAAAATGACAAAACCAAGGCTCTTTTTGACATAGATACCAGTATTTTTTATTTTGAAATATTTGAGAAATCTGTTGTAAAATTGTACAACAAGCATTTTTCTCTTGATAACTAATTAAATGAAATAACCGAGCACAACTGTTTCATTTTTTCTCCTCAGACCGGGAAATTATTGCAAAGTATTAATTCTGCCAATACAGTTTCTTTGCAGGGAAACATGGCAGTTGTTTACTGCCAAAGGCATCATAAGAACTTCTCAGTCTCAGAAGGACTTTTAATCACAGGAGCATAAGAAAATCCTGCCTGCAACACGTTATATGACCCTTGCTAGATCTTAACCTCTTTAACTACTTCATCATATCTGGCTGGAGTCTATTACTCCATAGAATCTCCTCCATCTCAACACTTTCTGGTAGAATGTAATCAGACCCAGGATATCTAACACAACTTACTGCACTAACTTTAATCTCCTGCGTAAGTCCTGTGTCATTGTTCCATGCTTTATTGATGACCTGATTCAAATAAGAATGTCAGTTCATAACTTCATTTAAACATCTCTGACCAGCAACCTAATACCCCTAATGACTACTCTGGTTACAAGAAACCTGCTCCATTTCAGAGAAAATAAAACCCAATTAATTCATATCTATTTAAATATATTTTAAGATTGGAAAGTCTGATCATTTAGCAAGACTTTACCCCAAAATGTCCTTTACAAATTCCTATATGTAATTCAAGCATCCATTTATTTCTAAGCTGCTTTCAAGAATGTCACCAGCAATTATTTTTACTTAAAAACCCCTCAGTTTTGACTGAAAAGTTTATTTGAAAAAAGTTCTAAAAGAAACATATGCTTATCAGTACTTTGATATAGTTTTAAGATAATCACAAAAGATTTCTCAGTGCAGCTATAAAATTTAATAAAGTTCAGCACCACATAACTTACATTAAAAAGGTTGTTCATAATATTTATTACCTCTAGTTGCACTACTTCTGTTCACCCATCCATTTGAATTGAGGCATCCTTCATCATCCATATACATCAGACCTTCTCTTTGATCTCTAATGGTAAATTTAAAGGCTGAGTAAATGTTCTTTGAAACACACAGTGTGGCACAGCTGTTTATTGTTACATAGAAGACAGTAAGTCATTAAAATTGAAACTCAATTAAAACAGTGGAACATCCCCCTAATCATTTCCCAACTTTGAAGTAATACCCTTTTTGGTGATATCTCTAATTTACAGTTAACTAGTTTTCTTAAAGTGGAATAAGTCAAGCTTTGGTTAGGGTCAGAATTAATAAAGTACATCTTTCATCAAAAGACAGAGAGCTCCTGGCAATGCACCCTGCTGTGGTATTTGCACTTATAACACGCAGCAAACACCCACCAGACATGCAGCCTACCATGATAATCGCATGAAACTCATCAAGCCTGCGGTTTTTACCAGTTTGCTGAAGGTTTTTACAATCCTAAAAAAAGCACTTCAGCATTATGTAGCTAACTAAACATTACTTTTTCATTAGTTCTTGAGCAATATTCTAATTAGTAGAGGGTAAGCTAAATTTTTGCCTCAAAGTGTAACTGAATCAAAACAAAACCTTAAGGATTCAAGTTTATGTAACTCTTTGTTTATGCATGCCCTCTTATCACCCGTCTTTCTGTTTCAGCCAGGACACATTTAGGGAGAAAAGAATGATTTTTAAAAAAATTTTAAATCTGCCGGAGTCATGAAGCACCTCATATGTTTGATTTGATTACATTTTCCAGCTGAAATACCAGATCAAAGTTTTACAGATGGGTGAGTCCAAATAAACACAGGGGCAAGAAAAACATGAATTTATGGACCTTTGCTTACCATGTGAACATTAGCTGAACCATTGATACCAGGCTCATGAGTAGACTTACAGCTGACTGCTCACAAAAAAGTCAACAGTCATAAACATGCTCTCATTCTTTAAAAATTCAGAAAAAAAAAAACCTGCAAGTTCAATACTGATGATACACAGCTTTTTAATTGATACATTAGTAACAATGTCAGGTATTCAGATTCAGGAAGATGTCGCCCTTTTTCTCCCTAAGAAAAATCCATCAAGACCATGGGGGTGCAATTCACAATGTAGCTACTGAGAAACATTACTGTAGCCTGATCTGCATCCAATCTGTGCTAGAGGTGATCACTCAAAAAGACAAAAAAATCGAAGTGAAATTGAGAGAGATTCTGCACCTCATTGACTGTCATCCACAATCCAAGACGCTACCTTAAAATGCCACTATTTTAATCTTAGGTGGATATGCAAGCATATGAGCAATGCTTGCCGAGGCACTGGCTGTGTCCCACAGTCTCTAAAACCCAGCATGTCCAATCACATCTACCTCCAAGTCTGGGATCCAACCACCCAGAGGCAGTGACAACTGCCCTACACTGCCAGATAGATCTGTCTCCGCAATATTCAAGAAGTTCAAGAGCTCTCTCTCAAATTAGTGCAGTTAACCTCAGGGAATAATTCTTTAACTGAAGTGTAGTTTTCCACTGCTGAAAAGAAAAAGGAAAAAAAAAAAAGCCGAAACTGAAAAAACAAAAAGAGAAATCATTTATTAGTACAGGCATCTCCGGCTCTCTGAAACTGATAACCCAAGAAAATTTTAGCTAAAGTTATAATAAAACTGCAGTTTAAAGATTTGTTATCATATATAGTTACGCATTTTAAAAACAATCTTCTAGTACAGAGTTTGTCATGCTTAGACTAAGACCCAAGGCAATTTCAGCTTCAAATGTTAAAGCCACTCTTTCACCTAAAGTTGTAAGACCTTTAAAACTATTTTTTTCTGTTTGAAAAAACCACTGGGAACTTCCCTGTATGGAACTCAAAACCAGCTGTACTTTGCAAGTAAAAACTTTCCAAGTGCCTGGCTCTCTGCAGATT
Source organism: Rhagologus leucostigma (assembly GCA_013397725.1). Lineage (NCBI taxonomy): Eukaryota > Metazoa > Chordata > Aves > Passeriformes > Rhagologus > Rhagologus leucostigma. The sequence goes on from VZTD01005895.1 coordinate 198,169, forward strand.
TTTGGCAAATCTGTTTGAAAAATTGAAAAGTAGGAGCCTGAGCCAAAGCTTACTGAAGTCTATGGAAAAACTCCCACAGATTTCATCAGGATTTGGATTAGGCTCTGAAAAACTCTGAAGTAATTGAAAAATCAGTTCTGCATGTAAAAAATATGAAATTTTCACTAGGTTTAGATTTATTGGACTCCTTTATGGTAATGTGAAAGAGCAAATACACTTTAAATGGTGTTAGTGATGTACATATAGTTTTACACTGTTAATTCACCACAGAGTTCCACAGACTCGTACATGTCACTTACACTGCCTACATAATAGAAATGATGAAATCAATCCCACATATACAAACACCTCCATTTTAAAGTGACCTGAATATTAAGAAAAAAGAAACATTAATACCTTTATTGCTCAAGTGAGATTTTTTTTATTTTTTATTTTTTTTTAACTGAAGACCAAACAGACCTTCAAAAGCTGTAAGACAAATTCAATGACAACATATACAAAAAAAAAATTACGCAAACGACTATCTCATTCTGGGCAGGACTTGCTCAGGACAGTTTATAATAATGTAACACCAGCAATTTCAGCTAAGGTGCACCTAATTTATGGCAGCATCAGAGAATAGTCTGGTTTACTCAACCTAAACATGCCAGAAAATCAAGAATAGAAGCAAATGCAAAATAAATAGGTTGTGGTACATGAGATAATGGCCACAACATCTCCTGACGTGTTAAACAGTTGCATCCCTGCTGACTGAAGGATGCTACCTCCAGTCAGAAGAAACTAAATAAGTCGTTATACTTGCATATCCTGCTTCATCCCTCTGTACTATCTCTCTCCTGCTAACTTTTTGTCGATGGCTAATTTGCCATGGTTGTACTTAGGAAAAGCAGACAATCCCTGTAATTTTTTGGTGGTCTTGTCCAGATAGGGACTGGAAAGGAAAAGTAATGTCATCCAAACTGCAGAGCTAATTATGGTCTTCAAATGCCTACAGCTAATGTATAGATAGCAGTGCATTTCATCACATAAGCTGTTCTCATAGGCTGTTCTTCAAATATCACGGGAAACACAGGAAAGCTTAGAGGAAACAAAAAATCTGGTAAGTGGAAATCCAAAGACTGACTAGACATACAAGACTGAATCTTCATTAATATCATACCTTAAATAAAATTATTGTGCCACATTACTAAAGTTTGGCTTTGTTTTTTAAAAAATGACATAATTTTTGCGGTCTCTTAAAATAACTATCCAGGTTTTAGCTTTACTTTTTTTACCTGCTACTATTGAATCTTATGAAATGAAAGGTCAGAGACTGTACACTTTCTCCATCAGCAATACTTTTTCCATAGTTTTGAACAATTACCTTATTAATGCAGATTTTATTTTTGCCTGTGGTCTCTAAAGGTTTCAAACAACACAGAAAATAAAGTCCAGTGACAAGCAGGATCATTAGGGGAAATTTTTTCAACTGACAATTATTTTCACCAAAAGCTTACCTCAACATTATGAATCATTTGTGACCACTTATACCTAAGTGGGACATATTAAAATTTAATGGATTTCAACGCAAAGAGCCAGCAATAGAATCATGCACACCAAGGCACTAATGTGTTGATCCGAACTGTACTTAGTTGAGGCAAGTTGGAATTGCAATGCTGCCAACTAAATTTCATAGTACCACAAATGAATGAATCCCAAATCTCAAGAGGGATTTCTTTTTTATTCATTATGCATGACATTTTCCTCTTTAAATTATTCATTTTTAAAAAAATGTTATTGCTTTAGCCTTCTTAACCTTTGTACTCCTTCCCCCTGTGGTTTTTCCCAGCTGTAATATCAATTGAGGGGAGATGTTCTAAACAACATAATAAAAACCTTTTCACAACCCTACACAAAAATGTGTCCTGTTACTCTTCCATCTTATTTTGCCCCTTTTCACAACACTGGAACTTGAAATGCCCTAGAAAAAAAATGCTTATGGTTTCTATCAGTGCCTTCATTTCAATTAAAAAAAAATGCCAATGCTTTACCATTATTTATATAATCCCTGAAAATTAACCACTTGGAGAGCTATCATTTGAGTCCTGCAGAGTGATGAAAGTTGACCAAGTGAATTAAAATTAAAGACCACGTTAGACATTGTTCCCTGCTTTCTTCCCATGTCTGATATTCAGATTTCCAGTTTTCAATGTGCTCACCTGAACCAAGCCAAATGACATAAGAACAGGCTGCAATGTGTTGTTAGGCTCACCACAATCTATTAATCTGTAATCTGTGTTTTAACAGTAAAACACCTAAATTGAAGTGTACATAGGAGCTACAACACCAGACTGCAAGGCATATTTGAACTGTTTATACACAGGTATTACAGTATGACCTTGGGAGTGTCACTTACTTTCTGCATAGCTCAATTTTCCTTTCCACATAAATAAATAAACAAAGTTACTAAAACAATAGAAATAAAAGTTCTAAAGAGCTAAGGAAGTTACAATAGAAAGAAATTACAGAGAGTAATGATTCACATCAGAGAGCCAAACAATCAAGTTTCTGGCTCTACTAAACTGTTCTTAAGCTTTTCTTAAGCAACCACAAAAACTTGTTGCTGTAAGTTCTCCCAAAATTTTCCCTAATGACTTGCTACTCCCCTTCCTTTTCATTAAATCAGCTTTATGGGGCAAGGGACATATTTAAGTGTCAAAAATAGAACCCAAACAATTAGTTTAAAATGTTTGAATATTACTATTCACTTATTTCTAGGCTTTTATATTAAGATCGAACTGTTCATCATGAACAGCTGATAATTTTCTGAAAAAAGATTTTAAACATGAAGAACTAAAAGTCAAATTAAAGCTGCAGCACTGTATCAAATTCCATTATATACTATATCAGGTCTCACTTTTAGCTGACCCAACATAACAGGAGCACATGACAATGCTAAAGGCCGTAAGAGTGCAACTTCTTTGCTCTTAAAATTCTTACGTGATTATCATTGCAATTAGACAGAGAGAAGAAAGCTATGTTTAAACTGGCACAACAGCTCAGCCATACAGAGCTGCACAAATTGGACACAGAAGTACACAATGATCGCACTGTTTATGGATTTAGTCTCTGTTACGTCTTTGTCAAGCCTTGTTAAAATCTCCTTGCCTGATAGACCCAGATTGGTACCACAGGATTTTCCCTGCAGTTACTGCTTTGGGGGACCCAACTGATGGCCGACCAGAAAAGGTCTTCCTACCCTTTTGTTGCTACCTCTCTCTGTCAGAGTCATTTACTCCCTTGGGTGGCTAGTGCTCGGGTTACTTGCTCCAACTATCACAGTGAAGGGACTGTGCATGGAGTTGGCACGGACATCAAAGGGCACAGGATAGAGAAGGAAACCAGTGAAGCCCAATGTAGAGAGGAGAAATACAGAAAATAATTGAGGAAAACCAAAGGGAAAAAAAAAATTAATCAGAGCCATACTGGTAGTCTTACTAGAAGGAAGAACTAAAACGAGAAGATAGAAAGTACACATTTTACCAAATGTCTGTTAGCCTTAAGGCAGTATGAAAAATACAGGAGTTTCAAAAAGACTTCTACAGTGATGATGGATCAGTTTTGGTTTCAATGCAAGTAGTACACAAGTTCCCAACCTGCAAACATACATTAACTTTTAAAACAGGTAAATACAAGTTTTGAGCACTTAAGAAAATGAAGAATAATGAATGCAATATTTCAGTGATACATAGATATACTTCATATACATATATTAAATAAATTTAGCCAGCAAATGTAAGAAAAATCTTACTGTCTTTCTGCTTAAATGAGGAGTTCACTTTTATATTATACATGAAAACAATACTTTTTCACTTTTAGTAAACAACCCACTTCCCAGGGAAATCCATAAACTTATTTAATTGATCAACCTGTACGATTTTAAGGAAGTTAGAAAAGATGAGTTAGAGTTTGCCTCACAATAGTTAAAGTCACTTAATGTCAATTTAATATTTAAGGGCCCGTGCTAAGAAATCCGTAGGAATGGACTGACACAGTATTTTGGGCAGTAAAAGCCTCCAGATAGATCTAAGTAAAAAGTCCTTAGTAAACTGATTTTCAATGAGAAAAAAGCAGTTATTAAGGTTTAGATTTCCTGAGTTCACAGATGCTTACCACTGTCCTTTAGACACTTTTGTAAATGGTACTTGAATGGAAGCAGGTAGGGAATAGTGGAAACAGGTGAGGAGCCCTATGATAAAGATAGGCAAAACGCTGAATCTAACTTTGTCAATGACCACCAGTTTCATCAGTCAGTGCTGAACAGTACTCAGGTCTATAAAATACTTTCAAGTACTTTCAGCAAACTTTGTGAATACTCTTCCTTACACAGATTCAATAAGCAGTCCTAAAAAGCTTTACGAATACTCAATATATTGAAACTAAAATAAGAAAAAACAATCTGACAGCATTATTTTAAGGGTTACTAGAGAGAAAAAAAAAGTAGTTCAATATTTTATTGCTATAGAAAATATATGGAAAGTACCTAAAGTGAGAATCACACTTCATAACGGACCACAGTCTTCTGCAGAAATAAACATTGGACTTGTGTCACATCTATGAGAAAAACCCCATATTTTTATACACTTCTTTGCACCACTATGGGGGGCATGACAAAACTGACAACACATTGTTATCTCAAGCTCACAATACTTAGGTTACTTAGGAAAAGATCTCAAACCATGCTTTGTCAGCCTCACATGGTTTTTATAAATATCTGCCGGTGGTTTAAAAGCATTGTCTTGGCCTCAGGGCCAACTTCTGTATCTGTGCCTTCTTCAGGCTACTTCAAATTCAAACTACATGATTCTAACTTCTCCAGGGAAAAAAAGTTACTGTAATTGCGACCAAGATAACATTACAAACACAGACTGGAACCTGTGTGAGTACAAATGGAAACCACTACATTTTTCAAGATATTTTGCATTTCAGTCTATTAAAGTTGGAGAATACCTGACTTATACTGCATGTTCCCTTCTTGTAATGACCAATGAAGAATTCATAATTAAGTGTGTAAGAGAGGAATCTGCAACTCCAAAAATCCTATATCTTCAGATCAAACAATTACTAGTCTTTCTTTAGATACACTCAGTACACTAAGAACTTGCAGCAATATTTATGTCTAATTCTTATATATAAATTAATATTGTTCTTCCAGGATCTCAAATCCACATGTTTTTCCAATTAGTCCTAACATTCTCCCCAAGTTTAATAGCACATAAACAGAGAGTTCCTTAAGGAATATGACACATTCTGTTGCATCTCAGCTTTCCAGTGAAGAAAACAGCTTTCAAATGGGCAGTATTCACTCACAAATACCACAACAGGATTTTGAAAACAGGTTTTTATAAGCTTATGCAAGGAAAAGAAACCCTAGAAAAACTTCTGTCTTCTAAAGCATGAATATAGATTCTGGGTGCATATATATATATTTAATGTGGTAAAGAACATTGCCTTTAAAGTTTGCATTTACCCATTCATAATCTAAATGATAGAAACATGATTATACAAAGTAGAATTATAATCAACTTGATAAATTAAAAAACTATGAAAACAAAGTATCTACTCAAGTAACCACTACCATGCTGATTCTGTATAAATAGAGAATAGGAAACATCTGGTTAGGCAACAAATTTGTAGAAAAGGGTCTTGAAATTGAGATAGGGCAGAGAACAGTACGATATACTTCCTGCACAGACTAAAGGAGAAGCATTCGATTTTGGAAAACAAAGAGTAAGATTGAAAATCATCATAAAAAGGCTGTGATAATTTAGTCACAGTAAGTGTAAAACAAAAGTTACTGAAGGAATGTATTAAAAATATTCCAAAGTTTTAAACAATTAAAGAACATCATTAATTGCGAGCTCCATTTTCAATACTCACAATAAAACACCCTGATTTGCAGGAAAAACAGTGTATATCAAACACTGGGAAAACCTCCCAACAAGGACACTAAGCTACTATAAAAGCTATCAAGAGATACTGTTCAAGGTGTTTAAGAGTTCAGATAAACTTTGTCTCTGATGTTCTGGATCCGTTAACCCCATTGCAACACAAAGGTTGGCAGATGGGCAGTCATCTTGCCTTCTAGCTCTAACTTTGTATAAATTTCAAATATTACACTTACACAAAACTATTTGTAAGTCCTGTTTCCTGGATGCAAAATATTCATCCTTTTCCTTATTATTTCAGTTCTAAAGATTCAGCCATCTGGGAAGATGACAGTCTTTGGCATTCCACAGATTTCAGTGATGGAGCTCAGTAACTGACTTTCTGGTTAAATAATATTTTCTCTATTGCTCCAGTTATATTTAACTACATAAGTAAATCATGCTAAAGCACAGTACAATGATCTCCTAATGAAGCCAAGAGATAAAAAATACTGGAGTTAAAAAAACAAGGCAGAAGAAAAAGGATGGTCTAAAGAAAAATAAAGTCCTTATTGAAATTTAAAAATCCTTGCTTGAACAAAGTCTTGAACTGATACAGGCACTATTTGCACATCACATCAGGAACTATTATAGGAAAAGCGGGATCACATTCTAGTCGAAGAGAACTGAGCTTCCCAAAATATGTGTGAAGCAATATTGTCAACAGAGCTCCAATCAGACTGACATCTAAACAAGTCTTCAAACAGCCACAGTTAATACTCATCAAGGTTTTAAAAGCAATCCTGCAAAACACACAGATATTATAAGAGACCATTAAAAGCTCCAGAATTAACTCACTGCAGGTCATCAGGATTTAGGCTATAAATTCTCCTACCCATTAAATTCAATACATGACAATGTGGGTGGCCCACAGCACCTTTCCAAGCACTTCCCTGGCACTGACCCACACTTTGAGTTGGCACCACTCCCTTAACCCCTCACCGTTCCTCTCATCCAGCCATTTATGCATTGCCAAAGGCAACGCAGTACATGATATAGCTTGATTTGGTTTACAGTTATAATCATATTTAGCCAATGATTCTGATTAAATTTTAATCACCCATATAAGAACATCATACATACTGGAAAACTATCATGTCCCCCCTGAAATTTCTCTTTATTTTTCCCTCAGAAGAAACAAAACTGAACTATTCAGTTTGTCTAGGTTTTCCTTAAATTGTGTTTCCCTGTGAATCCCGCTCATGAAGAATAGAAAGAAATAATCATATCTCCTCATTAAAAGTCATATGACTACAACCCAAAGTTGGAATTCACCTTTAGTGGGAACATATTGCTGTCTTTTTTTCAGTTGCTGGTCCAATATAACACCCATGCGCCTATCCTGTGGCAACAGTGCTTATGGAATTATTTCTCAAATTTTAGTTTGTCAGATTCTTACTTGGTAGAGTCCTTGGCTCTTGTCTCAACTTAAAACCATCTTAATAACTTTAGATCCTTCCTCGAATTTATCAAGATCAGCATTATTGCTCTCTCAATATGCCTGAAACTACTGAAAGCTTGTTGCAAAACCACAATTTACCATTCATGCCCATATTCCATCACTGAAGCTATTAAAGAAAACAGTGGACAAAACCAGACCCAGGAGAGACCGTGGTCTACCTCTAACATATACTCTTGGATTAACTACAAATACTGATAATTACATTTGAAGGCATCTTTCAAATAGTTGCACACTTCAAGATAATCATCAGCTTTTCAATGTGGCTTCAGGCAATTTCTCTAGATTTCAGGGTACACCATCTTGAACACATTAAAAATAACTTCTAGAAATTGAGCCTACTGTTAGAGTGCTGCAATACTAGAAGGGTCCTAGGCACTTTAAAAGAAATTTTTTAAAGTTGGTTGCTATGGAAAAAGGGGTTTTCATCATTAAGAGAAAGAATGGGCTTAAGAAAAAGTGGCATTGAACAAAATCCTCAAGCTAATGCTGGTCACCCTACTGAACAATTACGGGACTATCTTTGGCTTGGCTTGGAGCTTAAACACGTAGGGGAAGAACTTTTCCCTACATTACCATCCAGTATTTAACCATAAATCCTCAGATACAAGTACAATTCTCAGTCTCCCTCTCCACATATAGTTCTACCTCATTCTCCTTTACCTTCTCCAGTTCTCTCCTTCAAGGGCTGGGAAAAGGAGTTCCTCTGTTTTCTAGGCATTATCAAAGAGCTCTTGACTCAACAGCATACAGTTATTTTGTATACTGGTTTCCCTTTATGAGGCATCACTCTCAATTTCTTCCAAGTGTCAATAGAACAGGTGCTTTTAGCTGGACTCAACAGTGAGTCAATTTTTTTGATTGTCTAATGAAGAACCTGTATAGGCACAGAGCTAGTTCTGAAACACAGAAATGATACGAGTCATGCTACCAGCCTCAACTCCGTCTCCCTGCAGATCTGCTTCTAACAGACCACATTACTTGCCAAGGTAGAGATGGCCCGAGAAAACCTGAACAGGTGACAAGACAAACATGTTTAAAAAGTGTCAGTAAAATCTTTATTCTCAAAAAGAAGTTCCAAGTTTTCTCCAGTCCATTCAAAGACAAACATACACAGTCTCAAATCACACAGCACATCCTGCTGGAAGGTATTGACTTGAATATTAAGGTATTCTGAGCATTTGACAGAAGTATTTCTCTCTAATGAACTTCTCCGAATTAAGATGAAATTTTTAATTGTCGACGTCTTTCAAAAATTATATTCTTTCAGCAGTTAATTAGTAAATGCAAAGTCTATCGAGAGCAATATTTATTCTAATTTTTTTACAATATTTACAAATTTTACTCTTTTCCTAACAGAATCATAATCTAATTATATGGTTCCTTGAATTCAATAACACTAGTCAACTGAATAGGAAGAAGTGAAGTTCCTTATTAAATCAATCCACCTTATTAGCTTAGGTGGAAAAAGTTGAGCTGCAGCTATTCATACCTTTTCAAAATTCTTAGAAGGAAAAACAATGGTTACATAATCAAAGTTCAACAAATGAAATGCCCTTCACATATATTTTAGTCTCGCAAAGAAACACCACCAGAAATTTGTAGAGCCAATATGACACTTATTCTGTCTCACTTCCTTGCTTCACATGATTATGAGTCTTGTTCCAGATATGGCAACAGCGTAACACCGAAGTAAAATAATATATGTATATAGAATTTCTACCACTGCATAGTCTGCAGCTGTTTTACCAGATCATTTACAGTAGCATGTGCAAAGGAGGGCTGCACATAAGGACTTTTGAGTTGCTGAAACATTGCACAGACCATTCATAGTGTATTAGACAGGAATTTAATTATTCTTCGTAATGTAAGAAAACAAAATACTGATAATCAAGGTACTGCCCTAACACAACTCCAATCTTTATCAAAAACAATATCCATGAAGCCAACATAATAAACTCCCAGTTTTAAGAACGATGTAAATATAAAATACAAACTTTTCTTTACAGATATGAAGACTGCTGCAGAAGGAAGGCATTGAGGTCAAAGACTATACTGATACTACGGTTTAGGAGAGTATGAGGTTGAATGAACAGCCAATCCAAATTCAGAACAGAAAGCTGGGAAAAAAATACCTGTTTCTAAGTCACAGGAGTATCTGATGTTTACTAAGACACTATCTATCTACCTATCTACCTATATCACTGGAGGAAAATGCAGGAAGAAAATGTCTTGCAACAGTACAAAGATGCTAAACTTCAGGCTCTACAGAAAAAGTGTGACTTTGCTCCCACTATTACTAAAAAGTAGGAATATAGAAAAGGACATGAATAAAATTTCCTTTTAAAATAGTAATTCCATGACATTCATGTAATGAATGTGCACTGTGAAATCTCGCCCACATTCTTTTTCTATATGGGAAACATTACTCAACACATATTTAAATTAGTTTCATCTTCAGTTTCATGCTTTCTGTGAGATATCACCTCACCAACTCTCTAAAGTTGCAGATTTTTTTATTTAGTGTTATCACTACTTTGTAATATATGGATAGGCTATAAAGCCATTAATATAAATATATTAGTTTCTTTATCAAGAAAGCAGGACTTTTCACTCCTCCTTTTTCCATCACATTACAAACATACACATGTACACATCCAATTGAAAAGCACAAAGAAATAAGCGATAAGAATTTTAGAGGTTAACAATTTTAGAGGTTAACAATTTTAGAGGTTAACAATGACCGTCTGGGTTTTATTTGCTGTGTTACTGTGCATATTGTGTAAGAGCAACAGTAAGTGTTGAATAAATTGAGAAAAAACCCTCAGACTTAAAATTATCTTATTACCTAAGTCATTCTACTTGTCAGCAACACAGTGTCTGGTTTCCACAATCAATGAAAAACAAACTGCCAAGAAAATAGAATGTGCAAAAATTTTTAGTTTTAATATTCAAATAAACATTTTGGATTCTGAACATGCACTTCATGTCTTACCTGGCATGACAGCAGCTTGCTGAGCGGCTGAGTCTGTACTTAATGAAAGGCGACCGCCTTTGGCCAATCTATCACAGAAGAGGGTGATGTTCTTCTTCAGTCTGCTGGTATCTTTGGGCATGGACAACTGGCTGCTGAGAGTCAAGGCCTGCTCCTTGGAGCTCTTTGACAAACAAGTTCTTAACAAGTAAGAGACCGCAGCATCCACTGTTTCTTCCCAACCCTGCATTAGAGAAAAGGAAATTAAATAAAATTAGGTGAACTGTAATATGATATAGCATATTAAAAATAAGGTAACAAATCATGGACTGAGAATTTTCAAATTACACTGATACATAAAATATTGTTCGGGGTCATGAGTGTCATGAACACCCAACTTCCACTTGTACAAGCAAAAGCTGAAAAAACAAACTTGTTCCAATATTGAGGTCGACAGAGAAATCTAATTTCAATAATAGCAATGTATGGACAGTATGTGATAGAACAGTTAAATTCAGTCATTGCATTAATAACTGAAAACTAGAAGTTCTTGGTTGTGACATTTAAAATTAAGAACAGAATGGAGATGTAAATAAAAACATAATATGTAGTATATAACATGATGATGATGATGATACGTCAAGGCCAGGAAAAAAATATGCATCCAATTATACATTTCTTGGAATCACAGTCTAAGATTCTCATAACATGCCAATAGCAGAGAACATCATGACTACAACCCAAAGCTACAGATATTCAGTACCCATTTATCAGATCAATTAACCTTAAGTTATGAGCACAGGTGTCTCAGTGCTGTGATGAACAGAAACTTTGATTTCAGCATAGTGTCAAGCTGTAAACATTTATGAAAAGACCAGCTTACTAATCACTTCAGTTAAAACAAACAAATAACACTCATTAAAAGCAAGTAAGTTTCCTTTCACCAAGCACCTTGAATAGCACATTTAAAAGTTAGCTTTGAGTCTGTAATTTGTACTGTGGTTTTCAGTGACACAAACAAATCAAAGACATTGCTTTAAGTAAGAATCCTGGATAGCAGAAGTCCTACTGTTTGTGACAAGGTTATTAGGTTAATGCATAAAATCTAATATATGACACTTATCTCATTTTTGCAGTATGACTTGCAGATTGACTCCACCTGATGCATCCTGTAATCTTAAATTACACCCTGTGATGAGCCTATGTGATTAATCCAAAGCATCTATAATTAATGAACCTGCGAGACAGTCATAAAGCTTTCTCATGTCTTTTCAAGACAATCTTGCAGAGCTTGGACAGAGTTAGCAACTAACATAAAGGGCTTTGTGGTCTGCTAACTTCATGACTCATAACATCTCTTAGTATTCAGCCACCTGTAAGCAAGTTCTATGTATGCGCTGCGCACATGTACAGGAAAGTATATTCAATCACTGCAGTATTAGTGTCTGCTCTCTCAACGCTCCTAATTGATTTGGACTTATTTTGGCAAAAGTCTCTATTGACTTTAGAAGTTTTGTCACGACAGTCTGGAATCACCCAGCTCCACCGGCTGCCAAACTAACAGAAGGTAACACCAAGCTTGCTCTTTATGTGGCAAGTACTCAGAAAAGAAAACTCAGGTATCCAGTTGAAGTTCACACAAACCCAGAGTCTCCTAGTTTTTAAGCTCTTTCTCACAATGTGTTCTACTTGATTGAAAACACTCAGCTGAACAGCAAAATCACCTACCTATGCAAATTTCCATGACTCAGTAAGTGTAACATTTGAAAGAATGATGGTGTCAACCCTGTCATAGCCCACTGAGCAAATAAGGTTTATGGATTTATTCAATTAAATACATAAAGGCTTTTGTGAAGGACACTACTTTTAACACAGAGAATCAAAAGCCACACTTCCTGATCTTGTTAAATTCCTAAGAACAGATCCAGGGCAGATGCTTACTAGTGGTCAAGTATACCAGTGAGACCACACAGTCATATGCACTTCATCCTTGTCCAAACATACTCAGTAATACTGAGTGTCCTGGAAATGTGATGTGTGTGTGTATAACATATTTACATTTTGCAGAGGAACAGGATCACCTAGTGAGGTTTTCTTAGTCAACATTTGCCTTTCTAACTTCAGAAAAACAACAGTAATCTATTATCTTTTCTGGATTTGCCCCCCACAAAAAATCCACATAAATTAGAAAAATCATGCCAATCAATCAATTAATCAATGCTGTGGTAGCTTAACATTTTTCAAATATTCTAGAAAGAGTCCATTAGAATGCAATGCATCCACTGACCTGTGATGGTGACAGGAAATCATCCATTCTGCAGCCAATTTAAAGAGGTTAATGAGCTGGTAAATGCTGTCTACATTCCCACATACTGGGCAATGAAACTTAATATGTACAAAGCACCAAAAACAGCCAAGCCAGTCACTCCTAATTATACTACAAATCATGAAAAATAAGACAACATAAACATAAGAATCTTGAGTTTCACTAAAAGACAAAGAAACACATGATTAACTCTTGTCAGCTTACAGTAGCTGAGAAGCTGGCCAATATGTCTCTCCAAATAAGTTGTAAAAATGCAGGCAAAAGCATTTAAATAAAAGCACTGAATTACAAGCTAACAAAAGTCAGGAAATTAAAAGTGGCTAGTATTCTGTCCTTGGCTCACACAGGTATGTTTTACTTTATACCACAGCCTTAACATTTTCCAACCCTCCTTCTTGTATTTCATTTCCATGTAAAACTGGTTTCTCAGTAGACCATAAAACTATCTTCTCCAATTCAAGGTCTACTGACCTAGTAAGTCCAGTCAAATCCAAAGCAGCCTTTACGATTAATGAAAGAGTACACAAAAGCTACCTCTAAATGAAAAAAAACTTGATGGAAAACTGTTCAGGTGATTTTGGACAACTAAGAATTAATGTCTGCAAATAAGACTGCATTTGTCAGCAATTTTTATTGGTGCAAGGAGAGAATTGAAGTAACAAGAAAAATTCTTCACATGTTAAAAAAGCTGAAAGATGTTTGAAAATAAAAGTAGTTTCCTCTATAGCTCACACTGCAGAATGATTCTACTGCCACAGTTGTAATATTTACTAATGCCTTTCTGTGTAGTACTCTGCATATTTGAGGATAGAAAGGCACATCTTCAAGAGGAGTGTGATGCCAGTAATCTGTCATTCTATGACCAGCAAGCATTGCAGTGATTGTGACAATAAATGTCAGTTAAGACTCACAGAAAGAGGCATTATTAAACCATCCAAATTCTTAATATAATTGAAATAAATATGAAAAATACTTAATTCACCAAGTTTACTTTTTCACTGGGAAAGGCTGGGCTTCGTATTTTGCATATAATCATTATTATTTTTCTCTTTAAGGTAATAGGTAGAGATCAGCACTTTCTTTTAACCAAATCAAACACACTGAACAAGTCTGAAGACCAAATGCAGACTTGTGACACTAGCACGGCTAATATTCTTTTAGAACACAACACCTGTATTCCACACAAATTGCCACCAAGGATCCTCAAGTGTCACGGCATATCTGAGTGTGACCATAATTATACATTCCATCTCACTTTGGCATAAGGCTTCATCCAGGGTACCTCGTTTGTAGCCTGACACTTGGTTGCAAGAGTCCACTCCCCAAGAGCTTAGCTCATCAAAAACAAGGTCAAGTTGACATAGATAGAGGCAGTATCTGAGAGAAGGATTTCCATAGGGAGAAGTCTGAGATAGGGCCTGTGGTCAGATTTTGTAGGTTTACCCATAGAGTGTCACTTCTTAAAACATTTATACAGTTAGTGTAATTCAGAGATCTACAAATGAGTACTATTTGTCTTAAGTGCAAGTAAATCATTCTAATAGCATATCAGTCAAACTTGAACAAGAATCCTAAGGTGTGTGCATAAGCCAGATAAGTATTTGATTGTGTATCTTTACTTTGAAAGCCTTTATCTCTATTAATAATATTCCTAAGTCATCTTCCAAGCTGCCTACGATGTCATTTATCCTGGAGTGACAATCAAGGCAGTTCTGAAAGAATTCAAATGCAATGTGAAATATACTGCAGAAACTATGCAAAATTGGTGCCAGCCAAATTATGGGAATTCTGACAGCTGTTAACCCAGGAATTTGCCTGGCTATATCTTATTTCTTTATTTTAGACACAATAGTGATTTCATCAGCTTTCAAAAATGCTAGAATACTTGAAAGTTCACAATATGAATGACAATCTTGGCATTTACGCTTATCTCAACCACCAAAGAAGAAGTTTCTGTATCTGAAAGCACTGTATATGCTAATTCACAAGAAACACCAGCCATGAGTCTCTCAGCACTTTGCTTTCACAGTGATTAAAAAAAAATTATCTTATTGTTACACATACAAACCAGTAATCCACTAATCCACGGCTACTGAACTGGTAGTCTCCAACACAGGCACAGACCATCAGCAAATTTCGCCAGGAATTCACTGTGCTAGCAGTCTTCCCTAACCCATATTCTTCAAGCATATTCTATATTTCTAACTGATCTATTTGTCTCAAAGAGGAGATAACAGCCACAGAAGCCATGAAGCAGGCATGCAACATTTGCCTGTGCCATCAGAAATGGAAATGACAAACCCTCCTTTTAAGTGTCCCTGAAAAATTACTGTTATAAAAGATTTGATAAAGCCTTAAGGAAACCTTTTGAAAAGAATCGGAATAAAAGAAAAGAAAAGAAAAAGGCAACGTAATAGACTCAATATCTATTTAGCACTCAGAAAAAAGTGCAGCAAAACACTACTGAAGACTTAATGTATTACATTTGAACAGTGTCAAGAGACAGTATATTTTTTGAGAAAAAGTTTTCTAAGAAAAAAAAATTATCCTTGGTTGAAGAATTATCCTTTTAATAATATTAAACCAGTTTTCTTTAACATAATGCATGAGAAACACCAGTCACAGATTATCAGGAATCTTCTACAATTCAGTTTTGCATTTAAAAAAAACCAAAAAAAACAAAGCAAAAGCACCTCCACATATATAAATAATAAAAACCTACCCCTGGGATAACTAAAAAACAGGGAACTGGTAAAATCCTACAGACTAGCGGAATTCAAGTCTGATGAAAATCCAGACAAATTACTCAAGCTTAAATACATTCCAAATCTATGAAGTGCCTAAGAAGGACATTTGTATTGAGCACACAACAGAAAAATCACTACTGAAGTTCTTATAATAAACCTGCTCTCTCTAGTCATATCTTTCTTTAAATCATTTATGATGCATAATGTTCATAATATTAACTGATCTGATTTTGATTTCTACTGCCATTTAAAGAAATTCAGTTCTAATAGGAATTTGCAGACAGATAAAAACAATACCAGAGTGAGGATATACTTGAACATCCCAGACAAAGTAAGAGACAGAACTATGAAAATGAAGAAAATTTTTATGATACATAGTTTTAGAAGAAAAATTCAAAACAGTAGATGAATAAATTTCATTTTAAATCATGGAAACCATCCTTATTTGTGAGATGGTACTCTGAAGTCAACCTATTGTGGTCTCCTACATTATAGGCATTACAGACATTAAATCTTATTAAGGGGTTGGACTTAGCAAAATTTACCTACTCCAAACAAATTACAATTTACTTAAAACACAAGAAATAAAAGCCAAACAAGGGACAAAAGAAAATTCAAAACCCAGAGAAGTACAAGGTAACATCTTGATAACTCCTATCACAATATAAGCAATCACGCTCTGCAGGGATCCTGACACAACAGATATTTAAGGTATAAATATATAATAAATAAATATAACAGATATATTAAGCTTAAACAGTCTGTGAAGAACAACAAATAAAAGACTACAGAAAGGAATCAAGACTTGTACAGGAAAGTGCATGAGATGTCTTTACAATATGTATCGAACTGGTCCGAGTATAGCAAAACAGATCTCTACAGAGTTATTTAATATTAAGTATTTACACCAACAACTATTTTTCAGCTACTTCAGAACATCTAATTCAAATATTATTGTCTCACATTTTGAGGTTAATAGAATAGACTGTAAAAATCAGATGGAGCAAAAATCCTTTGTGAATAAAGTGAGTTCGTCTAAAAGTCTGTCACAGACACACTTGTAATTCCTGCACACCTGTGCTGTAATTGCCAGTCACAACAGAAACAGCAACTTTATCCGTTCAATGTAGAAATATTTATTTAATAGTAACTCCAGCAGCATAAACAACTCTCTACAAGAACTTCCCATTTTGAGTCCTACGTGGTAAACCTATATTGATAGGCTATGGCAACTTTATCTAAGAAAAATCTCTATAACAGATTCTTTCCTGAAAAGTACTCTTGCCATTTAACAGTTTGTCTGGTATTTTTGTCCCCTGAAGTTCAATTCACAAACCACCAAACACTTCTGCCTTAAATACAAATATAGTTTTTGGAGGATTCTATTCTATGGACATTTAACTTTGGATCAAGATTTGCCAATCTCTCCTTCTATAGTGTCTTCAGATATGGAAAGAAAGTTAAAAATGCATATGGCTTAGTAATCAAAATAGTGTTTTTAAAACTATCTTATAGAATAGGCGATATTTTTCTTTTCAGAATGGTGCTCCTAAACTAATCTTCTGGAAAAATCAAAACGTAGAAGAGCAATATTAAAAGCAGTGGGTGTTTTAGAAATCTAGCAAAGTGAGCATTACTAAACAAAGGTTCTGAAAGTTGCATGCATCAGGATGATGACCTCTATGTTTTGAGATTTTAATTTAATTTTCAAGTCCAATTCTGAGCAAAGTCCTGCTCACAGAAACAAGTTATGGTTATCAGCAGTTTTAGGGTTTTCTGTATTAATGAAATAACTGGTAACATGATTAAAGAGTGTATCACCCATAAGAAAACAAAACTCCAGGTGGGGATCATAATCATAATATTTCTAATACTGCTTAACTCTTCCATGCTCTTGAGATTAGTAATTTACTCTCAGGAAAGTGCATGCTTCACCAAAAAAGGATGAATACAGATGATGGCTTCATTAGCTCTTCCACTAAAATTTAACCTCCACATACTGCAGCCAAATTTCCATATGGGCTGCATCCTTTCACATTGGATGTTCTTCATTTGCACAGAAAGACTTTCAAAATTAGGTTAAAATTAGAATTAGATCAGTAGGCTTCTTTTTCACAACTAAAGGGTCTATGTTATTAAACTCTTCTTTCAAATTGCCTCATATCTCAAAATTGGAGCAATACAGAGTGTTTCCTAACACCTGGTATGTTGGGGTTTTTTCTGGACAAGAGTGGTCTTTTAAGAGTGGATAAGAGGCAGGGAAAAGAGCCCATTTTTTCAACAGATAAATTCTAACTGCATAATTCTACAGTTATTCATCTAGTAATGCTTATTTGCTGTAATATAAATGCATCCTGTCTGGAATAGTGAAAGTTCACACACTTCACGTGTTTCTGTAGATGTTACTCCTGAATCCTGAATCTTTGAGAGTTTTTTTCATCTTAATTTTCTTTTTAACTTGACTTCTTATGACCATTGATCCCTTCTCGAAACTGATGAAAGAAACTCTTCTAAGCACTACATGAGTGGAGTGGCTTCACTTCTTTTGTTGCCAGCTTCAGAAGTCTGTTGTTTTGATTTTTAGCACTGAAATCATCTAACACTTCATTCTTTCTTTTCCTCAATAACTTTTCACCAGCTAGTTAGGAAAACTGAGGTGCTGTTTGGGTCTTGCAGATGTTGTCAAAGCTGTCTGCAAGCAAGAAAACACACCAGGAGTTGTGCATCTTGCTGAAGAATGCTACATATCCAGCAGTAGGTCTGCAGTGAACTCTACAGTTAGGTCCAGCAAGACAATTTTTGATATGGGGAAGAGGAATCAAACCTTGTTATACTCAGCCTGGAGGAAGAAAAGTAGATAAAAATATGCTAAAACAAGATTATTGAAACTTCTCATTGCATCTCAGCCCATATTCCATTTTTGTATCAGTGACATTCTTGAAGAGAAAATTTTCATCTTTCACTATGATATTTCTTAGTAGGTTACCAATACAATATGCTATGAAATACTGACAAATGAGACTGTGTTTCCAAAACCTGTGATATATGGATCCACACACAAATATTTTTATCTGGGGAAAAAAAAGAACTTGTCATAAAGTTTGTTCCCTATTTAAATTCTCACATTACTTTAGATCTATGCACTATCTTTAAACTCAGTCCTGTTGCTTCAAATTTTGGAATTTCTATTCTCCCAAAATGCATAGGTGAGGACAAAGAGGATAGTGGTAAACTGGACTTGCATATTTATGTGGAGAGCCAACTTTCAAATTTATGCTAGGGGTTTTTTTTGGGTTTTTTTCTTAAGACAGTATCTTAAGCAAAGTTCATTAACTCCTCCTCCTCTATAGATTTGACTTATAAGCTGCTTTACTTTTGAGGTATCTAAACCATATTTTTGGCTTTATCAAACTTTCATTTCATTGAAAAAGCCAGAAGATGATGAAGGACATAAATTATGCAATCTTTATGTTCCTTTAATCTGGCCTACTGTAATGTAAAGTGAGTCTCTCACTACCTGTGCTAATATGAGAGAATACTGGTATACCACTCAATCTAAGACTTAAGACAAAGCATCTCGCCATTAACTAAAAGAAAAAAATTCCATCTGAAAAAATGACTATTCTGAAAATCATGGTAAAAAAAAAAAGTGAAGTTTTTTCTGGGACCTTGTAACAAGATGAAAAGTTCATATGACATCTTCTCTATGATTTCCCTATCTACCTATCTCTATCTATCTGTGTGACATGATATCTTTGTAAATTCCAGTAGACAGATTATACAACAGCATAACATGTGAACAATAGCTATAGACTATCTAGTAATGAACAAAAAATGCTACATGATTGCAATTTAGAACTAAGAACAATCACCAACAACTTCAGAACCAAAAATCAGTCTCACCACAAGTGGTTCCCCTCACTTTCCTCAAAAAAGAAAGATTAGCTTGGTGATTAGATCCTGATACACCCTCTCAGAAACATTTCTGACAATGAGATCTAAGGGAAATGATGAATTTAGCTGCATACCATTGCCATGTTCAATATAAACAGAGAGCTTCACAAAATTATTGGGAGTAACTCATTTTCTCAGAAAATGCCATGATATATGGTTAGATACAATGCTACTAATATAGCACTACAGTATTTATAATAAAAGTATCATAGTTTTGAACTGATCCCAGACAATCAGAAAGTAAAACCAACAATAAATATGCAACTTTTAATTCTATAAACTTTGTCCTACTAGGTAACATAAAGGTCATACTCTAATGATGCTGAAACAGATTCGTTGCTTCAGCATATAAGCAATTCCATCAGAATTTTAGAATCAATCATAAATCACATTACATTTCTAATACACTAGTACAATACTGATCAATACACAGAATCATGGAATGGTTCGGTTTGGAAGGGACTTTCAAGATCCACCAGTTCCATAGGCAGGGACACACTCCACTAGACTAGGTTACTCAAAGCCCCATCAGAGCTTGAACACTTCCATGGATGGGGGGTACACAACCTGTTCCAGTGCATCACCACTCTTACAGCAAAGAATTTTTTCCTATTATCTAATCTAAACCTACCCTCCTTCAATTTAAGGCCATTCCCCTTTGATCTAATACTACATGCCCTTGTGAAAAATCCCTCTCTATCCTTCTTGTAAACCCTTTTACTGGAAGGCTGCATAGTAAGAGTCTGATGATCTCTCAATTAGGACACAACATCAAGGGAATTCTCCACTGACAATAAACTTCTTTAAAAGGAAAAAGAAAACAAAAGCAAAAGAAAGAGCCACTGATTATGTACATTGAGTGTTAAGACCCTTTGCTGAACAACATCGCTGTAATCACTGTAATGCATCACTCTTGTCATTAAGCAGTTTAGACAACAACTGATCAGAACTTCTGGTATGCACCACATACTCAGTAATTACTACTACACTAAAATAGTTCTTTGTACCTGAACTAGACAGATCACCCCAAAAGAGAAAGTTTAGAGGTCCCCATCACAATATTACATAAAGAAAGATGTCTGATAATAGAAGCTTATTTAATTTTTCAAACAAAGAGTACATCTCTTGGGATAACTGAGGTACTTTGCAGGGTATCCAAATTACTTTAAAAGGAGGTGATATATGCTGGAAGCAAACTAATCAAAGCAGAACACAGTTCTGCCTTGACTAATTTATACTAAGAAATAAGATCCCCAAGTAGGCCTCTGCTTACAACAGAGACAGCGTACTGAAAATTAACTTCAGGATCTCCAGTACCACCAGAAAAAATAAGATGAATGTTCAAGTTAAAAAATTCTCAAAACTTTTTAGTTAAAATACATCTAACTGATAGATATGCCAGATTCTCCATCAGCATAAGGTTTTTACCAAGGTTGAGTGTTTGTTCTGAGCTTGATACAATTTTCAGGGCATACAATTAAACAGGACAAGAATACTAAAATTTTTTCTGTCCTTTGAAGTTTAACAATTCATAATGCATACCAAACCTATTTCTGCATAATTTTGTTTAAATCAACTTTATGCCATCTGGAAGAAATAGAGAAAGCTTTATTTTTTGAAAACCATTGCTATTGCCAACCACCAGAAGCAAGCCTGTTAAAAAAATTAAAATCTTACAGCCCCTTCTTATCTAACACCAAAAAAATAGCAAATGAAAAAACCATTGAAAATACAATTGGGCATAGCTTCTTCTGGTAGTCTTTTGAAGTGGAAAGCACCAGATAAAATTATATTATAGATTTTCATTAATCCATAGACGTTTCCAACAGACCACATTAAGCCCTTCTTTTCTCAGACCAACAGAATATTGGCACTTTTCTATTCTACCCAGAGAATTTACTGTGAGGAATAACATTAATTTAGCTACAAATGAAGATCACTAGACAGTGGTGCAATTTGTCTTCAACTTGCTATTGTTGCCATAACCCACTGTCTTCTCAGCAAATAAATTTAACTGCAGGAAGAAAATGATTACCAGACACTTCAAGGAACTGTGATAGTGCTTACAGTAGTGGTAAGACCACATCTTTGGTCTTCTAATTCCCTCTTTCATCCAAATTACTTAACATTTGATCTTTCATTTTTAGACATTCCAACATTGTCAAATAATCAATCGGTTTGAAACTCTGCTTTTAAGGATCACAAATAAAAGCAGAAACAGTTGCACTAACTTAGTGGTTTCACAACCCTGTGTCCTTCTGTCCACCTACTCATATTAAGAGCAACTGAGAGAGCTGGGGTTATTTAGCCTGGAGAAAAGGAGGCTAAGGGGAGACCTTGCCATGCTCTTCAGCTCCCTGAAAGGAGGTTGTAGCCAGGTGGGGGGTGGCCTCTTCACCCAGACAACCAGCAACAGGACAAGACAACATAGTCTCAAGCTGCACCAGGGGAGGTTCAGGTTGGACATAGGAATGGGCTGCCCAGGGAGGTGGTGGAGTCACCATCCCTGGAGGTGTTCAGGAAACGACTGGCTGTGCCAAAGGTTGGACTCCATGATCTTGGAAGTCTTTTCCAACCTTAATGCTTTTATGATTCTAGTTATCTCTGGTGTACTCTGGTCCTCTTGAAAGCAGGCTAGCAGGAAGAGCACTGATAATCTCCATATCAAAATATACTGTAAAAGAATGTTCAAGGTACTTGAACCATGCTCTTACTTCTCTTATTGTCCAGCTAGGTCACATTCACACACATGAACAAAGGACATTGACAGGAACCAGGCACCACTACTCCATTTCTAACCTTTCTCCCTAATACAGGACTTTCTCTGCCTAGGGAACAGTGGCAATCTCATTTCTTCACCTTCTTCCTCTCACTTGACTATCTTATGTTACCCTGAACCAAACTAAACTTCAGGCTGAGACTGGCCTTTTTTACTGAAAAATTACGTTGTTTACTGGGAAAAGCTGAAAGTGCCTTCCTTTTATTTTCGTGATTAAGGGTTTAAAACTTACTAGTTTTTTCCCCCTATTTCTTGTAGACTTAGATGCTTCACTGTACCAGAAGAGTCTTTCTGAATAGTTCTGTTGCATGATATTGATTCAAATAGGAGGAAGACCTATTTATTAGTTTTGATAATTAAAAGAAGTTAGTCAATGTCATTTAATGTAATTTTCTGAGCTGGAAAAAAGGCAATAAATTTCATGTGTTTTTCTCGCTAAAACTACTTATCTGCAGATGTATTATCCACCTTGCTTCTAAAAAGAAGAAGGGGAATAAATATAATGTATCTGCTGTAAACTTGTCTGTTCACAAAAATAAAGAATACAACCATACGGAAAACTGGTTCCAAGTTATCCATCATCACTGCCCACTGCCTTGTGGTGGTTTTGTGGGATTTTTTCAGTTTATTGGGTTTGGAGTGAGGTTTTTTGTTATGTTTAAGAAATATTAACTAAAAGATAATTTGTACTAACCTATGGCAAACAAGAAAATATAAAATATTTCAGCCTATTTTTAAATATTTCAGTCTGGTACACAGCTGGAGCTTTGCATTTAAAAAGCGGTTACAATGTCAAGTGGAATATAGAAAATATAAGGCACAAAAAACTAATTCCAGGTGATTTGTACAGCGATCAAGAGCTAGGTTGGATTAATTACAAAAATTAAAGTGACAATTTCCAATAAATTCTAAAAATTGGGGTTCATAAAAATTACTGTTGCCAAAGATTCAATTATTAGCTCAAAGCTTCAAAAGTACTGGACATCAACGGAAAATTCAGAGAAAAATTTTTCTACTGTCAGTCATAACAGAATTAATCCTGCTGGAATTACAGAAATAACCTTACCTTTGATTTTGAGAATTTAATCTCAGTAAAGGATTCTTTCCACAAAACAGTATTTTCTACATTACTCAAGAACTCTGCAATAAAACCCATTTGCTATCATGAATAAAACCTAGCAGGCTATCTAGTCTTCCCCAAATGATCTTTTCTTTTTCTCATTATTCACATTCAGATCATCTTCTTACAGAAAGCAGAAACGCTTTTGATAGTAACTCCCGTGACTTTTACAGGCACTTCATGAGTTTTTTCTGACACTATTTCTTTTTCATCATTGCCTTAAAGTATATTTTTCAACTTTATCTAATCAACACTGTGAAGTGGTAAACTTATAGTCCCTAATGTAAGTTAATTACTGTAAATCATAGAGTCACTTAAAATACGCGTTTCACCCTCAGGCATATTTTTCTTCCAAATTACAATTTCAATAAAAACTTAAGATCTAATACAGACATTTACTTGGTTGGTATGACTCCAAACATAAAGAAAGAGAGATGGAAACACACTTCCTCAACACCGGTTTACAGCTGTTACTATTAGCTATAGTAACACAAATATGACAAGGAAGGGATGATTCTGAGCAATGAAGCACCTGTATGTCATTATTTGGTAACATCAGAACTATGAAAATATTTACTCTTCAGTAAAGTTGCTGTTGATGGCTGTACTGCCAAGGGCCTTCCATCAGTCTTAGAGTCAGAATGTTCGTACCAACAGACATATTTTCGCTTTGTAATGTCTTAAACAAAGAAAGCATTAATACCTTAATGATCAGGCATATGAGCCATCAGTCACTCCAGATGCCATGCAACCATTATATCAAAACTACCCCGTGTAGCATGAACCCTTTGAACCCTTTAAATTAGCCTGGACAAATTCCCTCCTTTCCCAAGCGGATTTCCTATTGTAAACATATGTTTTATCACAAACTCAGCATTTTTCAAATATCTTTTTCTATCCAGAAAACTCAGCTTGGAAAAGGATAATCACTGAAAAACAGTCCTTAGAATTTTTTTTTTTAATTATTTCAGACTTCATAGTACTTCAAATTGCTGTCAGTCCCTGTTATAAGCTAATAACAAATATGTTAGTCTTGTAGAACAGTGACCAACTCTCCCGAAAAAAATGAATCCTGTAACAAAATCTCTGGTACATTATTAACATTATTATCAAATCATGAATTCTTTTGTCTCCAAAAGCACCCTAAAGTATTTTTCTACCATATATTTCAACAGATAGAAAAACATAGAAATCAAAATCATTAGACATTTGAAAGTGTAGTTTGTATGCAGCTGTAACACTATGCTCTGAAATAGTAATAATATATACTTCTATATTTTGAATATAGATTTTATTTTAGTCCCACTGTAACAAGGTACATTGGACAAAACCACATCCAACTTCCATGCAAATACTTTTCTTAACTTTTGGCATCAATTTCTTAGTGGCTTCATTAGCAGAAGAATTAGTTCATTTACCCACTGAGACCTGAGAGATCTCATTCAATTTCTGATGTTATACTTCTACAACTGTGCAGCATTCATAAAAGAGTCACTGAAAAAGGGGAAGGTCCTTGTATTTCCAACACTGAATAAGAGCAACCCTTTTAGTCAGTTTTATCAAAGCAGTGCTATTTAGGTGCTAGTTAGAAGTTTACTGCCAGAAACAAAATACGATGCCAAATATCTGTTATTCCCAGAAAATATGCAAGTTTGCCGTATTTCTTCCACTATATCTTTGTGGACAAGAAAACCCAAATTTTATATGTTCTTAGACAGAAGTTCGCAGCAACAGAAACCATTTAGCAGCCTGAGAAAAAATGGTGACACAATGGGAACACAGAACACCACTCCCATATTTGCTAAATAACTGAAGTGATTGCCAGGTCTAGAAAACAAGATACAATTGGCTCTAAATGCAACGGCATGAGAAAGTGTTGATGTTATGGTAAAATAGGCATTTCTTTTTATGTTAACAGTGTATTCCAAACATTTCCCTTTTTTTAAGAAAACACTTCCATAGTTTAATGCTCACAAGGCAGAAAATGTTCTGGAGATGTAGACTGCATCCAAACTGTCTTCTAACACATTCCCTCCAAGTAAAAATACAACAAACCATTGTGCAGAATTGTTTGAAGAGTAAATATATATTCTTCAGAGTGTTTTCTTTCACCAGTGTTCCACTCAACTGCTTATAAGGAAACCTGAACACCAGCTAGGAGCTTCTGTCTGTAAATATCATTGGTATGTCAGAAGATTTCCCCATTCCCTGCCTAAGCTTCTTAAATTACATTCAGATTTCTGTGGTACCATAACAACTTCAATATGGCACATAATTCAGTATTTTATAAAGGTTTTGTTTCTATTTCCACCTCCAGCTATTGTTGGTTTACATTTTTCATCCTGACTGCTCTGCAGGATATACATCCTTACAACACCTATGTGAAGTCTTATAGCTTCAACATACAATATTGTTAACCACCATGTTAAAACCACATCAAGATATATGCTGAAGCGATATCCTGCATTACAGGATACACAACAAATTATACCTTATTTTATCAAAACTTGTGTCAAAGCAACCCAATTCCTGATGGCAAAATAAAAAAAGTAGTCATGCAAAACAATGGTTGGTTGGGCTTTTAGGAGATTCATAGGAACTTTCTTGGAATTCAGTTCATGGGAATGCACATTCCTCAGTTGTGAAGCTTGATTTTCCAAATTTAAATGAGGACTAAATCCAAAACAAATCTCAACAAAACTGCTTTGCTTTGCCTGCTATGAGTCAATATCACGTAAAATGCCAAAACTATTTTTGCCCCCCAGGTGGAAATGGCAGAAAATCCTAGATTCACTTGGAACCCAGCACAAGCTTTCTAAAAGACCACAAACCATTCTAAGTATTCTGAGTATGCACCAAAATCTGGATTCACTGTACATTGCAAAAACCCTGTGCAGAGCATGAAAATTAAAATTAATGTGTACTTAAGATAATCCTTGAAACTAACTGGGGATCAACTCCTAATTAAGCTGAGAACATTCTTTAATTCAACTAAAGCAGTGTTTAGCTGTGGACCTTTGGTGTGGATACAAAACGGCACTATTTTTCTTCACAGACCATTCTCCAAATTTTATACACAATCTCACCTGGTCACACTCATTAAATCAAAACAGAATTAGCCAGATATCTACAGAATGCAAAACTACACAGTGCATGGTTTGGAATACAAGGACATTATCTACTCATTGTATTTTGTTTAGTTAACTTTAATCCACTATATAAACCACTGTAAATACACCGAGGACAAAGTATGGCAAATGCTTAATAGATTAAATGTATATACTGTATTTGCTGTCTGTACCTGTCTATATTTCATATTTCTCTTGGAATGTGGACATGTACGTTATAGATCATTTATATTAGCGTCTTCAAAAACTGGGTGTATTATTGTTTGTCCTAACCACTGGAAAGAAGGTAAAAATCAGCTAAATTTATGTGAGACACTCCTACTTGGCTTGGTAAGGAAAGGTTAAGCAGAATTTAACTGGTATTACCCATATCTTCTATTGAAACATTCCATAATCTAATCCTACTTTTCCACTTTCTTGTGAAATCAGTGTAGTTTGCATCAAACACCTACTTAATAAGGCTACTTAAATAACTTCAAAGGACAGTCTTCAGCAAAGTACAGGTAGATATATGGAAATTTAAGAGCTTTAAGCTCTGTGAATGAGCATTTTTCAAGCAGCTCTTAGAGGTTCTTACCAGCTCTTGTGTATCTTCTGCTACTGGCAAAAACGTAGCTTCCAAAATAGCAACTTGATCAGTGCTGAGCTTCTGCCACAAACTAATCAGCATAATCACCAGATGGGTGGCACTTTTCAACTTTACTAATGCCTGGAACATGTTGGCTTGATTTTCTTCTGCTGCATCTGCTAGAGCTATTACCTGCAAAAATTACAAACATCTGTTAAATACAATTTTACCATCCATGAACACTCAACACTGGAATTACCTTTGGCACACTCCTGTTTTTCTTTAAAAGATCCTGAGGAATTCTGTTTTCCATAAACACAAACCACAGAGTATTAAATGAGTTATCATTTATCTAGATTTTTCTTTTGCATACCAAAGGCAATTTCAAGTCCATATGGCAACAGGATTAATCTATCTAGCACAATCAGTGTAGAAAGGATTTTGTTTAGAGAATATTTTTAAGGCATTCCTGAAATTAATCCCCATCATTTCACATAATACGTGACAACAAACCAATTTTCAGGTTTATATCACACACTAATCTCCATATGACCAGCAAGCCTACTGTATTAATCAAAAACAACACATTGATTTTATGCTATTGAAAAGGCAGTATATAATTATTTCCATTGGAACATAGCTGCCATCTGTTATTTTATTAACTCTCCTGTCTCTCCGTGTTTTGCACTGGTTTCTTCAGCTTTTATGCCAAAATGTAAACATTATGGATCATGTATATGAAGGCAATATCACTTTAAGTGCCAGACATTATAAAAGAATTTTCAAAATAAAATAAAAGAAACAGATTCACGTCTTCTAACATGGTAAGAGTTTTGCTGAGTACTTCAAGATGGGGAAAAACAGAAAAGCTATTATATGATACTCTACTCGGTTCAGAAATAACTTGTCATTGTATATAATATTGTCCACTCACAACATTAAAAAAAATGCTATTTTGAAAAATATTGCTATAACATCTTCTTTCTTGAAATAGAACGTTTAGACATTTTCCATCACTGGTGAAAAGAGAAGATGACAGTGATTTCAATAGGCAAGTGCTATAACACCAATATGACAAGAGATTTTCCACAGTATTTGCACTGGAGTACTTCAAGTAAAGGAAAGGTATAAAAGTCGGAGGTTCATCCTGGGGGAGCACAACTTAGAAGACCTGTTCTCAGATGTGCCACTACATCTCCATGCTGCCCAAGTAACACTGGGTTTACAGAAACGTTGATTATCTGATTGTTATTTACATCAACACAAAGCACCTCTCTCAACCACTTTCTGTTTACTTATCTGCAAGACAGGGTAATACGTGCTTGACTGGAGTTGTGAAAAGCCTTACAGAAATGCAGTTAAAGTGTAATTAGTATTACAACAGAATTTACAAAGTAGAACTTGCAGAGCCTGATCCATTAACATTTTGGCAACAGCAGGAAACTGAAAATACTATATGATGCATCTTCAGCAGGGAAAGAGAGCCAGCTGTCAGTATTTGGTGGAGGAAAACTATTTTTAATCTGCAATGCTGGCATTAGAGATGTGTGTGTGTTCCCTCCAAGCTCCCATGTGACTGGAAAGATAAAACAGAATTTTAGGGAACTATAAATATGAAACATTTCAAACAAAATGTGTTGATAGCTTTTGTTTTAGATTTTAACATGTAATCTTTCCAAATAAAGCAGAGAACCCACAGGACACCCATGAGTCCAAACTCTACATAAATCAGAGCCAAGTAACAAAACAAACAAACAAAAAAGCCCAGCTAACCACGTGAAGGAGAACCAAGAAATTAATCCCAAGCAGTGAAAACCAACATGACATACTTTGGTCGAAGAGTAACAATATCACCAACATGTGACCTGATGCATTTGTATTGGCATTCGATTTGCTCTGACCAAAGCCTTGATGCTTTCCACACCTCATGTTCTACACAAGGTGAAGTTCCATTTCACACTTTCCAAGAGTTACGGGTGATAAAGCCACCTGACAAGCACCACACTACGTAGAAACCTACATCAGCTGTCTCTGACCCATGTAACCAGTAATTTTACGCACCATACAGCTTCATCTTTGTGAGGAGGCAAGCAACAACAGTAAAATCTTCCTCAGTCTAACAGAGGCCTTCAAATATCTAATCTCTTTTCCTGTCCAATATACAACTGAAAATTTGGGAAGAACAATGAATGAAGATGAATTTAACACGATGATGAGGTGTGCTCATTCACTAGTATGCTTCCTATAATGTCATCGCTGATTGGGATAGTACAATTCAGAATTCCTGGCAAGCTACCTGTACCCTATTATGGATAATGCTCAGGTGATATTAATTTTTCTGAAGATGCAGGCAAATAGAGTTACCCTTGTGTGACAACTACCTGAACCCCACTTAAACAGCAAAGGCAAAGGCTACTTTCTAGAGTCATTCATAAATTCCCAGGTGGTCTCTCACTCTGTGCTGTATTTCAACTGACACTCTCCTACATACTTCAGAAACGCAAATAGCATAAAGAGCATAAACTGACATGGCCTGTTACCTTATGGAGCCTTCATTTTAGGATAGGTTTTCTTCTCATTTTACAACCATGAACAAATGAGATGCTCACCTTTTTGCAGGCTCTAGGTGTAAAACAAATATCCCAGTACTCCCAAAAGCCTGATGTACCAAGCCCATAACCTATCTGGAAAGCAATTTCATAAAAACCCCTAAGAAGAACAACTACTAAAAAGTTTTTCTTTGGCACAAAATTCTACAGTTCTCGTGCACAGTAATATAAGGCAAATATTACAAAAGTGGTAAACCTAAGTTTCTAAAGGAGAAGTGCAGTCTTTAAGCATTGCAGATCACTGAAACATATAGCAATTAAGTCTTTAGATGACTGCATATATACAAGTTCTACTTTACACTTTCTAGAAAAACCAAGGACGGGAAAAAACCATTTCTAAGTGCTAATTATTCTGTTAACAGATGAAGTGATCCAATATAGTTTTCCGAGATCTGGAATACCCAGGACACGGGGCAATACAATATGAATTACCACACTATAATGTAAGCACGCACAGATGTAGTAATTTTAAAAAAGCCTCAAGACTAAAGATTCCTTGACAATACATGGTTACATAGTAAATAATTGATAAGAGGTGGGAAAAAAAGAAAATCTTTTCTTGTGGAGTAAAATTACTCTAAAAATTTCCCACGACATCAGCTACAAATTTTAGAAGTATCCTGGGGCTCTTCATTCAAACACTTGCAGAATTTAGGGATGAGTAAGTTCTAACAACATGACATTCATATTTTTAATCACTTTATTTTCACCTGAACATCTCTATTTATATTTTGTAATAGTTGAGGAAGATAAAGGATCTGTACCCTTTGTAATCTGAGATCCTAGTCTCTTTAGACTC
Source organism: Rhagologus leucostigma (assembly GCA_013397725.1). NCBI lineage: Eukaryota > Metazoa > Chordata > Aves > Passeriformes > Rhagologus > Rhagologus leucostigma. The sequence continues at coordinate 228,598 of VZTD01005895.1, forward strand.
AGTCATGATTTCTCCATAATTTCCCAATTTTGTTTTCAGTTCTCATAGTAGTTGTTCAATCTGTTTAATATCTATTTAATCATCTTCCTAAATAGATATAAAATCTTATAAAAAAAGAAAACCTCTCCCTGTCTCACTTTTTCACAGGAGAGGTAGGAAAATACATTGCAACTGATAATCTCAAATGTAGCTTATGTATGAAGATTTTAGACCAACTGGAAACTATGAAGTAAAAAGTCCATCTATATTGCATAAGACCTATCATTGCCTACTTAACATTTTTCTTTCTCCTTCTTTAATATCACAAAGCTTTCAAACAAAGAAAACTAAAAATAAGTTTTTCAAACTTTCTTTCTAAAAGTCATTAAAGAAAGGAAATTATCTGATGCAGGAAAGATTTAAGAGATACTGAAATAGTTTGGAAGTACAATATTGAACATATATTTTTATAACTGATCAAAACTTGCTTTTAATTTATATTCTTTCAAATTTTTTTCTGAACAGTGTCCTACTCTGTTCCAATACACATATCTACAGAAAAGTAAAGGCCAGTTAAGTTATCGTGAAAGCATATTATAAAAAAAATAAGGACTTGCTCTCTAAGAAAAGACCATGTTTAAGATTTTTACTAAATTTCATGTTCACAGTTGCAACAGTAGAGATTAAATCCAAAATTTTTTTTATAATCTTGAGAACTTCATACCTCAACACTATTACAAGGATTTCACTTTCCAAGCATAGAGCACTTCTCATGTTTTCAGCCTTAAGTATTTAAGCAGAAAGATGTCTCTCCATGCTTATTTCATTGCTAAGTAGGCCTTGTAAGACGTCAAATATTTGAAAACTGTAAACTAATGGTGATGCAAGTTTTAAAACCAGTTAGAGTTCTCCATCATTAGTGCTAATGTAAGATATTTTAGGGCATTGTCTAACATCTAGCAATAACTTCAAAATTAGTAATGCCTCTTGAAGAAGGCTTGCAACATAACCCAGTCATGTACATGCAGACAAATTTCTTGAAGCAATAACGACCATAATAATGACTCTCCCAGGCTTATTCTAATAATACCAAAAAAAAAAAAAAAATACAAATACAAATACAATTTCAAAAATACAAAACACTTTCTTCTTAGCTGGATAAGAAGTTGAAGAAAACTTTGAAAAAAGCAAAGGGCAAGAAATGAGCATGAAGTTCCAGGGAGCTCCCTTTGAGTTGGTAGTATATTTTCTTGGAGTCCCTAACAGCATTGGGACTGAAAACTCTGCCAGATTTTATGCTATATCCTAAAATGGAGAACAGGAAAAGTGACAGATAATTTGGTTTTCTTTTTTTGTTTAAACAGAAGAAAAAAAAACAGCTATTCACCCCTGGTAAAAAATTAGCCAACTAGTCTTACTGTCATCTAGTTCTAATACATTGGGTTCAGCTTCTGGTAATTTTGAAGTAACTTTATTTTCAGCAGAAATGAAGTTCGAAGAAAACAGAATTTTGGCATTTAAAGAGTAGAGAATCTCTTTACATGTCAATCATTGCACTTATGAGCAACTCTTATATGAAAAATTTGTTAAAATATGAAAGCTAACATCAGAAATTGAATAATTCTGGAATGAACACAGGGACGATGAAGCTCAGAGGTCTCTTCTAGCAACTGCTTTTATGGAATAATTTATTGCAAGGAAGTTAATTGATCCAACCCCCTACAACTATTTTTAAGCAGAATTAGATCTTCATAAAGTAGGATGTTAATGAATATAAAGCAGGAAAAAATGGAGACCTGAGAAATGCTAATTACGGCTTCTTCATTGCTAGTGCCACAGAACGTTTACTACTAGTCTTACCATTTCCCTCATTTTAGAGAAGGAAATACAGCTCAGTTGCCAAACTTAAAACAAGATCTTACAGAACTTTTTTTTGTGGTTTTAAGAAGTCTCCTTCACATATCTTAATTCACACAGGATTTGTAAGCATTCAAAGTCAAATATGTTTTTCCTTACAAGGTATATTGTTTACCTTAATATATAAAATTCTTAATATCCCTTACTCTAGGAGTAAATATTCTGGTTTTTTAAACAGGCAAGTCTCAAAGTAGATTCCAAGATAAAGAAACAGTGATTAGCAGCCTGATTCCCTGTGCAGACCATCTCACTCAACAGCCATTGTGCACAGAGCTTTTGACAGGTGACTAAAGCTTTATGGAATGTGGGCAGAGATATCCATGTCAGAGAGCGATCTTTATCAAACACCCCGTCACCAGGAAGAATAACCATGTCCCTCTCACAAGGGAGCACTTCTAAACGCCGTGGCGTTCCCACAGCATGGCAGTGGCGACGTGAGAGCGCACGCTGGGATTAAGTACCCCAGGCCACAATTATGCGACCCTTATGAGAATGTCTCAGCTTGTGCTAACCATGACTGCAGTTTTTTAAATTGTGGCAAAAGACCACCATGATGACAACAAAGCATCAATTCACTAGACACCAAATACTCAACTTTCAAGTGAAGCTCAACAAGGCCTTGATAAGAGAAGACAGCAGAGACAAAAGACATTGCTGCATGATGATCCATGTTTAATCTGGATGCACACAGCTACCTCCTGAAAATGTACTGCCTCACTTGATGAACATGAAATTATCATGAGTAATGACAATAGCAACCTGTGCCTCTGTAAACAAGAGTTAGATTAAGAAAATACTCCAGGCTGTCAGAGAAGCTCTGTGGTTTTGTTTTCTTCTGTTACTTCCATGACAGAATTATCACTAATAGCTCTATTACACCTTTCTAAATTGGATTTTGCCACAAAGCAATACCGTCTACAAGCACGGCAAAGGTTGCACATTATAATGACAGTCAACTCAAACACTTTACAAGAGCCAAATGTACATACTGTTTAAATTCAGAACCCTCTTTTGAAACTTCACAAATATCAAAGCTGTGTCTTACCTCCACAAAACCAAAGTGATAGTGGATTATTGCCACAGAGAATCACACTGCATCATTTATTTTGATTCTTTCATCTTAAGAACTAGTGACAGTGATGTCAGTGAGAATAACTTTGGGGATAAAGTAAATATTATTTCAGCTATACAGCAGCATAGTAGAATTAATATGGTCAGTTCAAAAGGAAAAATATCTCCACCTTTATAATTTTTCCTCTTCAGAATACTCGATAAGAAAATAGGCTTTTTCTTCAGAAGTCTCTCTCCCCAGCTTTTATCTACACCATTACAGTCTAAATAGAAATTTTTTGAAAATTACTGCAGAATATTTAGTGGGTTTAGAACTCCAGGCACCTGAGTGCATTATCCAAAAGTACTTGATTACTAATACATTTAAACCCAAATTAAAACCCTGACAGACCAATGTCACCCTGTTCCACAAGAATTTTCTATTTTATCTGTACTAAGCATATAAACAACCTATGCCAGCAAAAATCCATGCATGAAGACCACCTGGTTAGGTCTACTTTAAATTAGTACATTCTAATTGAAGTAAACAAATTCATATTCCTTTGATTCTAAACATGCAGTTCTTCATGTGCATAAATCAATTTCAAAAGTTTTTCTTGAAAATACTAATATAGAGGCAAAAAAACCTGCTTCTTTGCATTGCTGTTGTCAGTTTACTGCTTATTTAAACACATTATAGTGCTTTATACTGCTGCCCCTCCTTATTGGAGCTTCCTTGTGTAAAGCCATGGGAAAAGAAACGAGGAATTCCTTTTGTCTCTGGTGTCCCATCTGCAGTAAGGATTACAGTTAAGATTATTTTACCTTGATTATACTTATCTCTATTTGTCTCTTTTTTAAGGTGTTACTGGCTTTTTGTGTTTGTTTGGGTTTTTTTTAAGGGTTTACCGTTTTTGAGATACCAGATAAAATAATATGGTCAATAGTAACAATACACAGATGATTATTTAAATATTTGACACCTCCTCTCAGTGGCCTATACACAAGTAAATACTGCAAGCAGTTTTGCATATGAGAAACTGCAACAGGGAGTAAAAGCAACCAATTCCTATTTGGTACAATCATTAAATACCAAGATGGGGGGAAAAAAAATTCTTGAAAGAAGGCTACAAACATGTTCCTAAATATATATGATACTTTTCAATACATTTAGAAGTAACTTCTACATTATAAAATCCAAATTTAAAAGTGGAGTTATAAAATTAGTAGCTTATCCAAGTGAAGTAACATCTGTTACAAATTACATAAAACCCAAGAACACAGTGAGTTACAATGAATCCTTTACTTAACCCTTCAAAACAAAAGTTCTATTTAGGCAAAGGGATGTGCTAAATAGCACACAGATATGTCACAGAATCTGCGGTAGTAAGTGAATGTTGAAGACAGAGTTTCACTGTGAAGCTGTGGTTGAATTGGCAGCAATGCATATAAAATACAGCCAAACGAGCTAAATGGAGACAGAGAGGTGGAGAGCTTGGTCTGTATCATCAAATACACGCCATTATGTAATGCCGACCAAAAAAACTTTACAATAAAGGAAAAAAATTTAAATAGTTGAAGTTGCATGCTTCATATGTTTAAACAAGCTTTGGACCTAAACAAACAGTTTAAAATACAGGAGACCCAGCTGAAAATTTTTAATTGCCTATCAGTGCAATGAAATTATGGATGGCCAAGAAATCAACACAAACACATTAGATTGTACTTCTGCAAACATTTATGCAAGTGAAGCTCCATGGGTTAAATAAGAGATTCATTAAATCCAGTGGGAGCACTGCATTGATTCAGTAAAGGCAGGATTTCATCCTATCGAAGACCATTACTCTCACTGTCATCAGTCATATGCACCTCGTGGGGGAAAAAGGCATTTGAAGCATATTAGATATCAGGTGATGAGAATCGTTTTAGAAATCTAGAATAAATCCACAAATTATTGCTTCCCAGAAAGTACACTGCAAAACACGTCCTAGAATAGCTTCATTTCATATTTATATTTTATTGTAATAATGAAAAACAAAAACTTGTTGACAAACATCCCTTGAAAAGTAATAAAAACAAATCCAAGTAACATATAATATAGATTTTTTTCCATCTGTATGAATGAACACAAAGACATTTCAGAAAATTCTATTCCAAGACTTTTAACAATAAAAGCAGCAACATCAAACAAATCAGCAAGCCAGCTGAAGATAATGAAGTTCTAATCTGAATTCCAAGCCATTGCCAATTCCACTTGCAATTTTGGCATTTCTGCTTTATACTGAATCACCTGAAGAAATTTCCAGAACTCCCCATTCAGGTTGAGCTAGTATGTAATTTTAAGTGATTAAAAAACATTGTGGTTGCTAATACAGTTTCTAGGAGTAAAAGTAAGACTAAGAATGATTAAATTAAAACTACACATTCTGGAAACAAATTCTAAACATAGCAATCAAAGAAAATGGATGGCAGGCTAATTAGAAGCTCAGACCTAACCATAACACTAATTTCAGGACCTCTCTCATTAAAATTACTTTTCTATTTTGAGACACTTTATAGAATTTCTCTGTTATTAGTAAAATCTTGAGAACATGTGCCAGTACATTTGGACATAAAACAAGCTTCCCAAGTCAAAGTGCAAAGGTCACAAAACATTAACTGCTTGCTTGAATACTTTGTCTCTGAATTAGAAGTTTTCCATTATGACTTCTACTCTTTTTTTTACTGAAAGACACAACCATTTCAAAACATAGGAACATCACGACAGAATGCAGGATTTGTAAAACTCAGTCAAAAAAAAGTTTATAAACCTTGAAGAAAATTAAGCAAAGAGATTGAAGTTCCAGTCTTACTGGATTTACTAGCCAAAAAAAAAAGAAAGATGGTTTCAAAAGCATCATTTAGGAAAGTAAAAATTCATTGTTCATTTGAGATGCCACAACAATAAATTTCAGACAAAGCAGACTCTTGTGTTTCTCCACAGATGAAGCACAGCACAGACAACATTAATGTTTGTTTCACAACAATACCCAGCAAAAAACCTTGACGAACTGCATCCTACTTCACATGATATTAAACTTCCAAGTCAACAGGTACCGCCATACAGGTATGATTATTTTCAGTGATGTAGTTTCATTTTCTGGGGGCAAGAAAAGTATTGAAAGACCAAAAATATCCTACTGCCAAGTCACACAGCAGGCAGTCTTAACCTAATAATGATGCAGTAAAGAGCTTATCATATCCCTGCCTGAAACCCTCCATCTACAAAAGAAAACAAAAAAAAGGAACCACCTGAAGTAACATTACAGTGTGTTCAACAGCAGCTCTTCAGGTGTTGATGAAAAGAACGTATATTTTTAGGTCACCAAATTAGTTGTGCTGCAGATAATGGCCAATGATACTCATTCTTCTGCACACCTGGAACTGCACCTTCTAACTCTCTTCTCTCAAAATGAAGAATTAAGAAAATTCCCACCTGAAATACCCTGCTAATTCACAAGCACAAAGCCTAGAGGTATACAACCAGGTGCAGTTTTCTTTACACGCACACCTGCCTTAGCCACACAATAAACTCAGGCAGTGCATTCTGCCACTTAAACATAAGATTTAGAACTTAGGCAGAAATACAAAAAAAAATAAAACCAAAACAAGAAAAGATTCACCCCAAAAACTGGTTCATTTTATGTTCAAAATAAGATGAGCCACAAAACGAGTCATTATTTTAGAGTGTAAAAATCATTTTATGCGAGGATTATTCTAATTGAAGTAAGCATGTCTCACCATAGGCTATGGGTTAGTTTCCAAAAAAAGTAAGTGTGCCATTATATATGCACATACATACTTACCGGAGTGAGCCTCTACCATTAATCATAACATTCTATGTTGTTCCCCTACTGTACTTCTAAACGTAGGTGAAGCTATATGGCTTTCTGACTTTCACTTCAAGATACATTATTTAATGACAGAGTTATAGTCTCTTAGTCTTTCTTTTAAAGAGAAATGTCACAAAAAACAATTCACAATTGGTAGGATAGGCAAAAGTCCTTCAACCACATCTGTGGAAACAGAACTTTTCACCTACTTTCAGCAGGGCAGCTACTAGCTTCACTCATATCCCTCATCGTTTTTTCCTTAAAATTAATGAAAATATGGAAGAGCTAGTAAACAGTATAATGTAACACCTCCCCATATGTTTAGCACCAATTCTCTACTGAAAGAAGAGTTGTGTGGCAAACTTGGCCAGTTTTGAGATACACCCATTTTTGACCTAGTCTCACTATCTATTACCCTAGCATGCTGATAGAAAAGCAAGACAGCTCAGGCCACCTGGAGTTAAGAGGAAGAATCTCTCACCTTTAAAAAGTCTTCGGAGGCACACTCAAAAATATTCACAATTTAACATTAACATCCTAGAAGAAAGCCATTTTATCCATGAAGGAAAAAAGACACAAATAGCCTACCATCAAATGCTCAAGCCTTAATGCATTTAGATAACAACCTTCCATGCAAACATCTGATTCACCAGCTTCTCCTTTATTCTAACAAGTAGCTGAGTTTATGGAGGAGATGGGACAAGATGTACAGTCTTTTTTAAGTCCTGCTAAGACTACAATCCCCAGTGGGCTGCTAAAGGTAGGGGAGCACAGGGTAGAGATAGCAAGGGTCAGGTACAATTCAGTGTCTGAAATGAGATAATTAACCTTGTAACTTTCTCTGGTTGAAATCTAGAGAAATCTCATTGTCTGAGCAGAAGTTTAAGGGTAATTCTACTGCATATACCCTCAATTATGTAGAACAGGAAAGAGCTCACTTTTCAACACTAATATATAACCACATGCAAACACACCCCACTAAATTAGTAACAAATGTTCTTACTGATTTTGGCTGAGATAGGCTTTCTGATAAGAAAAGATTTTCCTCAAAAAAAAAAAAAAGCTTATTTTAAACACTTTTCTTGTTCCCCTGGTATAATACAGCTGAAGTTCATGCCCCGGTTCAGTCAAATCTAATACTTTTAACTTAGTTTCAACTATTACTGGCCATAACAAGATGTATTCAAAAGGGTATTTATGTTTCCTTTATTCTATTGCATCAAAGTTAGGAAAACACATCTGGGTAGCGTACATTCTAGCCACACTGCAGACCAAAAATCCAGATAAACGATTTGTCTAGAGGAATGACTAAGTTGGCCAAATATCAGAACAAATTTGCTTTGATGTTTTCAGTTGGTGGAGCTCAGAAATATGACCTAAGTTATACAGTTACATCCCCTGAAAGAGTAGCAACCCTCTCTTCCTCTAGCATCTGTCAGGGTAGGATAGGTGGAGGGAAAGAAGGATTTGTTACGGATGAGGGCAAAATTCAACATGGATAAAATGATAGGAACTTAAGGAAAAACATTTGTCTACTTTCACTCATATTCATGAACAGTTCATACTCATATCTTTTACAGGACCACCTCCAGTGCTTCCCTCCACTGTTACCAACAGATGCCTTGGAGTCTGATTAGGAGTCCATAAAGAAAGATGGCATTTGAGACTCACACTGCAGGTGCACATGGCTGAAATCAGACTGCATTGACATGTTCCATGCAAGCAATTCCCTCTAGAGTGATGCTGAGCCACTTGGCAAAAATTAATGGTGAAAATATGTAAAAATACATAAAACCTCACGTAAGGTGTAGAAGAAATTTCCTGAGCTCCATCAATCACGTAAAGAAGCACACAGCTGGCATGTTGTTAAATGATGGGACTGGAGAGAATTACTGAGCACCATTCCTGTGGGAAGAACTACTAAAGAGAACCCGCTGTGCAATGAGAATATGAACCAAACATGATGTTCCTTACTAAATGGAAAATTCCTAGGGGAATATATAACACAAAAATAATTTCCCAAAGGAAATAACTCCATTGCAGATCCTACGGTTAAAGGAACTGGAGGAAGAAGTGCCTGCTACCCTCACAGTGCAAAGAAACTATGAGGAACCAGGAAGATAAGCACTCCTGCTTTCTTCTGGCGTGAAAATATAGCTGTTTAAAACAGAGTGAGATCCACAAAGACAAACTCTAAGATGAGGTGGCTAGTTTCCCTTAATTTCCTTTATAAAACAGCAGAGAGACAGTTAGCTTGTTTTTTAACCACAAAAGGTATCTAACTTTCAGTGTCTTTGACTCCAGAAGACCCTTCTTTGACTCCACTGACTACAGAAAAATCTAACTTCTCTGGATGAAATCTGCATTTGTGACTCTCACCTGCTTATACCATAGCAAAGCAATCCCACCTATTCAAAGGATATCCATAGATGGCCCTTAGCCATGAATTCTGTATGAGAAATAGAATCAAAGGACAATTTCATCTCATCAGAGCCAATCCATTGTCAATAAATGTTTTTCCCTTAACTGTATTCAAATGACCAACAGATTGTAAGCAAGATGTTGCTGTGTTTGAGTTTTTCAGTACAGATGGATTCTCGTGCTTCACAACACTGTATCAGGACCCCTTAAACTGTATAGAGGAGGTGGAAATCTTAGCTTTCTTCTTCCCCAAAAACAGCTATAAAGGTTGGAGGAGATTAAAAATTTTAATTTTTACAATATCAGCTACCCTTAATACAGCATTTATAGGCATGAGTTAGTGAACTTAAGTGATAATGAGAAAAACTAAGATCAATGTTTTTGCAACACATATGCTTATGAATGGCATTTTCCCCCAGTGTTCACAATACTCCAAAACAAAAACGAAATATAGAAAACAGTCAATTCCATGTGATGAGAATGGTTTCTTAGATTTTGTTAAAACTGACATACTGAATTCAAGGGGACATTTGGAACTTAACACTGCACTGAGCATCGAAGGATCTTGTTTGAATTTTTTATATCTACCAATTTAAAAAGCATAGTAACCAATTTTGTAGGTTAGATATGCCTAATTTCCTACACAGACACAGTTTGTTAATTCTACTTGAGAAGCATTTCCAGCATTTCACTATCATTGGGAGTTATTTCCACTACTTCCTATAGGGAGGTCTTTCAGTTAAAGGCACAGGTTCTTTCTCACACACAGGTAACTGTACACACACTGAAGTTTCATCAACTATCAGTTTGACCCTCTACACACTCAGCTGAGTGTGCTCAGCTTTAACTTTACAGAATTTCTGTACATTATTGTGTGCACGTCACTTGCCTGATTAGCATCCCAGATCTCAGTAGAATGACTGAACTACCAACATACAGAGCCATGGTAGGGAAAGTAGTTTTAAAAATACATTAAAAACCTGCATCCCTAAGTTATTTGTTTCTGAAAATATTACTCTTCTTCAAAAGAGTTGGATTTTGATGATCTTTATGGGTCCCTTCCAACTCAGGATGTTCTGTGAAAGGTATGTATCCTGCAAGCAGCTTTCATTGCTTTTTTCTGCAGTAAAAAATAAAGCTATCCCCAAGACCATCAGGTTACTTGGCACTACTCTAAGCCTTCTAAAACAAGGGAATAGAACAATGACTATATCACACCACTTATCAGTCTTCCTGTTCTGCACACTGGAGACACACCTCAATAATTCCTTAGGATCAAGCACAAAACTATCCACAATACTGTTAGGCTCCATTTTCCACAACTCCTGTTTGACTGGGAGAACCAGTCTCCTGTAAATGACTACAAAAGTCTACCCTTCCTCCCTTTATCCACTTCTCTTCAATATAACCTTGAAGGACAATAGGTGTCTTGAGGTGCATACACATCAAGGCATGAATTCCCAGTCAGGTCTTCACATGACAGCAAAACTAAAAAAGTAGCATAGGAGTAAGTTCAAAGCATGTTACATACTGATATTTACCACAACTTTTTCTTCCATATAGCAGCACAGTATTAAAGACACAAAATTACCAACACTTTCCTTTATTGTAAATAGTAACATATTTTAAATCTGCAAAAGCAGCCAGAAAAGTGGTCCACAGAGAAATTAACCACAAACATTTTAGTTTCCTTAAGAAGAAAATTTTAGTACATTTGGATTTTGATTCATGATCTATACAGCCCAAAATCAAGTCAATTCTGCTATAAGCATCTAAAGCTTTACCTGAAAACTGCTAAAAATATTTTTTCCCATTGAAACAAACCATTCCAACAAAAGCCTATCCTTCTTTTTAGAAGTCGAAGTACAGCTTAAAAACAATCAACATAAACCTAAAGCAAACAAGTATCGTTTATTTGGGGCTCCATTATTTTCCTTTCTCTGTGCTACAGATAAGACATAGTCCTAGTATTACAAGAAGCTACAGGTAGACAGTATTTTGTGATGGTGGAAAGTGATTTTTAGACCACTGTAAAATAGTTATTCTATGTCTGAACCTGAAGTTTTATCACAGACAACCGTACATTGAATTCACATAGCAAGCAGGTTTTGAAACACAATATCAAATATTGTAGATCTAACTACACATCTGTACCATAAAACACATTAGTATTAACAAGGAAGACTCAAAAACTACAGTTTAGAATACACCTCACATACCTCTAGTAACTTAAGAGTGTCACAGTGTTTACAAGCCTAGTTATACAGAAGAAGGCCTAAATAATTATTAGAAAAGTATTGCTTCAGAAAATCTCACTGATGTGGTTAGCTTTACTTGGGGAAAAAAACCTCACTGTATCCTGCAGTCATCTTTTCTACTATGATCTGAGCACTTTAAAATTAACTGAAATAAATTTATTGAATACAGTATATGCAGGTCAAACTTCTTAGTCTCTTTTGTTTTTGTCAACATGTCTAAAAACATACATTTTTGCTACACAGTTGTTTGTAGTAATTCTGCTTAAAAAAATTTAAAATTTACCAACTATAAGAGATAAAATTGACTCTTCTTTAAGGAAAATAAAGCTTTGTCACAGACTTCAGCATAACTGAGTGAGAAAAATTCAAACGCAGAATGTAAGCAAGCTAGAAAAACACATTTCTTCCAATAGATAATCCTAATTAATATGTAATTAGATACAAATACATTAAATATGCATAATTCTTAGTATATAATTCTATTCTTAAAACGTAGTTTTCTGTGTGTGGAGGAAACATGTTCAGCTGCTATCAGTCAAAACTATTCATCGAAACAGAAAAACCGAAACAAAGAGTAACCTTGATGCAATGAAAATCTTCATAAAAAGTAGCTCTCTATTAAATAAAATAAATCTTTCTCTCAAAGTTAATATTTAGCATTTTCATCGTTCAAAGATTACTACCGTTATCAGGAGTTACTATCAGAACACTGACGGACAAAATCCCTTTCAAAATGGCAAGGGGTACTTCTGTCAGTAATTATCCCTGCTAATTGAAAACTGCCCTCTTTCATTTAGTCTTTCCTAGTGAGTGCTCCTCTTATCTGTTTTTTCTCCATGTGATATCAGCCAGTGCCTCTCTCAATTCACCTGCTGCCCCATTAAATAGTCTCACCCCTCCATAATTACTTGTACTCTGTTCAAATATCTTCTATTTTACAACAAGATTCAACTGGGTATTTCTCAATTTATTTATTATCAACTTATTAAAATATTGCAAAGGTTATTTTTGGTCACTTGCTATAACTGGTGGATGAGTTGGGAGCATATCTTACTTAGGACAGGACATCAAGATATTCTATTCTTTCAGCTTTGATGATGATGTTTCACAGTTGACATACAAACAGATTTTACAAAAAAATATATTATCTGAATCTGTAATCCATCTACAGGTCTTTAAAAAGCAGTATGGTTTTTGTCCTCTCTCCTTTATTTTTAGGTACTTGCAATTTTCCCTTTTTTGGTGATTTTGCAAAGTAATATCCATAACAAACAGTAGAAATGGGAGACAAACTATAGTGAATAAAAACAATCCTGAACACAGAGTTTTTTCCTTAACCACTGCACAATAAAATTCAATAAGGAGTAAATCATTTTTTTAATAGTTTAAACTAAACATATAATAAAAGAAGAGAAATAAAAGTCTTGTATCTTTCCATACAGTTATATCAACAATTGCTGGTTATATTATACTCCTAAATAACTTTCTAACACAATTCCATTTCAGCCATTCCATTATTTTACTCATGATTAATGTCAGGCCAACATCCTTACATTTATCTCAGTCTTCATCTAATTTATTTGAATATCAGCTTTACCCAGTTCTCTGGAACTGCCCTTCTCTATCGCTTCTTATTGACCTTCCTTGTACACAGAATTGTTTGTCCAAACTTTTACTGTTCTTAAATATGAGCCAAACTCTTACTGAGGATTTTAAAAGGTTTACATTAATGTTTAATATTCTCCTTAGTAACTTCTGGAAACTATTACATCATTTGGTAAGAACAAAAACTTCTCCCTTTAGATCAGTGAAGAATATATATTGAACATTTCTCTTCTTGAAGTTACTATGTCACATCATAGCTGAAAAAAAAAAAACCAAACAAACAATAAAGTAACACTTCTAATGGCAAAAAGCATGAATGTACCAGTCTCAGGTAATTGAAACTCTACAGATTCCAAAAGATTCAAAAGCAATATAACATTCTAACATTCTTGTTTGCTGAATGGCTCCCTCATACTGACCCTTATCCATGCATTTCAAAACCAATCAGAAGAAAGCTTGAGGAGAAATATGCAATTAACTAATTAACGTAAATAGGCAGGGGATCAAGCAGGTTTCTTCCCTATTGTGCTGAGGTCTTTTATCCCTATCTTCTGTTCTCAACTCGACCGATACTGCTTCGAGACACACAAATAGCTCTGCAGGAAAGAAAACTCACACCTGCACTAAATGTATTCTTAGAGCTTTCTCCTTAATCTTTGTCACAAATTTAACTACAACAACTGAATTTCTATTTCCTTCCATTCCTCTCTGCTTCAAAAATATCTGATGCCACAACTGCAGTAAATGAAATATCAGCTCATTTGGTTTAAGTTAACCCAATAAAGTAATTTACAATTCATTTTTTTAAGAGTTCAGTTTATATACATATCAACTTTAGATTTTATTAGCAGTGTATTCTTAGATTTCATAGGATGAGAAAAGTATCTCAGTATGCATACAGATTTTTTAGTATGTAAATGCATTGTGAAATATGTTTGAAAGCATCAGTGGCATTTATGACTACAAAACTGATGTGTTTGTCAATTTGCTACAAGATCAAATAAAGTCTTGGGTGGCTGTAATTAAACTTTCCACTATATTTTAAACTTGTGATTGTACTATGAAAGCTCCATAGAAAGTGGAAGCACGGAAGCACTTAAGCTCCGTGGTAACGCAGCATCACTCAAAAGGTGTTTGCTTCCCAGTAAGGGTCAGATTTTGTTTATAAAGCACAGCCCTCTAAATTGGCTGGGACACTAGTTGTACTCAGGATTCGTCATGGGAGTTAAGACTTTCAGGATTCAACTACTGAAGATTCCTGGGTTTTATTCACCACAGCTAGGGAGAACACAGGATAGAATATTTATAGAATGGGATATTTTGAGAGAAGGAAAATTTGTAATCTTCTCCATATATGGACAACACATATATTCTATATATAATATAGAAAGGATATTTTTAGGGACACATCTTCACTGCTGCAAACTATTCTCTCAAGAAAGCAATTAGGATTTAATTTCAGTAATTGTCAGGCAAAACATGAGACTTCTGTGTCTGGACTTATTCCTAGTAATTTTTAGGAGTTGAACAAGTAAAGAGCTTTTCCCTATATCCCTTTACAACTACTTTTATTGATCTTCAAACAACTGATGATGTGACAGTAGGTACCAATATAGTCGTCAAAACAAATATATTCCATGTATTATCTGAACAAGATCCTTATAACTGAAAGGCTAATATATTAACCCATGGTGCCACGTACTATGTGGGCAGCAAGAAAAGCATATGTTTTCATTACATATTCACCACTTTGTTTCCAACCTTACTCTGACTGCTTGGCAGCCGATAAAAATATTTTAATGTAAAAATGCCCAGTTTTAAAAAGAAATTGGTCTTCCTAATCTTTTTCTATAATATAGTGTTTTCATTCCAGAACTAATAGAAAAGCAAGTTAGCAAAGTCCCACCACCTTTTTCGCATCACTACTATATAGTATCACTACTATCATGGTAGCCTGAATTTTTTCTAATCCCAACACAATTTGTAATTGCTTTAGAAAGCATTAGTTGAATGGTCTCTAATCTGAATCATTAGTCTGGATAATTTTTATATTGGTTTGCTATATTTTCCAAGTCTTAACTCAGTCTTCTTTTAATAAAGGTATGCTTTGGTTTTGCCTAAGATCACTGAATTATCATATAGTATAGTGCCAAGACTTAAGGGCAGTTTTATGACTTGATTTCCATAAGTGGTATCAGCTTCTTATCAAAAATTTTGCATGCAAGCTTAATTAAAACATGATGGCAAAGGATGAGTTAATTTAAAAGGTGAATATAAAACATACCCTAGCTATAAAGCACAACCGTACATCACTATAGGGTATATACCAAAGTACAACTCCTCATCAGATTATTTAAGTGTCCAGCAAAGTGTTTTGCAAATAGGTCAGTATTTGTCCAAGTCCTTGGAAAAAGTTGTGACTATAAAGGACAATTTTACAAGCAACAGTCCTCCACGCTCATGAGGTTAATGTGAATGGCAAACACATTCCTCACAGCATAAGATGACCTTTATTGTTTCTGATCGGGTTTCTGTGTCTTCTTCAAGCCAGGGAAAATTCTGTCTCATTAAACTGACAAACTTTTTACAGCCACCTGGTTCTGATGAACAGGAATACATCCACGTGAGAAATGTCAGTGAATTTCAAATAGTACATTTTACACTTTGACCCCTGAAGTCAAATGTACATGCAAATAAAGCCCTGAAAGGCTTCAAGAAAGCAATTTCTACTGGTGCATATTAAAATACAAATGTAGGAGATTGGCCTAATAACTCACAATTGCTGACCTTAAAGTAATCTGCTTCTAATTCCCACTTAATTTAAAACCAAGTATTTCAATAAGCAGACTCTTTATCAACTGTTTTCTCCATCAATATTTCCTCCCTTAACAGCTATACTATTTTTCTGCAGTGCTGATTTGATATTTTCCCTTCAATGGAAATTAAGCAAGGATTCTGCCAAAGAAACAGAATACTTTTTGACTCAATTATTTTTTCTACACATTTAGCTGCTTTCATGCTTTCAGAATAAGCCTTATTACCTTCTTTTTAATCTTTATCTTCATTAAAGAATTTTATATAGTACAAATGTTACAAGCTCTTTGCATCTCAGGTGGAGAAGAATATGTGACTGGGCACATTTCCCTCTTTGTCCTAGTTACTACTATTAAGGCCTTTTAAATGAGCATTTTAACAAGTATATTCTTGATTCCATATCTTTATCTCAACTTGTCAGCAAGCTCTGCTCCCCATGGAAACAAACAATAAAAGACTAACTTGACATCTTTAACAAAGGCTCTGTCCTTCAAAGACACTGGAGTGAAGGGGCAATTTAATTAAGATGGGAAAAGAAGCTGCCAATCAAATTTTAAAACACCATTCATTAGATGGGTTAATAGATAGAAAGTGCCACAATTTCTGGAATCCAATCTCTTTCACTGCTGCAAGCAATACCTCACTGAACATGAATTGC
The DNA here is from genome assembly GCA_013397725.1 of Rhagologus leucostigma. NCBI lineage: Eukaryota > Metazoa > Chordata > Aves > Passeriformes > Rhagologus > Rhagologus leucostigma. The sequence goes on from VZTD01005895.1 coordinate 245,172, forward strand.
TAAAAGGATTGACATAATATATTTTGGGGGAGAGAAGGCTTAGAAATGTTCACATATTCCAGTGAATCACTCTGCCAGAATGCTTGCAAAGTAAGACTGGTGTGTTCCCCTTGGGCAAACACCTGTTTAAGAATTGGGACATATCATTAAAAGTGACTTCACCTTCTTTTATGCTCCATGCCACATTCAGTACAACTCATTTGGGCTATGCGAGACCAGCATTCCATTCCCATGTTCTGGACAATTAATTGCAACCTTCAGTTTGACTACTTATCTAAGGTGTTTAAAACAGTGCCCGAAAACAGGGAAAGAAACAGAAACAGCTTTCAGATTTTCCACCCAAAGAAATGGTGCCGCTAGTTTAGTTAACACAAATACACGCTAGAAAACTATGAATGAATGAGGCAAATTATTAAACCACAAAGTGCATAATATTTCTCATTCGTTGATGATGTCATACAAATTTATAGAGCAACCTTTCTTAAATACAAAAACAAATGTGTCAACACACAGTGGAGAAACATTCTACTCTGCAAATTACTGAAAGGACTAAAAAAAAGCCACAGCATTTTTGCAAAATTCCAGTATGGAGATAATTACATTTTGTAGGTTTTGCTGAAAATAAAAAAAAAAAATTAATAAAGTTAAATGACGATGTATCTATTCCTTTAAACAACATCAGTAAGAGTCACATGCATGAAATCAGAAACCTAAATCAATCAGTAATATGTCAGCTACTGAAGTACCATAGATTGATGTTGAAATGCACCAAATCTCTTCCAGTAATTTTGGAGAATACAAATACTCTTAGCAGCTTAAGTCCGTAGTTATTTGAGGTACCTAAATAAGGCATAGGAACCTACAATGGATTATGTCAAATTCAAAAGTGTAAAGAATGGTATCTTTAATACAAAAAAAAATTCACCCATGTGCCATTTATTAGTGTACACTCTCATTTTTATTATTGCCATCAGTCATCTCTTCTTTTGACTGTGCTGTAGAACTGTAGATAACAGTGGTTAGAAATAACACGAGAAAGACTGATGTAACATTATAAATACCCACAGTTTTAGTTGTAGTGGACCACATCCTGGTGCCTAGGCAGATGTTTGCTTTTTGCTAACACACAGTAAATGCATACCATCTAAGCCAAAATGGGGGTCACTTCCTACATTGCTTCCTCCAGTATCAGAAACTTCAAAGCAGGAAAGCCAACTCTGTGCCTGCAAGATTCCCTGCCCATCTGCCCACACTATCTCTACCACCCCAAGGAGCACAGCAGGTTCTGCCTTGTACTCACTGACCCACAGACAGCCTGGGAGCTGCTACACAGCACACAGAGCCCGCAAGTAGTCTCAGATGCCAAGACCTCAGTGTGCTCTTGAGGACATCTGGGACATGATGGCATGTCAGCGCATGTGCTATTTTTAAGGGAATGCTGGAGCCTCTCTCTAAGAGCAATATGGTCACAGAGTCTATAACACGCCCCTATACTCCATCCCAAGAACAGCTGTCTTTCAGTAATTGTGACTGAAACAAAATTCATTTGAAGCCCATGACAGCCAAACAGAATGTACAGACTTCCCAAAATTCCCCTAGCAGACTACACAGGTCCTCTTTCTGGTGCTAAATGTAAGAGGCAAGATATAAACATGATAGCTAATGCTTTTCTCAAGTTTTATGTCAGACAGGTCTAAGGACTGCACATGCAGTATTATTGACTATGAAGACACTATAGTGATCTAATAGTTAAACCCAGACACTTATGTTTAGCTTTTTTATTTATTGAAGAAAATATTAATTAAAAAATAATGTATTCTTTTAAATGAGATAACTATTGCCAAGCACTTGATAAAATAAATCATCAAAAGAATTAAGATGAATTCATATTACACTGTTTCCACTAGTACTCACATGACAGTTTCCCATATGTCTCAAAAATAATACATAATAGCCAAATTTGGAAAATATTTATCTTATATATAAAACCTGTAATGAAATAAATATTGCTTGAGTAGTGAGACAACCAAAGGAAATTTCTATTTACAAAGCTACTTTTCTGTAATTATGAGAAGTTTCAAATGATACCCATTCTTCACATCCCCTTCTCCACCTTGGGCAAACAGAAAATTTATTCTTCCAAATAAAGTAACGATTGTCTGGTTGGTTCTACTGCTTCCACAGTCTTTTTGAAAAGGTAAGGAGAAGAAATACATTTATGAAAACTATATCAAAGTATTACAGTGACTGGGACTCTTGCTTATTATTTCAGAGAGTCATTTTATTTCATGAGAATTTCCAATTACCAGTTTACCTGGAAAATTGATGTAATCAATGCACTAGAGTTACACGGGCAGCTGGGATTAATGCATCACTCTAGAAACCTCGATACAAAAGTTCAGTTGTTGACACATCTTACTAAAAGTCAGATAACCTCAAATTTCATGACATAAGATGGGAAAGTTTCAAAAGATACGATGTCTAGCTAAATCAAATCATGTAGGAGCTCCTGTCGGTTTAGACGGTCGGGACGGATAGAGACAAGAGATCTCTGAAGTCAGGTCTTAAAGCATGTGGTTTATTGTGAAGGGCATGGATGCAGGGGCCCTGCTTGGAGCTGCCAGCCGCAGCTCGAAGCAGGCCAGAAAAGTAAAAGAGCAAAAGAGAGCAAGAGAAGCAAGAGAGTAACAGCGTAAGAGAGTAAGAGCGCCAGAGACAGTGCCTGAGAGAGAGAGAGAGAGAGGTTCTCGTTTACAATACAATAAATCTTCTTCTGTGCTGAATATTCTAATTTTCATTAACCAATCTAGTACAAGATACAAATCCTATAGCATTTACATACAGCCTATAAGAATCATTACATTACCATACTGCATTACATTTTAAACCCTAAAAACTACTCTTTGGACCCCTTCTGCCAAGCTAGTAGGGTCTGCTCTGACCTTTGGACCTGTCTGCAAGCAGAGGGTATTGTTCAATCAAAAGGGGATTACCTTCAGCCGGCCATATCATTGTTTTCCAGTCGTTCAGTAACTAAGGCTTGGTATCTCAAAGCTTGCTTTCATTTCAATCTCGCTTATAGTTCCCATATTCTCAGCATTTTTCCCAGGCAATCATATTTATAAGGCTTTCCTGTTTCATATTCCCCAACAAAATCGTTCATTTATTTGACAGCTGATCCACCTAAGTCAGAGCTTTCAAAACTAAACTAAAATATTTTGAGGCCGAGGGAGTTTTTTGAGACAGTATTATGATGTCTGTGCAAGGAATTGTAAGGAAAGGTTCCTTCATTCTGGTTACAGATGGCTGGTCTACCTAAAGTGATTCAATTCTCTTAGTTATAGCCCTTCAGCAGAAAGTTAACACCTGCAAATGAGACATTGTATCTGATCATGCAAGAACTTCTCAAATATCTCAAAGCAACGTATAATTCTTTAGTCCAAAATTTTGTGTCTACTAAAAACTTTTTTGACATAGTAGATTAGTATTAATAACATATGAAATCAGAAGTAATGTGCATAAGGGGCAGCCTGAGAGTGGCAACTTTTCATGCCAGTATAGGTCTAGAGGAAGGTGTCCCTGCCCAAAGCAGCAGGGGCTGGAACTAGGTGACCTTTAAAGTCCCTTCCAATTCAAGCCATTCTATGATTTTTATGAAAGGACTAAATATTAAAATGAAGGACTCTGTTGACTAACATTAGTCACTTCCATGTCACTCCATATTTCCCTCTCAATTTTTTTTCTGATATCTATGGCTAATTTGTTATGCTGTTCCTTAAGCAAAAGTTACTCGCAAAAAGGTAGAACACAGATTAATGAGCTGGGGGACACAACTAGATTTTTTACTTCTACAGCTTAACTGCAGTGTATTACAGTAGCCAGGAGATATTACAATTTTTCCATCTGTTCCCAAGGATTACACTACGTATTCCTGAAATGGACACTGCACAAAAATATCTAAAACAAAATATTTTATCTTACTCTTTGCTAGCAACTACCACTAATACCTTAACCAATTTTTTTTAAAAACATAGAAAATAAAAAAAACCCAACAATTACTTTTTCCAGCAATACCCAGTATTTATTTAAAAGCAATTTCACACACCATCTATAAGGTTGAGTATAAGATCTGTACATTTAAGCGTAACAATTGGTAAGTGTCTTACTACATTATAGATTTCAAAGATAGCTCTAATACCTTGGAATGATGCAAAAGAAATAAGGGGTCGTGCTCTCCAATGTGGCTGAGCCCTGTGCAATTGGTTCATTATACTGTTTTTCGGCAGAAGTGAACAGAGCCACTTCCATTTTGTTAAGTGCAGCCACAGGAACTGTGCAGCTATTCCCAATTTATCTAACCTCAGCGGTTCTCAAGCATGACCCTTTATAGAGGTCTCATGAGTAACTGGTATTTCTATATCCTCGTAGAAGGATCTAAAAGAATCCAAATCTAAGAAGGTAAGTACAGATGGCACAGGATTCTCTAGCCACTACAGGAACAAGTCAGTCAGGTGCAAAACAGCTCTAACCCAGAAATTTCACTGAGGTGCTTTTAGCACTGTTTTAACCCAGTAATCCTCAGCACAGCACTTCACACTACAAGTTCAGAATTGCAACATAGACAGAATTAACTCATATCTGCCTATTATAGATATGTAAACAAACCCTACCAAAAGCAGAACTCTCGTGGATTCACTTTTGATACTGCCACAGAGCCAAGGATCTTGCTAAATAGATGTAATGTTGAAATGTAAAATGCATATGATTGCAATTTTAATTTTAGTTCACATTTCATCATTATCACTAGAGGAAGAAAGGCTGAGTGTTGAAAAAACAAATGCCTCAACTCCTGGCTCAACTCTCCGCCATCAATTCCTCATATGCTAACTAACTAGAATAAAATCTCACACCTCAGTCTCAAATGACAGATTAAAACTACAAGGTAAATTATCCAAAAAAGAAATCTGGTCTACCAAATTTCTGTCAGATTATATAATATACTAGGTCTAAACAAGAGAAACTGTAATGTCCAACTTGGATGATGTACAGCCATGTCTCAATCCAGCCCTGGAGACAAGGCTGTCCCACCTGTTTTATTACAAACACTTCACATGTAAAAAACTGAAACATTCTAGAAATCAAACAGAATTTATGCTGCTAGAGGTACTCTACATTTTTATAAACTCCACTTTTCATATTCATATGAATCTACACACACAAATACGTATTTGCACACACTATATATAACATAATACAGACTATATAAATATAGATCCACATATCAGCTATATAAAATTACCATGAGGAATCCATATATTTCCTATTCACTTTTCACAAAACTGTTGTGAATTTAGGCCAGAAATTAATACAATTTTCCTGGTTTGTTTTTTTTAATCTTCTAATTTTCATGTTTAACATGAAAAGCCTACACTAAACAGAACTGGCCCTCTTCAATGAGAACCAAAGCAGTGTTACAGCACAGATTTTTCAGAAATTAACTGTAGCATAATACAACTAATATGCATAGAGCACACTCTCCCAGGACTAATATTCTGTTTCTAGAACAAGGGAGGCCCACTTATTCAGCTGACCTCCCATCTTGAGATGTATTAGGACTCCTCAAACTACCGAGTTTCAATCCTGGCATAATTCCAGTACTGCACTCGTTTCATAAACGTGCTTTCAGAGCCAAGACATCTGCGTACTTCAGTGACATGCAAGTTATAAAAGGAGTGTTTATATCCAACTTCAGCATAATGTGAAAGTTTAGCAGCCACAAGACAGCTTTATACAGTGACTGGACGTTACTTAAAGGCCTCATTGTACTTCCAATGACAGTACTCAGCAAAATAACTACAACTCTATAAATTAATTACACTTTCTTCTAATAATTACTAAACTCTCCTGGGTTTATAAATAAGGTGGCCCAAGCATCAGGAAACATGGCAGGAAGCCCAATGACTGATTTAAAATTTATCCCTACTGACCAGTACTTCCCACTATCATTGTTCACTGCAGGAAACAAGAACGTAAGCTTCGAATCACACAATATGTAGCACTGCAGCTGCTGAGCTGCACAGCTTTCCGAGTGTGCTCTGTCCCAAGAGCCAGTTCTCTGATGGGGTAACCCAATGGAACCAAACTTCTTTCATGTCCATGAACCCTACCCCTGACATGGCATTTAAAGCCTTCATTTCTGCTCCCTTACTGTTAGTCTTCCTACATACATCATTCACTCCAGCAAATTCAACGTATATTCAACTATTTTCCCAGTGGTTTGAAAGGAATGAAAAAACCCAGTAGTTTCAAGTACCTGTCTAGCTCTTTCAGACAGTAATGGTACATACTGCGTGCCTACACAGGAATTACTTGTCTTCCAAATAAAGCTGGACACACCACAAACAACTTTTAAATACATTACTACAATGTTTATAAAAAGCCACTGCTATGAGCTTAGAGTGCAAATATGTTTTATCGTCATTCATCATCATCTGAATCTGGATGGAAAAGTCACAACTGCTAACAGTGATACCTAGATAGATACCATATTGGAAAAAGAATGCATGAGTAAGGATGAAAGAAAACATCTGAAAAAAGCACCATTTGTACTTAATCTTCTATGGAAGATGTTCCAACAGTCCTATAAAAACTGTGCTCACACTCTTGTTGCTTTCCTCTAATACTCCTGCTCTCATTTGCTAAAAATTTCCATTTTAGATTCTTAAATACATTATTTAAATCCATAGTGAAATGTGTAGGAGTACGCTCTTAAATAAGGGAAGAATGGAGTGGTGTCAGGGCCTTAGTAATTTGACAGAGTAATCTACATAATCTTTGCTGACTATAAGTTATTATATATTTCAGCATTATCAATCATACCTCCCTACTCTTGCTTTTCACTCAAAGCTTTTAAGGAGAGACCGTGACTTTGAGCCATTTTCAGTATTAAGAAGAAAAGCAGAAGCATGCAGTACCAGTTTGGAAAGCTTTACAGATGCTTTATTTCCTCAGAATAGCTGAAAAGCACATTCCTCTTCTCTCTTTCACCTTACAGATTCCCACTGCTGCTTGCATCTTCCCATGACTTTCTATACACATACACCCATTCCCTGTTTGGTGGCTTTCATGCTCCTCTGCATAAATTTCCTTTCACTGTACACATTCCCTTCTACTCCATAATTAATATACAGCCAATATACCACGTTCTATCTCCATAACCATTTACACTTATGGAAAAATATCTGAAGGGAAAAAACAGGCCTGATATAAATATTTAACACAAATTGGGATTTCATCACTTTTATCAGTTAACATATGTTTAAAATTTAAGATTTTCATCATAATTCTTAGGGAAGTTTGTCAGCAAGCATCAAATAAATAGTCTTTTTCAGATGCTTTACAAATGAATGCAAATTTGGCAGGTCTCAATTTTTTTTTTCCTCCTCGCTTCACTGATTGTCAGGCAAGATAGTAAACTGCCTTTTTCCACAAACAATGCAATAAAATCTCCATCTTAAATGTGTAATTCAGCTCCATCTTAAAGGCTCCTTAAAATGTTTTATGGCCTTTCTAGATATGTCCAGTGCTAAAGCAAGTGTAAATAAATTCAGGGATCTTTGAGAATACAATATTTAAATACAGTATACAAAGCTTCTTCTGTGAGACTGGGGTCAATACTCAATACATTATGTTTTCTGAGACAGCTCTACTGCTTCCTTTTCATAAAGCCTTACTTGTGGAGGAGAGAAAAAATGTCTCTTCCTGTCAAAGGGCTCATCTGCTAGCACTGTAATGAATATGGTATTTTTAACTACAAGATGAATGTAGTGTGAAATGAACACAGGTATCTATGATCCTCCCAGCTCTAAGAGCAGTTGTGTTATGAACATTTAAATAAACATCTGGATTCCCTTTAGAATTGAGCTGGAAAAGGAATGCTATACTGAGAATAGTGAACTGAGAACAAGGATTCAGACATCTTTCTGATGCAAGAAATTGTTACATGGTTCCTCTATCTCTAATGAATATAAAAACATACCTAAATAACAGCTTGAAAAATACAATTAATAAGAAGTGAAAGTTTTAACATTTTCATTTTGCAGAATATTTGGCAATTTAAAATCTCAATGCAAACCCACAGTATTAAAACTTTCCAGTTGAATTTATGAAACCATTCCATTTTGTGGGATTTGAGCTTCGAGATAGTCATGCTATCAAATATGAACAATACAAAACCATTTTAAACCCAAAAGTATCAAGAGCAGAAAATAACATTTCAAGCTTTTCATTTCAAAGTGCTACCTTTCCAATTTCCTCTTTTAGTCTTCGGAAATACAAATCATTTTAGATTTCTATATGAACAAGAAATATTCACACATGCTCCATACAGAAGAAGTTTGAATAGAACATTCTGACAACTATGAATAATTCTGAAAGCCTGGAAACTGGCTAGTACTAATGAAAAGGCCAATTTTAGTGATTTGGCACTTTCTGATGAAAAAATACTCTGTCAAAAAAGCTAAAGAGCTCCAGACCAGAGTCAGTGTTCTCCAGAATAATGAATAATGCTGTACATGTAGGAAAAGCATAAAAAAGACAAGTTTAATATGACAGAAAAAGGAAAGTAGAAAAAAATTAGAGCAAGAAAGAGACATATCTGTAGCAGACATTCAGGATGCCAAAAAGACGTGGCTCCTGGACATCTAGATTTGTAGGTGTTAAAAGACACCAAATGAAATAAAACTGTAGAAGAAAATAAAATTAAAGCAATAACATTATTTCCAGCTTAAATTCAAAATATTTTAGTAATTATTCTTTTCAGATGACAACCTGTGCTATGAAATCACTGCCTTAAGTATGCTTTCAATATTACAATAACCCTGAGATGGAACAAAACATCCATTATGGCAGTAGCTTTAGCTTTAAAAAGAGTGATTGTGGAGTACAGTCTCTCCTACTATTTCACCCATAAGGCTCTCTATAGTCAGTACATATCTGTACAGTCTCAGTACACTTCAGTACACCTTTCACTTCAAGAAAAAAACCAAACAAACATAAACCATAACAAACCCTCAGCAAAGCTCAAGTACTCCCAAATTTTTTCATGGTCCACCTTAGTTCAATTCTTCAACCAGTGCTCTACTGCTCCCACATAATTTACTAAGAGTCCTCACGAAGACCTTTTTTTGCACCTCTTGCACATTGGAAAAATGATATTTGTGTTAAATTGAGCATCATTCTTCATCAGTCTTCCTATTACTTCTTACACACCCCATAAGCTTGTAACGTGAAATTTGTGAAGATACAGAAAATTCCCTTTTCTTATGGCTCCAGGTTTACAACTTCACTGCTAAAACCAATAAGCAGTGTAAACAGACAATAAAACAGGAATCACATGTGGATCCTAAGCTACATTTGAATGAATACTCAACACTGCTAAAACAGAGCATCCCATGAGCAAAACAATCTAACACTGTCCATCAAGCCTCTTTTACATCTAGAGCTTGAATGTCACAGATCAATCTGCTAATCTGTTATTTTTCCTAATGTTATACACAGCTCTAAGCCTCTGACTTTAGTACCTTTGACCAGAAAAGTGTAAGGATCAAAATTTAGCAGACCAACCTGGTAGAAATATTACTTTTGAAAGGTATTAAAATGCACAGTGAAATGTTGATGCCAAAGCAATATTTGTCCCCATTGCTGGATTTTTTACATGTTTTTTTAATTATTGGTTTTTGTTCAATTGAAAAATCGAATATCTGGACAAAGGTCACAGAGGATTATCAACTCCAACAAATTCATCAAAGCATTAAAAATGCAGATAGAGTATTTCAAACATTAATATGGAGCACAGTTTGTGAAAATTACACAAAAATTGTTTAAATAAGAGTACATATTCGAAAAACTGAAAACAGAAAGAAAAGTAAATGGAGAAAGAATTTCCTAAGATGGTCGAAAGTCTTTGTTTTACTCAATATGGTTAAAGAAAGACTGAGACTCAATGTCCTCTTACTACACCATCACTTGGAAATAGCACTTACCACTTCTATTGCACTTTCAGTGCATGCACGCTAGTACCAGTTATACACTAAACTGCAACAACTTAAAGATTGTGAGAGCTATCATAGTAAAGCTGCAAAAACATTCAGATGTTTTTGCACCAGATCTCAGAGTATAGTCACTGGGTCACATTGCCCAAAATGCAACTAATTACATGCGATATATAAATCATAAACATCTAAGTGACAGAGACTGCCTGCTGGACCTAATTATTTGGTTTTTTCAACTGCTGAGTTATCAGTTTGAAGTAAGCAAGGAAAATCTGGCCCTAAGTGTACTAAACTTGAAAGAAAGGGAAAACTGTTTACAGAACAAAGGCAGAACGATATGCTAGCTGTTAAATTCTCTAACTGGTATTTGGTATCTGCTAAAAACAGACTGATAAGGTTCGTATGCAATCAGTTTCTGATATTAATAAAGTTTTAACTTCTTGGAGATAGGAATAATTGATATTTACCACCTGCCATATTTCTAAGTAATTTATGTCTAGCCTAATGCTGTGGTATATACTAATACATAAAATTACTTTAAAAGCTAAACACCAATTTTCATTGAGTAGTACCTAAAAAAATCTCATGTACTGGGCTTCATTTGAATTTTACATTGGCATTGATCCTGACTGAAGACCGTGGCACACCAAGAGTCTATGATGCACACAACATTTCATTTGCAGAGGCCCAGGCCAGTGCTGTGCTGCACACTCAGCATGGTCTTCAGGCCTGTGTTGTGTGGCACAAATGCCTTGGCCACTGGACACATGCAACCAATGCATTGTGCAGACGAGCCTGTTGGCAGCTCCACCTCTATACCAGCAACTGCATCAATCGCATGGCCTTGTCTTTACCTGAACATGCAGCAAGGTCTCCCAAGAACATCATTCCATTTTTATTGTAGAAATGAAAAAGAGTTCTTTGCTTGTTTTCCGAGAAAATCCTTTAACAGTTGGAATGACCAAAAGGGAAAATCTTTTCCACAGGTGGTGTCTGCCCAGCACACTCTACAGAGGTTGGAAGTGGTGCTGGGGTGTGGTGTTGTATTTCTCCACTCCTGTTCATACTAAATTGCCTGCCTTTCCACATGGGTCCCCCTTCCCCACCCCTAGCCCTAACCACTCCCTCGGGTTTCTCCCATTGGTTCTGTTACCCCAACTCCGCCCATGTACCACCCCTGTGCCCTGTGACCATTGGTCCATGTGCTCTCTCCGAGCCCCCGAGCCCCAGGATAAACCAAGGCTGCATGCCATGTGACTCTTTTTCTAGCTCTCTGCTCTGCCCTGGGGCACCAGCCTTTTTGCCTGGGGGAACCATGCCATGTGCTGGCTCTCTGCCTTTGGGAGCCAGCACATGTGCTGGGCCTAGGCTTCTGGGAGCCACCATGAAATAAAGCCATGCAGAGAGCCTTCTCGCCTCCTTTATTGCCACCGTGTTGTGGAGCTTCAGCCAGCTGGAGCACGTGAGGGGCAGCCTGGAAGAGGCTACGGGACGTGGCATAAGCTGCTATCCCCAAGAGAACCCCTTCTGCGCTCTCCTGGAAGGCTGTGGCTTGCCATGCCATCGCAGGGAACCTACCAACCGCAACACTGGGGTTCCCAGCATCTAAAGGGATGCTTCTTACAGTGTATGAACAGCATGGTGAATGATGCCTTACAGAGTCTGAGTGGCTTTTTTACTGGACCAGCAGCTTCCAGCACAAAATATCGCCTTGTGTCTATATTGTTTCTATATCTCTACTGCTGGCTCCGCACACTGCAGCTGGCAAGACCATGGGAGCCTGGGGCTTTGCAGTAGCTCCTGCTGCCCACTAAAGACTCAGAAAGCCAAATCCAGGAAACCATCTAATTGATGCTCTGTATCTTTATGCTGGACCCTTTACGGAGGGTTTAAAGCACTGTCCTAGGAAATGTGATTCCAGGTCCCCTTAATTAACTCTCCTTAATTCCTATTAAGCTCCCTAGTCATCAGGATGAAAAGACTCTGCAATGGCACCCGCCAAAGCTGGACCCAAATGAAGTAGGGAATGCAAAATTTATAATGCCAGAAAATAAATTAATACAAACTGCAAGCCAGTGAGAAGAAATATCTTATAATCCACTGAGCTCTTTGGCTATGGCATATCCTACTCTGGCCAGACTAAATTCTTTCCCCATAACTGTGCTATTCAATGGAATGCATTCTGACGTAACTACTATTATCAAGGTCAAATACCACACAAGGTATTGTAAAAATCTTTTTTCCTCATATGCTGGATAATATCAGGTATAGGGGGAAAGAAATACCCTGGGAAGTGGGTTTCACTGATTATTGAACCAGCCAGATTATTGAGCGTCTTCTCTGGTTTTTGCACGCAAATAGATACATCCTATAATGTTTTAATTAGGATTTAGATTAATTATTAAAAATAAGTTGTTATAATTGTCTGACATCATATATGAGCATACTGAAATTAATTAATTATTTTAAGCACTCAGTCTACTCAATCATGTTTCTGAAAAACTGACTATAAACATGTTAGGCAATGAATCAAAGTCTATTCTTTAAAAACTATGGTATAATCAAAGAAAACCTGAATATATAAGCTTTTACTGAAATACTAACTTACCCAGATTTTCTGTATTAAACCTACTCAACATCTCACACACACAATTTTACTATAATTAAGACATAACAACACTGCTGTAAATAATTGAGCTTTCTCTACTTCATGCTCATTTAAGCTCTGAAAGGTCAGTGTTTTATTGACATAAGTTCCAGCACGTACATTTCCTTCTCAGAGAAACAGAAAAAGATCTGCATATATTTGACAAGTATCTTTCAGAACATCTAGAGCCTGTTAAAGAATGCTTGCCTAGTTATTCTCCAAAAGGTTGAGCAAGTCCTTTCCCCAGCTTCAATAAAGACCACAGTACAATCCTGCCTTTCGGAATAAGCACACATTTTAAACCAAAAATAATCACCCTCCCCCATCATCACTGTTTAAAAGCAAAACTTTTGGTTTCTATTCCTTTGGTGTACTCTTCCTTGGCTACTGAATCTATTCCTTTTGTGCTTCAAGCTGTCTGTCTTGTTTCATCTTATTTATTCCTTAAAATCTAGAGACTCTTTGCCACCCTCATCTCATCTTTTACAGAACTGTGGGTCTGGTTGATTTGTGAGCTTCCAATTTCCCCAACAGACCTCCCACCTTTGTTCAGGTTCTCCCTGTGTCCAAAGATAAAAAATCCAAAGACAGAGAGTTTCACAGATGCCAACCATTTCTCCTTCATGACATATCTACCTTAAAGCATGGGATTTTTTTTTTTTTTAAGTATTCATGCCCAGAAGAGACTGTTTCCTTGTTTATGTAGCTGTTTTAAAAAATAAAAAACATTTGAGAAAAAAAATTCTTCAAACTTTTAATTTTAATTCCTTCTTATTCCACATCCTAAGTATTTAGGAACTATGATATTTTTAAAATTAATCTTCATTCACCTGTCTAAAGCTTTCAATTTATTATGACCTAGATTCCAGAAAAGTCTATGGAGAAGTCCATTTTTTTAAGAACAAAAAAGCCCAAACCTTAAGTATTCACCTAAGCACACGAGGCCCAAATCAGTCTGTCAACAAGCAGATTATCATTGAATCTGATGCATGGTGGGCTGGGCCTATTGCACATGAAAAAAAGTTTCCGTACTAAATGATAGCAAATATTAAAGATATAAATGAAAAACTTCTTTTTCTGTACTAGCATTAGGCAGACCTTCAGTAATCTTAACCATGATGAGCAGCTCTACACAGAACAATTTACACAATCAAAATTGTACCCATAGGATCACACATGTGGACCAAAATGCCAGACTTTTTTATTTGAAGGCTGTTTTTAATTCTGCTCTTGCTATTTTTTCGGTGTGATGGGTTTAGTCATTTGGCTCTTCTAAAGGCATTAGCTACCAGGAACACGAAGATATAATACAAGAACCCAAAAAAACCCACCAAACAGTTCTGATACACTTTCTGCCTTTCATAATTTGGTTTTATAGGTCTACAGTACACTTCCGATTCTCATTTCTTTGGAGGGACGAAGGGGAACAAAGTCTGAGTAGTATCAATAAGGTGCTACAGTTCACTCTGTCTTGTCGCTAAATGTGAAACGGGATCTCAACCACAGCAGAATCTGCTGTACAAAGACTTCATACAAGATTACCACTGCAGAATTCAGCTTAATGTTGGCATTGCTAATGGGATGAAACTAGAACAGTATGAATAATACATTACACACACCAATCAATGTTACACTGTAAAGGGCTGATGGAAAATAAATACTCTTCATGAACACCAAGGAAAAACTTCCAAACAGAAATATTTTACCATTATTCATTTATTATCTTTACTAGATGAAAAAAAATCAACTGAGTGATAAAAGTGTAAAAGCAGTATAAATGTTGTTCTCTCTTTACGAAATATTTATTATTTCTTTGAAGCATGACTAGCTTCTGTACTTGCCGGGAATTCTTCCCCTCCCCCCGCTTTCCTTCCCAATCACAACACACAAAATCTAAATGCCCAATCCTGCTTTAAATAATTTCTAGGCCTCTATAAATTATTTGGATTTAAAAACTAAGATAAAGTTGTATGTGTAAAAATAATTTGCCTCATTTTGTCTGAAAGTTCCAAATTCTCTTCCTCTCTTCAGTGTCACCTTACCCATCTTTTCTCTCAAGTCAAATCTCTACTGCATTTCTCTGGCCTTCTTATTTTCTCACCCAAAAGCAACAACCTTTCACGCATATGTACCTCCCTTGAGCTAAGATCGATCTTTGTTAGTCTCACTAGCACTAAGAACTATAGGTAGAAAATGCTTTCCTACACAATACCTTACTTCAAAATTGTCTGCACCCACCTCTCCTGGGGGCTTCACAAATCTACCCAAGGTTCAGTTCTCCTTCTCTATTGCCCCACAACCTCCAAGAACAGTCAGACTCTGTGCAGATCATAAATACTCCCTACTAGTTGCAGTGCCTGTAAAAGTAAAACGAAGGCTGCAAAGGTCCTCGTATCATGATAACAAAGACATCTCTGTATTCCAGGGCCTTGAAACTCTCCTCTTTCTCTGCATGCAGTTCATATGCTATAGTCAGTCCAAGGGCTGTTTGTATCATCACTGAATCAAAAAAACACAGGCACATCATAATCTCTTCAAGTTATCAATCCACCTTCTCTTTTCTTATGTCAAAAAAACCCAAACAGTAAGCATGCTCTTTGTAGACACTTTCTTAGAACATTCTTCCCACTTGCTCAGTTTTCGAAATCTCCATTTCACTTACACAAAGTGGTTCTCAAAGACTAAAGACTTTGCCATATATTAATTTCAGAACCAACCTACCAAATCCCATCATGATAATTATCAAGGTGTAATTATTATCCCAAAGACTCCTCAATACAAAAGGCTTTTATTTCTATATTCAGGTTCATTATATTATTATTATTGTTGTTGTTGTCATATCTTTTCAATGATACATCTGTATCAACCACCTGTAAACGCTGCAAGTTTTTCAAACTGTGATTTCATATCTACAAGTGGCTTTCCTAGCAGAATTCATGAAGCAACCAGCACTTAAAAATACAAATAAAACAGAGAAACTTTTTTTACACAGAAAGTCCATTCTGCTGGCAGATATACAGATGGGCCTGCCAGAAGGCAAAGCCAGAGGCCAGCTCCTGACGGCAGTCAGTGCCAATTTAAAATATTCATTTTTATAGTATTAAAGCAATGCTTCTGTAAAACAATGAGACGTTCTTTGTCTGCATTCAAACAGTTTATTTTATATCGTTCTTTCTTTCCAAATTCCAAACAGTTAGAAAGTAAAAAATAAGAAAAATCCATCAGTGTAAAGATACCCATTATGCTACAAAAAGAAAGAGAAATACTGTATTAGACTGTACAGTATTTGAGGCAATGATTGGTAATTTAAGTTTGGACTGCCCGCAGAGAAAGGTTCCAACTTGAGTGTGGCCACAGTGTGCTACCACAAAAGAAATCTTAAGAGTAAAAGAACACTGCAGGGCAAGCCTAAAATTAGTCATTGCCACACGTCCCACAATTTGGAGAGAATTTTAAATTTTTGTTCGTGATCCTTATGGCCTGTATTTGTTTAAACTTTTTCTTTAGTTTACAAAACTAACAATGTGCTTTGTAAAATTAAGTATTACTTTCACAGGAATAATGGCTGCTCCAACAATCACATTTTCTCTTTAGTGAGTGATTCTTAAATATATTCCCCTTCGTCTTCTTGTAAATAAAATCTTTATAAAGCTAAGGCCAGAAAAATACCAGATGAGCCTTGCACCATTCTTGCTCTGTTAAGTTCTTCTGGTATGGGAAAGGTCAGTAACTAATTCCCTTCAGACTACAGGCTGAGACAGATCCAAAAATTTAAACAAAAAACAGTACTAAAAGCCAATAAATGAACAAGATCCATCTTATTGTGTAACAGCTTTCCTAAATACCTCCATGTTCTTATCATTCTGGCCCTCACCTTACCCAAGGATAGTATATCTGTTAAATTCAAAACTTGGTTAGAATTTGGTGAACTGAAATGGCAAGATCTTCAGGGGGAAAAAAAAAGAAAAACTTTATTCTGTGCTTGCAGAACATGCAATACACTGGATGCCTTGAGACTAACTGGAGTCTGTAGGTACTCCAAAAATTTAGTTACTTCACGCTGTATTGAACAACATGATCAGAAACAAACACAGAAATTTTAAAATTTAACAGAACCTTTTTTTTACTGCCATCAGAGAGATCCAAAGTCACAGTAGAAGAAAATTGTTCAGCATATCTCAGAGGCTGTTACCAACAGCTGCTAGAGCCAGAGGACATAGGAAAATTAGGGAACTGTTGGTTACAGCAGACTGAAATGTTGGGATAGCCTCCTAAAAACCTGATACGATTTCTCTCCAAACAAAGATCCCTACCCCTTCAGCATGGCAACATTAGTTTCTCCATACACTACTTGTCCCACTGTGCCCTTGGGAATTGTCCTCATCTGACCAGCGGGGAGGACAGGAAAAGGACTGGTGCAACAAGCAACACCCTGCACTTCTACTGGGAAACAGTGTCAGGGAAGGGCCACTGGTGGCAAGAGGGGAAGTGGACCCGCTGACAGATGGAAGAGCAGACTGTGGGGGTGATGGGTCACCAGTGCCCACAAACGACTGGATAGGGATCCCAGCAGACTCACTCATCCTCAGTCTCTCATTTGACCTGCTCATGCTGATTAATGAGCTGAGAATGAACTCTCTGGGAACAGTTCCCACTTTAACTTTGGCAGCGCAAGGCATTTTGAAACCCAGGATCAGGAGGACCAGGGGATCAGGCTGCAACCCAAACAGTGAAAACATAAGCCTGCTTAGGGCTCTAAATCCAGATTCTGACATGGAAACAACACAAGAAACTATTACTAAAAAACTATGGCTTGATTCAAATTATGTGAATTTTAACAGATGTGTTAAGGAAAACCACATTCCTTTGAGATATCTTAAGAAATATTTTATGCATCCATTTTAATTTTCAATTTCTGAATATACCTATTTAGCTAAGCAAATACTGAATATATGTAGCTCTTAGACTCATCAACATGCTTTCAGGCTAAATTTCTTCTTTTCAGTTTCTGAAAACTACTACTGGGTCCAGTGTTATAAAAATCTATACTTCTAGATGGTGTCTTCACTTATTTTATATTGCTGCTATCCAGCAAAGTTATGCCTATATGAAGAAAAAGCATCCCTAAGTGAGTTTAGACATGCAGACACATAAGAAACATGTAAGAATCCTTTGGCATCATTGGGAATTTCCCTCACGACTTCTAGAAGACTGACTCAAATTGTATGTATTATCCAGATAGTTGTATTTGCATACTACTCTTATTTACATTTTGGAGTAAAGTTTGGAGGGTCACAGCAACTATATAATCTTTTCTTAATGGGGTCAATAAAGGCCAAAGAAAAATGTTTGCATGTTATGGCCAAACAAAGGCCAAAAACATTAGACTTGCAAACTTCTAAGCAATTATGCAGGGGCAACAAAAGCAAACACCAAAAACCACCAAAGAAACAAATATTAGTAGCTAAAATTATAAAAGACAAGGGAGGCTATTGCCTTAAGAATGGGGAAGAAGGGAAGAATCCTGAACTTTAGTCTCAATTCTTCCATCAGATTGCAGTCCAGCCTCAGATAAAGTACTAACCAGTAGCATTTAGCTACCTTCTGTTCGAAGTTCTGCTTCTACATATCAGGCATATTTGAGGGATCTTAGACTTCACTTAATTATATATTAACACTTCTTTAATTAGTATTTTCTTAGTAAACTCTATCAATGTTTCAGAAGGAAAAAATAGCAGAAAGAATTTAAATAGACTGCAGTTTTCTTATATATTTCCTCCATAATTTGATATTTTATGTATGATGAGCTCCTTATCTAAGTTCTTTTTTTACAACATACCAACTCTTGACAGGAAAGCCAAACATATTTACAATATTTGTCTTTTGCTGCACTCTGCTGGAACAATCCATTTTTCCACTGAAAGCAAATCTGTTCCATACACAGTGCAAAAGTTAACAAAAGAGAGAGGCAAAAATCTGGGAAATTTATTTCTTATAAAAAGTGTACTCCTTTGAAGCACATATACTGTCAAACCACAATTTAGACATTTAAACCCATATTTAGTTGGCCTAATAACGTGGCCTATTTTCAATGTTAGAGCATCTGAAACAGTCCTAGATAGAACAGGATTAAAGAGGGCTCCCTACTGTTCAGAATAAAACTACAATAAATTAAGTGCCTCAATAAGGCACAGAAAAGCCTCTTGAAACAGAGATTTGAAGAGCCTGGATTTGCAAATGCATCATTTTACCTATCCTTCACCTGATATACACTCTATTTTGAAAAAGCAACATATGCACAGATACCTAGCACCCTCCATTCGATCCACGATCAAAATGCAAAAAAAAATTAAGAGACAACATATGTTTTTATAACGTTCACAGAAAATGAGACAAGACTTTGACTCTCTTTTAAAAATATGCTGCAATTTCTTTTATTAAATGTTACAATTCAGTCGCATTTGTTTCATGACAAAAAAAAATGAACAAACTTACCTGGGCTAGAGAACAGACCCCAGCCTGTGCTAACAGTCAGAGCCATTAACTCCCATGATAATTCATTCTGGCTGAGGATCTGCTCCAGAACCACCAAAACATGCTACACAAATTAAATGTGACCTCCTACTAGAAAAATGCACCTGTGGTCAAAACAAAGTGTTCTGACTTTTTTCTTTCCTTCCACCGTCTCTCCCCTTCCCTCTCCCCAGAAAGTAAAAACTCCTTTGCAGTGGCCATTAACTTCCAAAAAAAAATATTTTTTTTAAGGGGAAGTAAATATCACAGATGCAACTGAACAGAAATATCACAAGCGTGTTCTTGCAGTCTTCGGAGGGCAGTGAGGAAAAGCTTTCACTCTTAGACCTGTCTTGGGTGTTGCAAACACCCAATAAGAATAAATAAGATGTTGGCACCAGTCCCAGAACACAAAGCATGCTTTTCAATTTTTACTAATACCTGCTAAAACTGTATCTTGGCATTTTTGCTAGGAAAGAAAATTACAGAATGACCCTTCTTAATGCTTTATAATCCACATAAATCTCAAAAACTTTCTCAGGGAAGGGTTTCCACAGTGCTTTTTTTTTCTTTTGCAAAAAAAACCCAGGGCCTCCTAAGGAGTCACTGTCTTTACAGATAGACTTGCAGAATTCAAACCCAAGAATAAATACAGACAATAAGCAATAAATGACTCAAACGTTTGCATGAATAGTGAAGTAATGGTTTCAGAGCTTATGGATACAGAACATATAAGCAGTGACATTAAAAACAACACCAAAAAAGAAGTTTTCAGAGAAACTATCTACTCCAAAGTTTGAAGTACTTAGTCTAAAATTGGACAAGCCAACCAGTTTCCCTATAAATGCATTGCTGGTATTCCCCCTACCATTTAACTGTTTTTGAGAAAAAGTTTAATAGGTTTCAAGAATTAAAACTGATTTTCACAAGAACAAAAATATACACTAGAGGGTAAATGTTTATCTGTTCCATAGATGGGTTTCCCAAAGAATCAAAAACACATGAATGAGATGAAGATTTGCATCAACGTGTTTTTCTCTATTTGCCTCTGTTGCCTTTGTTAAAAATAAAGTCAGTGGTATTAGAATCATACACATAAATGGAGAGTTATCCTTCAAACTATAACCATGCCAGTCTGCAATTTTTAACCTGTAATGTAACAAAACATATGGGAAGAATGGGTGAAGGAACTTCTTGGAGACACTGGCTTCCAAAAGCCAAGGGACAGGGCAGACAACAATTTGTTAACTGGATAAGGAGAGCATAGCTAGAAACTGGGTAGGAATCAAGCCAGATAGACAAATCTGTTGTAAACAAGCTTCCATTACTGTGGATCTTGAGCGAGAAAGAGGAAAAAAGGAAAGAAAGAAAAAAAAAAGGTAAAATAGGAAATTAAACAGGATAACTTTGCATATGACAGGGAGTTTAACATTATGGAATTCTAAATAATTGCAATTATAAATTATAATCTCTTCCCATGGTTTTATACAAATGAAAAAATAGCAAAAGACAAAGCAAAAAGAAAAAAGCGAGCAAAAATACATGGATGTGAATGAAATACTGAAGATTAAGTCATCCTGCAAGCTGTTAATAACTTCTGCAGTATAATTTCTGCATACAATTAAAAGACCACAGAGAAGTGATCTTTAAATTTGTCAGAAAAGACAACTCAGCAGATGTTTTAATGAATAATATTCCTTGTGATTCTGATCAAACAATAGTCTTCCTCCCAAAAGGAGGTAAAAATCTGGAGTATAGCTATTAGTAGCTATTAGTAGCCAACAAGTAATCTGCTTCATATTTGTATCCACAATAAAAACAGTAATTTACTGTATCAGACGCTTATAAAAGCTAAAAGGAATAAATGTAACTAGAAGACATAGACCATGTTGAAACACAACAGTCTTTTTCAAAATACTTATTTTAAGACAGACTTTCAATTATCTATTGAAATGCAACAGACAGGTAATGAAATGCTCATTAAGGAGAAGTCAAAAAATAAGGAAAATGCAAAAAAGTTAAAGCACATGAAGCACATCATTTCTCAAAACTCTGAAATCCTGAACACATTACAACTGAGGCAAGGGCTACTGTTTTCTTTAACATGACAAATCTATTTAGCTAGCAAATATTTAACCAGTAGCTAGAGGTTGCTCTTTAAGTACTAAATAATGAGACGTAATTAAGGTAGCAAAGGCAAAAGGTTACTAATTTAGAGCATTTCTATGGAGTAGTGTTTAAATTATAGGTTTTATACAAAACGCATGGGCCAGTGCACAAGAAAAAATCCAATTTTAACGGAATGCAGAACAAATTAACATTTTAACATTATAATACTACTCAATTGTATAATGGGATTTTGCTAAGTGTCACAGAACAGAAAATAAAAGTAACACTCCAAGGTATGCTTGTTAACCTCTTCAAGCTAAATATATTACAAGCCTACTGACAGCAGTAAATAGACTCATTGTAACATGAAAGACTCTGAATTCAAAGGCCTTTAATAGGTGTTGCTTTTTCTAAGTAGACTGGCCTTAAGAGTATAAACAATGAACAAGATAAAAGTTATGTTATCCATTCCAAATACTTTCAAATTTCCTAAAGGGAAATGGAATGATTCCTTTAAAAATACCATTTTACAAAATCCAGTTCCTGTGATATATAATGTCTTTTTCCATACTTCTCCTTCCCGTATTACAGGAATTTAACTGGCAAGTATAGCCTTCAGCAGCCATACGTACAGTTGTCTAGGCTCACCAAAAGGCTTTCTGGAAAAAGAAGGATTACAGTTGTTGTGGTCAAACTCTGTCACCGCAACATTTCAGTGTCCTTGTTGTCCATCCAAAAAGAAATTCAAGCAAACACTTGATTTTAAGATATCTAAATAATACTAAGTCTGTATCCAAAACAAATTGCCAATATTAAACCAAGAAATTGGCAGCCACAAAGCTTTGTCAAAGAACTCAAGGCAAGCAGAATGGGCAGAACATTCTATTTAATAAAAGCCTAAAAATATTATGTCTGTAGTTATGATACTCATCATTACTGTCTTCTTCATTCCTGGCTTCTGAACCCTGCAGTTCATTATGCCAAATTTTCCTGCATTAACCGACTTTCCCCTTTTATACTGGTTTAAACTATCCACAACAGAATAATTAAAGGCTTCACAATGTAGAAATACTTACTCTGTAGAAGTTAGTAGTTAAGCACAACTGAGACATAAAATAGACCTGTGGAGATGCCAACTGGCAAGAAGAAATGGAGAAGAAAGTTCTTTTCCCTTTTGTTTTTGTCAGTTTACAGATTTAACCAATAGTTTAGCTCCAACATAAACTGTACCTTTTATTAAAAAGATCTAAATTGGGAGAATGACCACACAAGTTACATTTTTCTGCAGAAAGGTAAAAGCAGCAGCTAAAGCAGCAGGTCTGAGCTGACTGCAAGGGACACACACACAAGGAAACAGATTTTTATTTTTTGTTGATAAATCACCTATACTATTTTTGAATTTTTTTTTTTCTTCAGGAATCCACAGTCTACTACTACTGCCTCTAGTAAGTAATACCAAGCAGAATCTTAACTGAGCTGATCAGGAGTGTGCAGAGCAGGGGACTGATAATGTGAGGTCTTATTTCTACCTCTGACATTGGTCTATACAAGTCATTTTGGGCCAGCCATCATCAGTGACTAAATTAAATGTCATACTTGCAAGACTACCCAGGAACAACAGAACAGTAATTTAGATTCTCATTCTCTATATGGTAATGGAAATAAGTAGTTGTACAGACTGATGCAAAACATTTTCAGCTTAAGTTTGCAGACAAAATAGCTCGGTATTACTGGGTTTACAGTACAGTTACAACAGTAACCAAATCCACTTCAATACCCAACTCATACCAACATCTGCAAGCATTAGATGAGTAAATAATTTAGTTAATTTGGCCATCAAATACTTATTTCCTGCATGGTTTTCAGTTTTGTTTTGGGGAGAGGGAGATCTTTTTGTTTGGTTTTAAATCAGAGTTTGGCATTAAATGCTATTGAATCACATGAATTATGTAGCTCTCCCCCTAAGTATTTTTTGTTGGTATAATGAACGTATACATCAACGAAAATCCAGGCATCTCACTGAATCCAAGTGTGAAAGTCTGTGAAGTATTTACTCTGCGTGAATTTGAAACCAACATACAGTTGCCATCCATCCACAATGCAAGACTGTCATCTACTGTATATCAAAGAAATCAGTATTACTTACCACGACTTTACAGCAGAAAATTATCTAGTTCAATGTTATTTCAGCTATCTGAAGGTACTGTACCCATGTACACACTGGTAAAACAAGTATAGTAGCCACCCAAAAGCAAACTATTAAAATTACATCACAACCCACCAAAAATGCTCTTAGTACTGCATGAAGAAATCAGCCAAAATGAATAATAATGTAATAGTCATTTAATTCACCATAGCTGGACTATTCAATTAAAATGAGAAATTTCACAAAGATCATGTATAAAAACTCCCAAAGTAAACACTGTGACTTCTACCAGACATGTTCACTAGTTCTTAGCTATATATTTTTAATGCCTCAAATGCTTCAACACTACATAATTACAGGGCTGATACAGAAAACTTTCTAGGGACCATGAAATAAGAGTGTTTCCCTCCTTCCATGAAGATGGTATCAATTTTCTAACTCAAGTTTTGATTACACTACTGTGTAGCACTTCCTCCCTTGCCTATGGAGTACGCTTATCCCAGTGAAACAGACTGTCAATGATTTAAACGTCAACAAGGGTATCCAATAATCCGGATTATCGGATATGACATTTCTTTGAAAGAAATAAAACTTATCAGTATTCCTTTCTTTGGGGAATTGTAGCAAACTGGTTCCATTTTCACTCATTCAAATGCACACAGGCTCTTTCAGTCCCTACAGAAAGCCCTTGTACATGGTCTGGTGACCCCCTATTAGGCTGAGGATACAAGATCTACCCCTACAAAGGAATATTATTTCTTCCCCCTCAAAAAGTCATTAGCCAATGGAACAAATGTCACAAAAAGTGCCAGAGAATGTTTACATCACAAGTGACATAAACCGCTTCCTACCATACACCAGAGGGTACAATCTGCCCATACCCTTGAGGACTGAACCAAAGTCTGGGGAATCCTTCAATAGGTCACAATGGTGCCACAGGTCTAAAGTAGGAACTGCACCCCAAGAGGAATGGGGGGAAAGAAACTTATAAAAATCACACCTCTGGTCCTTTACCTATTTGGATGGAGCAGTGGGTGTTCAAAGCTGGCTATTCACAGGCTCAAGAGGAGTAATTCAGTAGATGAGGCTGTAGGACATGGCACAATGTAGCTGGAACCATCCTCTGTGGAAAATGTGACAGACGAGACTGAATGCAGTCCAGCAGACCCCAGTTGAGGCACTCTCTTGCCATATCTACCCACACAAGAACATTTTACTTCCAATCTCTTTCTCTTGTGATGGCTGTGTTGTTTCCTGCTTTTACATGTGTCTAACTCCCTCCACCAAAAAAACCACCACCTTACTGACAGTGTGAACAATTTTACCTATTTGTCCCACAAACTGACTAAGCTGTCAGAGGACTGTCCCACACTGAAGCAAGTAATTGCTACCACAGACCAAAGTAAAGAAGAGTTTTGCCAGTAATCCTAATATATGCTTCCCAAGCACAGCTAACTACTTTCAGACATTTTTGGAACATATCTTCTAATAAAAAGGGGCTTTGATGATACTGTAAGTATTCCACTGTTAAAGTTAAATAAGTCTTAAGGAAATAGAAACATAACGCTATTTGAACACTGGTAAAATGGAGAATTTTAATTATATGTAATAGCCAACAAGCTGCTTTTAGTGGCTATGAAAAAACTACATTTAGCAGAAACAGTAATAAAACAAGAGAAGTTAAATATAACTCCTCCAAGGAACAGCATATTTATTCAAGCCAAAAAGAGCTAATTTATACTATGGGTGTAGTTCTCACTGACATTATCTGGGGAAAATGACTATTACAGGAGCGGGTGTGATATATAGCCTTTGAGTCATGCATGATAAACCTTAATGGTTTTGCTTTGAGGTAAAAGTCCTTACTAATCAAGTAATGAATCATTCCCAAAATGTCAAGTTCCTGAGGCCATGTGTCTCAGAAGTGCCACTCGAGAGAGAATACTCAATCATTAACGATCACTTCTGAGATTTTTATCAACTGATTAATAAGCAAGGAAAAGAGTTAAGAGGCTTGAACGAAGAGTTAATGGGCCTTTAATGACATTCTCTGTGTTTTAGTGAACAGAACATATTGAGTTTTATTTGCCACTGACTACAAACCACCAACGATCCAAGTGATCCACACATTGCAAGTGTTAAAATACTGCAAGGAACAGTGCTTTGCCTTTCAAAACATTAGAAAGTTATGTTTACTTTAAAAATTGTAATGAACATACTTAATTTGTATTACACCTAACAGTGTAGTAAATTACAGATTAGAAAATAAGAAACTGGCTTCCTAATCAGTAGATGTAAAAGAGATAAGGAGAGAAATTAGGAGATTATATTTTTTTCTGCAGTATATTAGGTGCTGGACCTGTTAGTACCAACTACCATACAAGTAGAAATCTGGATTTTATATAGACAATACCAAAAAGAAACCCAGGAACAACTGTGAAGACTAAAATTAAGATATGATGAATTATGAGTAGTTAAACATGTACACATGTACATGAACACTAACATCTAAGGAGGGGAAAGGCATTTGCCTTCAATATATTTTCCATCTTTGTGCTGAAATCATTATGGAAATATCAAAAGAAATTACTTTATCCAACAGCCTGAAACCACCAAGGGTTACTAACTTAGAGTATTTCCAGCTCCCTTGAACAAAAAAACTGTCCAGACAGAAGTCAGCTCAATCATGTGAGTCTCCAACCAAGAACCAGAAGCAACAGACTCAAAAATCAAATGAAAGACTGTCATTTGATAGCTGGGGGAATCATATTCTGAGAGCAGAGAAAAACGGGAAACAAACAGAAGCAAAGAGGGGAGAAAGGAAGCACAAATGTAGCAACGAGACACAAATCTCTTGCTGAACACATGAAAATAACTTTGGACCTTCCAATCTGAGTGGTGCTCTTTTCCACACAACTGTATTCTTCATGATAACAAGAAAATTCACATACACATTCACATTTTAAAATTCCTTCACAGAATTATAATGTACTGTAAGTGTCAAATACACATTCTTTCTGTAGAGGGGGAACTCAGTACCGGGAACCAAACAAAGCTTAAAGAGTTATCACCAGTTTGAGTTAACTGGACTCCAGAAAACTCTGAGCAGGAGAGATACGAGATTAACCCTAGAGCATATACCTAGAGACCAAAAGACAGAGCACCTGAAGTACTGCTTGGTACAGCACCCAACAGCACAGCAAAAGACTAAAACAGAGCTGCAGTGAATGGTGCAGACTGTCACAGAATTGCCTCACACCAGCTGAAAGACAGCAGATGGAGAACCATCCCCACCTGGGAGCCACATAGCTACATTAGTGCATTAATACACTTTTTTGTTCGACTTTAACACAGGTGTAAAGCCAGATGGCATCACATTCCCATCTAGCTGATGCTGAATGCAGGTGAACCAGATGTGTGACAATACACCCAGCAAAAGGCAAGCCCTTGGACACTGAGCCAGAACCCCATGCCTTAAAAGCAGACTCTCGGGAATAACAGGGGCTTAAATCAGCTCTGTTCTTAAATCTGCTCTGAAAAGTGATCACAAGTGTTAGACAAGGAGGAAAAAATATGCTAATCTTTAGATATTTGTCAACTGTTAATTGGTTTTTATATGAAGTGCCAAAATTTCAGAGAGGAAGTCACATGATTTGGAAGGTACAAATCGGAATCAAGTAGTTCTCTCAATCGTGTAATGATTTGCATGCAAAACTAACTTTGCCTGATAGTGTCAAATAGTATAAAATGGACAAGAACCAGCACACAGTATTTTAACACATAAAATACTGCTTGACAAGGTTTCAACACTCTTGCTTAATCACAAACCACAACAAAAGAGAGGCATAACATGCATGATCAGCAACACTGGGCTAAAAATTCCTCTAAATTGTCTGGTTAAGTAAGATGTGCTCAGAGGGATTCTAACTCAGTTCCTATAAGTTTTGTCCAAAACTTAGATTAATTACACATTCTGCTGAAATCTCAATAAATATTTAGTGCATTTCCCTTGTCCTTCTAAGTTTCTTCAGGGATGAAAAAGATTTTCTTTTTCTCCATACATTTAATTTTGAAAGTTTGTTGTATTACAGCTTTCTTTTTTTGGAGGTTTTTCTACCAAAAAAAACCCCAAACAGTTAACTATTTAACATGAGCTGCGTGTTCTTTGAGCTGCAAATCTGATCTTACATGCTTTAATCGTGTGTTGCTCTAAATATTTTTCTTTCTTTGAAAAAAAGAATGTCACAAAGGTAGCTTTAGATTTGATTACCTAAACATCGACTTTTAAGACCAGAAGAGATCCTGTCATGTAGTACAGCTACTCAGTGTCATTCTGAAAATGACATGGGATTGAAGAGTTCCAAAAGGATCAAAACAGCTGGCCAAAAAAAAAAAAATACCCAACAACAAACAACGAAAGTAAGGACACTTCAGCATCAATCTCGCCCTGTAACACAAAACTGTGGGTCAGTCCTAAGTTTTTACCGTTGGCATTCATAGTGCAGTTGCTTAAATTTCATCTCAAAAACATGAAATAGTCCATCTTTCTGTTTAAATTAGGCTATGTCAAAGAAACAGCTGCGTAACAATGTTCACAAAGTTCTGAAAATATATGCACCTTTCTTCAAAACTTCCATATGAAAGAGGAAGGACAACTCCTGTGACATTACTAATTAAAAGAACCAGTGCATTCATTTAGAGCCATCTGGCTTCCAAATCCTTCGCAAAAACTGATTTGTTTCTTCAGAAGTGTCTACTGAATGCTTCAAGATCCCCAACTAACATCCAGGGCTGTATATGCAAGGGACAGCCCACATCACAGACCTCAAGGAAAATGGCTACTTTTGCACATGGATAAAGCCTTCTCAGTGACAGGCAACAAATTCCTATACAGTTTACTCCCATGTGAAAATTAAAATGGATCCTCCTGATGGAATTGCCTTCTTTATTCTAAATGAGGAGTCATGGTGTCTCTACCTGGAC
This sequence comes from Rhagologus leucostigma, assembly GCA_013397725.1. NCBI lineage: Eukaryota > Metazoa > Chordata > Aves > Passeriformes > Rhagologus > Rhagologus leucostigma. Next base: position 273,622 of record VZTD01005895.1, read on the forward strand.
GCACTGGACGCAATTGTGTTTGTTGATGACTTCTAACAGACTGATGGTAAAACGCTACACTTACTTTCCAGAAGAGAGAACAGATGAGGGAAGTAACACTGAAAAAAAAAAATCTGTAAGAATTGTCTTATTTCCTACCGCCTTAAAAGAGTAACGTTTGATCACCTCTTGAAATTGGAAAGACTATTTGGAAGCTTTTCCCCTTGTTTCAAGAAGAGTTTTTAGGTGAAAAATCCCATTTATCTCTTCAAGATGCAATTAATATACAGAACTTAAAAGACGCAAGACCAAGATAAGTCAAGATAAATACAAACCATGTACTAAATACAGCAGAGTAATCTGGACAGCTTCCAGTTGTTTACTGAGTAGGACCAGGAAATCACATTGAAAATCACCTTATTACTCCTTACAGCCAAGTATTTCTGAGAGGTTATGCAATACTAATATAAATAAGATGAACACTGAAGAATAGCTGAATCAGGAGGAAATAAAGGAAGCAAATTTTCAGCATCAATTAGTTCTGGTTAGAAAAGTGTGTTAGGTCCTTTCACTAATGGAAGATGGTTTTAAATTTATAAAGTACCTGAAGGAAAAGCTAAAATGTATCACTGATCATAAAAAAAAGACCCAGTTTGGAAAATACATAGTTCTTAAGTCTAGATGTCTAAGGTTATGGAACTGTGCTGGCCATTACATCAGATTTGTTCTGACAGTCCATTCCTAGTAACTGTCATTTCCAGTGATCACACAATTTTACAGTAGCATGAAGAGCCAGAAATCATTCAATTCCTCTTTAAGTTTTTTTTAATTAGCAGACTGGGAGGGGAGAAACACTATTTAACTATTTCTACTGAGACAGACAGCATCATCCATCTTGTCTGGGTAGGTGGCTGCTGCCAGTCAGAACTAATTCGTGCACTGGCTTGACAGTGCACAAATAAGAAACTGTCAGAGGGGTGCTAGGGCCAAGGGTAAAAGATAAGATCTCATCATTAGAAAGCACAAGAAAGTCAGTGGTTTTATAGGGTGGGGATGGAGAAACCTCAGAACACGGGGAAATCTGAGGTACTGCACAATAGTGCCATCAAAGAACAGGAATGGAACTATACTATATGTGTTGGAAGTGTGAGGATACAGGGCAAATCCCTTTGTATTACAAAAAAAAGTCAGAAAAAGCAAGACAAATCATGAAGCAATGCAAGGTGGAAGTGATTGCTTTGTCATTACATTCTTTTTTGTAAACTGGAACCACTCAATCTTGTCTCAGATTCATGTTTTAAGTATTTAAAATTGGTTAAAGAACAGTTAGTGCCCTAGGAGAACTCTACCCCATATTTAAAATTCATCTTCTTCCTTCCCTAAAAGAATGTAACTGCGGTAGGCTTCCAAACAGGGTTAAACACAGCTTACAGCTAGTATTGCTTATATTCAGTAGGATAAAATCCATGTGGGTTTCAATAAGAAACTGAAGCATCTCATTTTCATGACACTTATTAATTCCAGTTTGTACCTGGAAATCCAAGTAATGTTTGCCAAGAATCAATGCATGAAAATTACGATTTCAGGGCAAGAACTTGCAGCTATTGCCAAACTATGAATATTTTTTTTCTATTATGACAGAAAACACATTGTAGACATAAAATATCATTAAACTGCACTTTCAAGCAATAACATGTCTCTAGTAGAGGAGCATTATACAAAGTACATGCTGTTTACAAGAGCTACCATAAAATTTGCTGCAATCTCATTTCATATTTGAAGTCCCTTAAATTACAAAATATATATGGAATCTCAACTACCCCTCAACTGCTTTTAAATGTATTTAATTAAAATCCTTTCTTAGATCAAGTGCTAGAAGCATGTCCAACTGCACTGCTAAATTTTTTTTAGCGGATCAAAAAGTTCAAAGGCATATAAATAGCATCTACTGCAAATTGATTTTTCCATTATTTTCATAGCACCTTCCTACAAATCCTCCTTAAAGATCATAAGAATAACATTTCCTATTTCAAATGTACAAGACTACTATGTATACAACAGCTTTTCTTTTCCTTCCAGAATGGAACACCTGTTAATACTATCTATTAACTGTTGCTAATACTCACTTCAATCTATTTAGATCTGAAATATTACTTCAGAAAGTCAAATTCTAGAAGAAAATGTTAAACAGGACTGTAAAACCAAAAGCACACACTGATGCCTGCTTACACATTTTATTACTGTCAAGATGGAAAGTAAAGCTAAAGTTTCCTTATAATAGACCAATCAGTAATTTTACTGGGGCACTAAATACAGCCTGCCTTGTTGGTAGTGTAAAAGGACTAACGCAAAAAATTACTTCATAAATAAAAATGCTTTTTACCAGGGAATCCAATGCAGCTTGATTAATTTTCTCCAGTCTGACATCTATAACTTTGACATGCATTGTACATCTACCTACATACCACACAAATATAATTGTTACTTGAAGTGAAAAACTGAAAATTAACATTTACAATCTACTTTAGTTGTAAAATTTGAATCAGTTCAGAAATTAGTAACAATTTGCAGGTGGGCAAAGAAACCATACAGAACATGTTTAAAGTAGGTATTTTTCACACCAAGGCAATGAAACCACATGAGTTGAATATTCATTATTTGATTTATATTTAAAAGGTTCATAAAAAGGTTATAAATCTGCTGTATAACTGTTCTGATGCAAGGAAATACAGGCAGCAATAAGAGGCATCTTTATATCCCTGTGGATTTGCAGAGGTTATAATACTAAAGCTTCAGTTAAAAAAAAAATCCTGTGCTATAATAGTTACTCTACTAAGAATGTAACTCATATAGTGTCCAAGTCCTGGAGATTTTGTGTTAAAAAGACTAATAAAATCACACACTCACTAACTGGAAACCCCAGATGAAAAGGTTTGGAATACACTATAAAACCAAAATATAGACATTTCCCTTCTGAGTACAAAACACAATGTAAGAAGTAAAAAAACCTTGCTTAGCTTTGTACGTAACAATTACTTTAGCGAAAAATGAGGGAATAAAACAAGGCAATTTTTTCTTTTCTCATTATAAAAATATTTAACATAAGAGAGGAGATGGGATTTTCAGACGACTATAAGAAAATAAAAGGCATATTTATTTCAATGTCACAAAGCTACATGCTTAAAAGAATTTTTGGAGTGAGACTTCATACTATTCATATTTAACCAGGCTCATTATTCCTTTTCAGAAAACACATTTAACATATTTTGAATACCTCAACTATTTGCATTAGATATACCTGTTCAAATAAAGACAGAATATGATACTGAATTTAAAAAACAAAAGGTCTTTTCTAATACAGAAAATGCAACATTAAACAATTTCATTTCACCCCCACAGAAGAGTCAATATTAAACCCTACCACAGCTCTCACTTTCAAAACAACACGTGCAGCAGTGAGGTCTCTATGGCAATCACCATTTTACTACACTTTGTTTATAGTAACAATAGCACATTTCTTTGTTGGAAGGGGATTCCCACAAAGTAAAGAAATTACAAAGGAAATCTACCAAGAAAACTACCAAGTTTAAACAATTGTGAAAAAATGTAAACATTTGTTCTTTGAAAAGAAATCTTTTTCCTCATTCTTCTTTCAACTACACTCATTCCAATTCAAAAAGCCTACAACAGTAATGTTAAGAAAAGCACCCATTTAATGTTGGTTTGAAGGCCTTTATTAAATAAGCTTTAGCAATACGCATCTATTTCAACAACCTGACTTTTGTCATATTCTCAGAATTCAGCTTTCAAATCAACTACGTGAGAAAACTGTCAAGCACATCCCAGCTGCTCAAGTTTAAAGGCAAAAAGTTCTACATAGCAAAAGCAGACTCAAGGAATTCACTTATGTTAATCTTTCAGGCATATTTTGTCATGCCATTTCAAAGTGTTAAAGAATAACCTATCTAGTACAATACCTAGTATTTATTAAAGCAACCCAAAAATCCCCGCTTTCAAACTTAAATCATCTCATGTGAACTCACGTGAACTCCGCAAAGACTGGAATATTACTGTAATCTCAGTAAAGACTGGAATAAAAGCAAATCTGACTTACGTATAAGCATACATGGAAAGGCAGTTTTCACCAGTTTAAGGAAATGTTTTCTTAGATGAAACAATAGGGGGAAATGGGGAAATACTTTTCCTTAACACCTTTGGATTTCAGTTGTTGTGATACACCACACTGCACCAAAGTTAAGTCTTTTTTCCAGTAAGGACTCTAATTGTGACTCAGCTTCTCAAACAAGGCATGTCAGAAAGTAAAATCAGATCCTCCAAAAGAAAAGCACAAAAAAGCACATAAAATAACTTCTTAACAAAGAGGACATATAATGAAAAAGTCATTCTAAAGCAAAGCAGAGCTGAGGCAGGAAGAAAAATTGGTTTATTCTTTGTCCAGTATTGGGATGGTTTGGGAAGGATTTTTTTTTAAACACTGCTCTTCTGCAGCTATCACATTCTAAAACGATTAGAACATAAATCCCCATAGGAAGGACATGGTCAGTCTCAGACAATTTTGTTGTGAATGTTACACCAGCCAAACCATTCCACCAGTTTACAGTGTACCATAAAATATTTACACAAGCTATGAACTATAAAATATTTTCACATGAACTATAAAATATTTACACTATCAACATCAGTTGGGAAAGAATGATGTGCTGTCAAGCTGGTATGACCCAGGAGTAAAGGTTTTGTGGTCACAGATTAAATAAAACTATTGCAAATCATCTGGAAAGTTACAGGGACTATTAGGTTAAACAAATTACTGCTTCCTGGTCTCTTGGATGGTAAATGTAACCAGGAAAGCATAGCTTCTATGCTTTAAGCTAGGTTTTACCAACAAGATAAAGAAAGGTTAGGCTCATAATCAAACTGTACTAACCTCTCTGAATGTTCCTTCTAGCAAGGTGTCCAGATGTTGAAGAGGAGCTGGAGTTTTGTCTTTGAATCGTGTCAGCAGTCGCCGCTCAATTGCTCGAAACTGTACAGCCCTTTCAGATAACAGCTCCTGAAATTTCTCAGCATTCAAACGTAGCTGCAAATTAAGGGTTTTCAAGAATTCAGGTTAAGGGTCATATACGTTTATGTATGTACATTCCAAGTGAAATGGGAGAAAGGAAAATTTTTGAGACAGAGTGTAATACTCAAATATTATGTCATTTATGCCAGTTTCATACTTTACACTCCTTGTAGAGCTTAACACTTTCAAGAATTATCATTTGCCACTGAAATCAAAACTAATTGTCAACAACCACAATAACCTCTCAAAATGCATAAATAGCTCATCAAAAAGCCTATTAACAAGAATGAAATTTCACTACCAAGACATGAAAGCTGCTTCTTGGTTTGGTATGCTATTCATGACACATATACAGTGTATTGGACTTGATATTCATTACAGTAGAAAGTAAATGGTTATTCCCTTAGCATGAATAGAAGTACTGAATTCTGTACTGTTTGAATGATTGTCTTTTTCTGAAGTTAAATCCTTTTTGCCTTTATTTATACTGATTAGCTACAGCAACAAAATTCCTTGAAGCGTTCACAAAACATTGAACATTGTACATCAAGTGCCCAGATAATAAAAATTCCTATTTTTTCTTTTAATCACCACTTTCCAGTATATGCCTGTAAAATAAAAATTACTAAAGATGAGTCTTTCAAAAAGCTGTGATACCTCTGTGCAGCTGACATGCTATAACTAGCAGAAGAAACAGCAAGGCACACAGCTTTCCAAATGCAAGCAGAAGTGCCCCAAAATCAACAGAAAAAGTAAGTTTCTTAAATTTATGTACCATATTATATTTAAAAATTTGTAGATGTCATTCTGTCAGTACATGATTATGAAAAACAGTTTAGGGGGGCGAAAGGAAAAAGAAACACTATGAATTTTTACTAGAAGTAGTAGGAAAAAAGGGACATCTCAGGTAAGGGACAACTCAGATAATATTCTCCTAAGCTTCCCAAAAGACAGTGTTTCAAAACTAACAGGGATAGAAGCATAAGAATGCCTTTAATAGATCATTTGACATTTTTTAGACCAAATAATTACAGTAAAAATTCAGAAATTTCAAAAGAACCAGCTGAAATGTAATTAGAGTCTAAATTAATATCCCAGAAATCACACCTGTATTTCGAACTTCAGTGTATTTAAGCTTGTTATACAATCTAAAGAAGCCTAGGTTTACAGTATTTCTACAATATCAGTCACTTAAGAAACATCAGCATTTTTTACTTTCAAATTAGTTGAAAGACAATAGAATAACTCCTTGAGAGCTTGAGATATAGACCAGGATTGAGGCTGACCACTCAAAAAATCCCAGAAAATCCCAATGACAACTTCCATCTTTCTGTGTGGTGACGGCTCCACCTCACAGAACATTTAGCAGCATGAAAGAACATCCAATAGTATTTCTCATTCTTGCATACAAATGTTGCTGCTTTTGCCCAGTACATGAGTTTAATAGAAATTTTCAAATAGCTATTCTCTTTTTTTTGTTGGAAAGGTGTGGGGGAAAGAATGCATATATTTTATTTTGTTAGCTATTTCTACAAGCTAGCTGAACTACTGGAGATTTTTCATTGTCACCTGCATGGCCAAACAGGAAAAAGTAATTACAGTTCTTTGATTTCAGGTCTGGCAAACTTCCCTGAGCCTCCAATGCTACTTCTATAAGGGCAGTGTTTTTAAAATCTGACTGGAGTTTCCCTTAGATACAACTTTCTATTTTCTGAAAGCCAAATGCCTGTGATATTATAGTTATAATCTGATTAATCATTGCACTTACATACAATTTTAAACTAGCAGAGCATTAGCAATTCACATATTATGTAACATACCTCAAAATGTTGATCAATTAGTTCGAAATACTCTAGCAGTGGAATTGAACCGGAAAAGGTACATGCAAAATCCTTGCAGTTTTGCTTCTTGAAATGTACTTCTAGTCGGTGTATGAGCTCTTTTGTTACCAGCCAAAGGTCTTCCAACTGATCACTCTGAATCCTGTATCGTTCTTTGAGTACAAGAATGAATACAAGACTAATAAACACACTTTTCAGACACATAGATTTGCTATACAACAGTTTAGCTAACATGCAAATTGAACTTTTTAACTGTATCCAAAGTCTACATGAGATTTTCTTAAGACATGTACATTCACTATTGTTAAAGAAATACTTGTATTTTATTGATAGTGCTATGCTTCACTCTAAATATAGATAATATTAGTAGAAGGTGATTCTTATCCATCTACATACTATGACCTTGTAAAAATGGCTTAGTGTAGAAATGAAAAGTGTTAATATAAACTGAAGCGAAAAACCAAATCCTGTTAGCTAGTGTTATCTGTCCCAGAAAATTCATTTAACTTATCAGATTTTAATGACTTTCAAAATACGAGGCTAGTGGAATGAGATTTTATTTCTAGTTAACATTGTTTAATCCTCTCTCCAGCTTCTAGGAAATCAGAATTAACTAATATTAATATTAGTTTAATTAACAGAATTAACTAATATTAACTGATAAACATTGAGAAAAACATTGTGGAAAACAATAGCAGCCTTTTAATTTTAAGTTTTTCAGATAAAGCATTTTCAAACACAAGTTCCTTACATCCTTTCACTACACATCTGCCAATAACTAACAAAAAAGGGATAGATAGAAATGCAGCTATGAGAATTTAACACAAAATCGTTCCTTTTTTTTTGCCCTTGTTAAAAAGGTCCACAGTAAATCAAATTAACCAGACTTCTTTTAAACTTGAATGTACTTATTTTAAATTTTCTCAACATTAGTAATTCAAGTTTGTTTGACATTACCACTGGCATCATTCCCAGGATACGTATTTCACTGAACACAGAATGACAAATTCTGTTTACAGCGTAACAGGAAAGAAGCAAGTTTTATTTAAAAACATGCTTGTTAAAGAAAAGAACACCATCTGCTAAAGATAGCATTCAACCTAATATCCATTTTTTAAACACTCACAATTTAATGGCTGAACTTCCTTGGATGTATCATCATACTTTGCCTTAAGTGATTTTTCCTTGACGGAAATTAGGTCAGATGTTTTCAGGCCAAATCAACAGTCATTCCATTTATAATTGACATATCTAATACATTAATGGTTTAAAATGGACAAAACTAATTTCCTCCAAAATGCACATTTAGTTTCCATACACTGTTTGTTGGTCAATACAAACACAATCTAATTTTACCATGGCCTGAGCAGGGAACATTGCAATCATTTGTTTTACATGATCTTCCAACTCTCAAAAAAGACAAATTAGATTTAGAAACATTACAAAACTGAGAATCTGTAGGTAAACTAAACACATGGTTTAAACAGAAATACAATGGGTAAAAAAAAAAAAGAAATAACTGTGCTTCTGTTCCTCCCATGTTTTTATGATGGTTAACCAACTTGTATCAGCTTTTTGTTAAAATAAGCTCCATTACAGAAAATTATAACAGATTTTCAGAAAATTCTCAATCAGAAAAGCAGGAAACTGAGGGGCACCAATAGATTAAAGAGGTTACAAAATCTTTTCACACTACAACAGGCTGTCCAAAAAGCACAGCCTGCATGAGGAATGGCTGCTCTGCCAGTAGGAAGTTTAGAAGATTCAGTTCACTTCTCAGCTAGGAAACCCACATCAGAAGAAAAAAACCTCAGCCACAGTTAGCAGTCAAGTCTTCTTTACACTTTGATTAAAAGACAGTTTTAAAAATTTCAGCCCAAAAAAATGCCTTAAAGTCTTAATCTAGCTGGTGCAAGCTACTTTTTAATATATATTTTCTGTCAAGATGTACTTCAGGCTGGGCTTCTTTGCAGCAGTCTTGACAAGTTGAAATAATATCTTCAATTACTACATTGTTCAAAATGGATTAGCTACTACAATTAAAAACTAACATGAAAACAGATGTTGCTTCTGTTTGCAGCTTCAGCAGTGAAACCCAACTGAACCTGAAGACTTTCATTGCTAAATGCAGCTCTTCTCATTCAGAACTTAAGGTCCATTTGATAAGGAATATTGGAAAAAGAGGTATTTTTCTATTGTCCATGATAAACCCCTTTCATGGAAAACCAGAAATAAGGCATGATCTTAAAAACTTCTTTTACTTTTCTGAAACATCATTACTTCTAGTCAAAATTTATCTACACATACAGGTTTCTTTTTGAAGAACATTTCCTCAATTATAATGCTACATAAGCACTTTTACAAAGTATAAGCTCAGTGTTACATAGCAGAGTAAGTACCTACCAAATAATACATAATTTCACCTACATTCATTAGTCCCACAGAAGATCTGTTCAGTCAAGCACAATCATTTTAGTATCATGACATTCTACCAAACAATGCTTTTGTATTATCAATAGGCTCTGTTCATAAAAATATTCTGAATTATGCTTGACTATCAGATTTTTTACGAATATTTACCTTTAAATAAGTTTTAGTTAGATAGCATTTCAAATGAGCAAATTTCCCCTAAGACCTTCCCTAACCAACCCAATCCAGTGCATGAAGTGAATGCTGGAAACAGGCTGCTAACATAGAAAGTGACATCATACTACTCATTTGTTTTCTAAAGTTAGGATTCCCATACACAGTAAATGAGTAGCCACACTAAGAGAAACAGATATTGTGAAGCTCCTTTGTAAAGTGAACTTCACAAGTAAAGCAGTGTGGGAAAGTTTATTCTAAGACTGCAAGCGTCATTCCTAGCTGGTGAATAAACAAATCTGAGAGGAAAAGTTTGAGGACTGTGGGTAGGGGTATGTGAGATTAAAAGTTACAGCCTTCAGCAGAAACTAAAATATATTCATTACATAGACACAAATTTGTCCTTACAGCAATCAGATTTAGCAACCACGCAAAACAAAGCTCAAATCAAAGATTTAAACTGCAACCCAGGAAAAATTTATTTAGAAATCCTTTCAATTTTTCACTTTTTAAAAATTATCACTGCACGTCCAGCTTAGTTAAAACTGTTTAAGATCTACTATTCAAAGAAATATTAAAAACAAAGTAACATTTAAACAGCATGTAAATAGTGCATACAGAAAACAATACAGATGGATTTGACCCTTAGAAACTGGAAAAAATTCTTGGTACAGTGAAAATTACTCTCCAGATGGTTTCTGGTTTTAACACATATGATTACATTAGAAAAGGTATTAAATATTATCTCATAGTTCACAGCTGACCCCATCAATATTTATATAGCCCATCACAAATACGGATTTCTGAAAACAGTAAGGAACATTATCTGTGTTGAAAAAATTTCACATCGACAAACCAAACTGTGATTTTTCACTCAAAGCAGTTTCCACAAAGCATTCACAGTGTTCCAACTGAACCCTCTGCAATGCACAATCGCTTTTCTAGCTTTTCACTTTGTAGTCTGCTGTATTAAATGAAGACTTTGTGCTCTGCTGGCATGGAAAATGCTAAACACAACTGAACTGACTTGGTTCCAAGGCACATGACAAGAAAGAGTTTAGCAAGTTGAGCAGTTGTACAGAGCATAAGACCATAAACTCTGGAAAATTAAGAGAACCAATCTCTTCCAAAGAGCACGAATTCAGGTGGTTGGAACAGGACTATTTAATTCACAAAGTGCTCTATACAGGAGATACTGGACCAGGTAACAGTATATCTCCATGTCCGTTCATACACTCTGCAAACATAATAAGGATCTGGATCCATAATCTCTTACTTACAAAGACATACAGGCATCTAAAGGTAAGAGATGGGCATTTACTTAGATTTAGAGAAGTAGGGTCTGATGCCTAATTTAAATCAAGGATTACTGAAAGTCAGTGGAAAGCTAGAAACTTGTTTTTTAATCCCTTTCAAAAATTTCAGTAGGTGACTAATTCCAAACACAGATGTTGAAATTCCTTTGAGAAAAGATGAGGGTTTTTTCCTTTATTATAATGACAGTATTAGCTGATGAATAAAAACATTTCTAAAAACTTTAAGAAAATCCAATTTCTTCAGAGAACTGCTGCTGTAGTATACTATATTTTGAATATGACTTTTTGTTTTGTTATATAATTTTGTACTTGAGAGGAGGTAAGAAACCATCGGTTAACACTTTGAAACTCCTGTGTTAATTTGCAAACACTGATTATCCTGTGTTTGATCCACATTCTCATTTTGTACATATACTAACTGATGATCAGGCTTCTTTTACTCTAATACTGATAGAACTTACGTGATGTTTTTGAAGCAAGAAGAGTGGTTTTTGAACCAGTTAAAAACTCAAATCCCAGGGCATTTGCCTGGTCACCCTCAGACGGATCAACAAAGTCTGAAAAAGAAAGTTAAATACCATTTTCTGTAATTTGACACTGGCATTTGGCAAACCTTAATCCGTAGCCAGGACTATACAACCTTTGCACAAGCAGATGAATGAGATTGTTTCCCTTCTTAGGGTTTAAAAGTAACAAATATCAGCAGTTTGGTACACCCTTCCTTTATTCACAGGTGGAATGTGAGCCACACACTTTCTCTTCTCCAGCCTGAAAACAAAAGGTTGATTTCCCAGAGGTTCTGTTGGTACATTCTAAAAACAACCATGATTAGTGCAGAGCCCAAAGATTACTACCTTTTACCAGATGCAAGGTCACCTTTAATTCAAATATTTATGCAAAACTTTTGCAGAAATTATCGTTAAAATGCTTAAGCCCACTCTCTTTTAAGCTTTCAGCACAGAGCAATACAAACATCCACCTTGCTATAACTAGCTACTCTGCAAAGTCCATCCATTTCCACTTTTCATTCCATGCAGTGGATTACACCAATTTAAAAGGTTTAATTTTAGAAGACCATATTTTAAAAACTATTCTTTGTCACCAGTACTCTCACTACTTCTCCTGAAAATAAGGCAAAACAGGAGGAGAAGAGATACAACTTTTATTGCATTCTCTAATAATTCCAAGTCTGTTCACAAATCACATCATAAACAGCATACTTTTTTTTAATCACTGTAAATGAAATGAACAGAAATCACAACACTTTAATGCCTTCTTAGTCCTATGTTTTGTGTTGTAGTCTCAATAATGCATCTCTAGGTTAAAAATAAAATACAATGTGCTATTCTGAAAGCATTATTGCTTAGCCATAATGGAAGCCCATTATCAAAACCTCAAAATGCAGACCCTTAAAAAAAAATGTTGCTATGTTTCAAGTATTACACAGCACATCCAGTTGAGAGAAAAGTTATATCTACCCTTAAAGTGAAGAGACTCATGCTACCAAAAAAAAAAGAAAACAAAATACCCACAAAGCCTACATCACTGTTCTCAGACAAATATGGTATATAAGCTTTAAAAAAAGAGATGCAGCTACTCCTTAAAAATACAATAGTAAAGTTGTTGGCCCATACAGCTCTCAGCAAACTGTTCCAGAACCTTAGTCATCTGAAGTTCAAAAACTTAATCACTGCCAGACTGAACTTACTCACATTCACTTTATAAGCCCTGTTATTAATTTCTTCTTGTGCTAATATGATCATCTAGACTCGTGATATAGCCACAAAATATTTACTGAAGTCAACTGTATTATCTTTATTTTGCCTGTGCATTATTAAGCTAAATGAGTCACTTTCTTTTAATTCTCTTCTTGAAATCTCTAGATAACATTTTTCTAAACTTTTGAGTTATATACATTTTATTTAATATCAGCAACCAGAACTCAGTTTGCCATTGCACAGTAACATGATATCAGTTTCCTGAATGGAAACATTTTGTGTAATGCATCCTTAATTTTTATTTGTTTGCTTATGATTACAACATATTGTACCACAGAGTATTCCTGTGGTAATTTCCATCTCCTCTGCTCAAATTATGAGCACATAATTACATCAAAAATTATTTTCATAACATTATACTTTATAGTACTCAATTTCATTCTTCTTTTTCCAGTTCTAAGTGGAAATGAACTTCTCCTTCATGCTACTTTAATATAATGCTAAAGAGAGAACACAGTTCGTGTTTGCATGTCAGAAAATAACACTATGTTCAAGTCATCTTTTTGGTCCAAGAAGGCTACTGAAGTTATTAAATATGATCAGCTTCAGACCAATACATTAAATACTCCACCAGCAACGTATCTCTTACATACAGCATTTACCACTTCTGCTTTGCCCTGCTCATCTTTTTTGTAAAGGAATGACCATGTTTTCCCCATTAAAACACCGCTTAAGCAATTTTATGTAAAATTACTGTCTGCATACATAAAAAATAGATCTATATCACGTAAAGAAATCTTCGGTTTTACCAGAGGCAGGTATACTACTCCAGGTGTATTATTATTGAAATATTATGCCATCATTTCTTTCAAAATATATTTTTTAATATACTAACACGAGCTTTTTTAATTACCTCATTACTTCACATGGACAAACAATTCCTGTTCGAAGCTTCTAACACATTTCATATTTAAAAACCTACCTGGAAAAATGGTGACAAAACTGATGGGAGGTTTGTTGGTATCAATAGTTAGCTTGTGGTTTGCTGCTTTTGAAGGTTGAGCTGGAAAGCAAATTAACTTCAAAGGCAGACTGAAGTTACACTGTGCAACTCTCGGTATTCCTAAAATGAAAGAACACAGATTCATTTTTCATTTCCACATTCTGAATACAGCATACTTCATGCCATTGTCCTCCAAGAGGTATAACAAGATACTTAATGTGATTAAGGAATGCATTAAAACCAAAATTATTTAAAATTGTAACTTTTTTTTTTAAGATTTCCACCTTAAATACCTTAAAATTTGAATACTTTTAATTACCTTCTCGAGCATTTTTATATGTATGGGAAAGCAAGAGTTATTAACAAAACTACTGCATACCGTATTTATACTAATTAACATGCAATGAAGATTAGTTTTATTTAATGCTCTAGACAAACAATACCACTTTAACATAAACAACAGCTGTGTGATTACTATCGATACTTCAAATACAGAATTGAAGCATCAGCATTTTCATCAGGAATATCACAATCTAAATGCTTTTTATGAGCATATTTACTATTTTTTAATATACTCTTAAATAACATCTATGCAACCTTCATATTATCTGTCCAAGGTTCATGGCTTAGAAAAAGAATGTATCCAACAGAGGTTATTACCCAAATGTATATTAAATTCTGTCTTTCAGCTTATTGCATCATAATAAAACAGAACTGTAGAACAAACTGGCTCCTGCCCTGAGTATTGGGATCTACTATCACATGCAATTTCATCAGAATGGTGCAGGAGAAAAGAAGGTTTAACACTAACATTTAGAAAACACATTTGAATGTGTCAAAGATTTTCTCATATATAAATATTGTTTCAAATTGCTGGCATGTCAGAATTGCCTGGTATGTTCTATGCAAAAGGCAAATTGCTCATTGCTATGAAATACGGAGTACTTGCTCTTTTGAGCAGACAGATTACGGGGTTTTTTAAGACAATTTTTGGTTGAAGCAGCTACAGAAAAACCTTGTTTAAAAAAATAGATTTTTAGAGACAATACAGTAAGTTACTGTCAGAGAAGTCATTAAACTGATAGCTACACAGAGGTATATAAAGAGAGTATAAAAATTGGGCTCAAACATTCAATAGCCATCCAAGCAACTTTTTTTGCTAGTAATTTTGTTTGTTTGCTGCTTCTCTTCCAATGAAAAAATTACTTCTACGACTCATCTCAGGGAAAAAAATGTTACCCTAAGGCTCAGATTCTTCCCTGTCAATTTGCAAGCTGTTTTGGCTGGCTGATAATGCCTCCAACTATCCTGTAGCAGCTTGTAAAACATAAAATCAGAGAAAAGTGAGCAGAAAACTCATTCAAACTGAAGACAGGTTTTCAACATTAGGGTAACTCCAGGTTCCAAGGAAAATTCCTGAAGGAAAACTTGAAAATAAACCCATGATCTTTCAGTATCATTAATTCTACTGTATCTTCATCATCTGATGGGAAAAGTAAAATTTTTCTTGATGACAACATAATACAAACATCTTAGTATTGAACTTAGATATGGAGACTTATCAACAGGATAAAAATTAGTTGCAGAAGTAGGCAAAAAGATATTGATATATTTTTATATTTATTTTTATATTGTTATATTTAAAGCAAGACATTTTTCTTGTTGTTTCAGCTTTTTCTACATAGTCTGCTGTCAGTCTGCCTCCTCATAAAAGTAACTTTTCGATATTTCAGACAAGGGTCAAATCAAAACTAAATCAAGTATTTTCTAGCTTTTGGAAGAGACTGGGGAGATTTCTAGTCAAATAATCCAAAACAGCTACACGTAAGAAAAGAAAACAAAAAAGCTCCAAAAAAATTTATCACTACAGTGAAAACTCTTGCTGGGAAATGTTTCAGAGTATTTCAGAATTTTAAGTGGTATTAAGGAAACATAAAGCAGTAGCCATGTGTGGGAGGCAGAACTTCCTCAACCCATTGATGTTATGTCTAGCAACACATCTCACTTCATTCAGAGTTGTGATACTTTGCATGATACACAGTTTTAGTACTGTAATAAAGAAAAAAAAAGTGGAAATAAAAATTCGGATTCTCCTCTTATCTGAAACAAAACAGATGATGTCTAACATTATCTCATAAGGTACTAGTATTTAAAGGTATACTATGCACTTACCTGATAAAAGTAATAAAACAGTCACATGCCCTGTAGATACTATTTCATTTCCAAATTCCTCATGCATTCATTTAATTATATTTGAAACATAATACAAATGTGTGTGATAAAAAGTATTAAAACTCAGAACTCCCAATTTAGGATGTTAAATATTCAGAGAATTCATATTTGTTCTGGTATTGATGACCCTGAATTTATGTAGTCCAGTGCACCCCACAGTAACCCAAAAAGATTTTGTCACAGATATTTCTACAAAGTTTATTGTGCTTGGCAATATCTTTCTCAGCATAAGGTTTTCATCTTGTTTAGATATTTCTTAAAAGAAAAACCCAATCTTCACTTTTAGAATGGTATTCTTTCAAACTATATACACTTATTTTCACATAGTTTATTGATAATTAATTTTTTTAATTACTTTGTGTAGCAGAATTGTACCACAGGGTAATAGTTATTCTTGCCAAGAGCAGTATCTTATTGATACAGTTCAAGCAGCTATTTCCTGTAAAACACCTCAAGGTCTGCTGAAATATTTGGCAACCACTAGAGGAAGGGAACCATTAACAGTTATCTATATGCTAATTTTTACTTCACTTAGTAAGCTTGAAAGAGCATAAGTATTGAAAAATAAGGCTCAAATATACATACACCTGTAACTTCTGTTTAGGAAAACTGCAAAACTGAAAACTCCCTTCCAGTTGATCTCTAAATCTATGACAATCAACTTCTTTACCTTCCCAAAACGCGAAGGAAAGTGTACTTAAAATATTTATTTTTAAAGTTCATAAAATATCTTCTACAAGCACTGCACCTTTTCAACACATCTAAAACTACTCTGCAAAACTACTCTTCTCTCTTTTTAGTCTACATATACATAAGCTAATTTTCCAGTCTTGTGTCGTCTCTTAATTGTACCTTTTCCAAGAATTGTATCTACCACAATCACAGCTAAGTTTTGTACTGCTGCTAGTCTCAGACAGAAAGCAGCCTTTTAGCCTTGAATAAAATGTTTCCAGTAGGAATTGGAATGAAGACATGTTGTGACATCATTCTCAGAGCTACTCAGCCCAAACAGCGTAAGCGCTTAATAGCTGTTTCAGTTGCACCAAAGATATAATTTAGCTGCCTAACTGCTAAAACTGGGGAAAAAACAGATGTAAGAAAGTAAGTATAACTCTTTTCAATTTCCAATCTCAATATACAAGGAACTTAATATTTTGCAAAATTCCCACGTTACATATGAGAAAGTGCAATATGCTTCACCAAGAAATGTCCTTATGACCTTCTGCTCTCTATATCCACACCTTCATAGCATCAAACCAAGAATAATAAGATCTTATAGAAATAATAGGCAAAGTAACAGCTCCCTTCCAAATCTGTTTTATTCAGCATACACTGCCACTCATAAAACTTTGCATTTTTTGCATTCACTCACCTTCAGGATTGAGCTCTGCCATATGACCAGCAACAGGACAAAAGCAGAAAAAAAATACATGAGATATTACTCAAATTGAAAAAAAAAAATAAAAAGGAAATGTAACAGGGTTTTAAGAACTTAAGCTGCATTTTTTAAGTAGACAATACATAAAGACATAAAACTAGCCAAAAACCAGACATGAGACCACATTCATCAATAGTGCAACTCCGTCCAAGTGACTGACTTCATAAGCTTCAGCTGTATGAATCCCACAGAGATAGACTGAAGAGTGATTTGGCCACAAATATGGATATCTTAAAAAACTAAAGAGGAAACAGTCTCTGTTCAGACTAAATGAAGTCACAAAAGCACTTAAAGTTTGTTTACTAGTATATTATACTTAAGGATTTGACTGCCAAGTAACACTAGTATTTGTAAGTAATTCCACAGAATTATCTCAGATTAATAATTTAAATAAATATCAAAAAAATTAGCAGATCCTAGCCCTAACCCTAATTATGTTCCTTTACTTAGAAGTCTTCCAAATCCAACCACCAAAGATAAGTTTATAAAAGTTATTTTTCAGTTTCTATAATTCTGTTAGATATCATTTCTGCTTGTTCTTTTTTTTAATTGCATGTAAATCATCAAACACACTCAAGGTGCAAAATTTTCTTACTTCCCTAACCAAAAGGCTTGCAAAATCCAACTTAATATCTAAAATACAAGTGCAAGTTTTATTAGTATTACCTGAAAGAAATAACATGTTCATTTTCTGGTCTTACAAAGAGAAATTACAGAAACAAGACCAGTAAAAAAACCCCAAGCTTTCAAAATCAGAGGATTCAAGACACTCACTAGTGTGCTACCTATTCAGCCATACCACAAAAGCCATACCACATCACTACTTTGGACAGTTATGAATGTACAGCATCTCATTCACAAGGAATATGCAGTCAGAATCACAGGACAGAGGGACTGAAGCTGTACAAGCTGTTCATGCAGGCTCTCAAGAAAAAGGGAGGGCGTCCTTTTCTTTAAAAACATGCGTTTAATTCTTTTTCTAGAAATAAGGATTTCAGCCATCGCAGAGCCTAGACTACCATCATAAACACAATATTTCAAGTGTGAAGTGATACAAAGAAAATAGTTACATAAAAGTGCTGATATAGGATAAGGTACTCAAGACCACCACCCTTCACAGAAGCCCTAAGTTCACATGCACTTCTTTGATGCCAATCTACTCCTTGTGTGCTGGCACAGCTCTGTCTTCGCACAGTGAACCAAATCAGCAAATCTGGCTGAGAAACAACTGGTGACTGTGTGACCACAACAGGGGAGGAGCAAAGCCAAGCAGTAAGAAGTGAAGAACTGACAGCTTAAACTGCTTTATGCAGCACTTAACATGGAAGCCCTGCCTATATACAGCTTCTCAGTAGCCTGACACATGCACAAGGCTGTGTGTAGAACACTAAGCTAATCAATGTTTGGTTATGGATAACAGGAAAAATTTACATATTCTATCACTAGGACATTAAAATGTTATAAAATAATGCCTTAGTTTCTATTTCTTTGGGTTAGCTTATTTGTTTGGAATGAGTATGTTCATCTGTTAAAAAGGAAGTGAGGAATAATCACTCCCAATGCTTATTCAGATCTCATTCTCTGTGGGGAGGCATTATCATCACACTGGCTGGCAGACCTGAAGGGTGAATAGTCATAAAGATGTAATCAACTTCTCACTCCAAGAGGCGGTCCCTTAAGAAGCAGAACAGAAGCAAATTGATAGGACACAGTGAGAAAGCTGGTACAGCTGTTTCCCAAGAAATAAGCTTATGATTTTATCTCTGTAAGACCAATTACATAGGTTGATGCAACATAAAACGTTAACTAAAACTGAAGACTAGATAAACATTATTTCTTTAACTACTACTGCCTTCAGTGTCTTTCAATACGAAATACATAAGGAAAAATGCCTCAGAAAAAAAGGCAAATCACTTTTAAGTCTCCAGTGGCTTACCTGTTGGTATATTATATGAAACCATACAAGTTCCTTCTAGTTCTGATGGAGAACAATTCTCCTTCAAAAAGACAGACAGGACCACAGTTTCAGATGAATCTGGTTCTAAAAACAATACAAAATTAAATCAAGTAATAGCAGCATCCAAATGGAAGCGACAGATTTTCTAGCACTTTGGTAATTATTCTACTAAATTATGATAGTTTCCATTAGTTCACCTTTATCAAATCACTGTACATGCTTTTTTTTTAATCCTTAATTTCTAAAAGGCAAACTAGGGCCTCAAGGTATCTTGAAGCATAACCTATAAAACAATTCAGCACACTAAACATAGAGAATGTAAAAAGAAAGGCAGATTTATGTTGCAATTTTAGTATTTTACAAAACCATCAGCCATTTGCTCCTATCACATATTGAGAGAACCTAAGAATTGCTCCTTCAGATGAGAGTAGCAGTCAGTAAAGCTCTGTTCCAACAGGGCCTACTACCTCACATTTCAGAGCAGAAATGGCCTGCAGTTCCAACTGAAGCAGCAGGCACACTTGTCTGACCTTCATCTCCACATAGTCCTAAAGGCAATCCCACCTGCAGTCTTACCAACAGAGCTGGAAAAAGGCTAGGATCTGCAAACAGATGACGCTAAGTTGAGAACAGATGCTAGACTGTCCCCCAGTAGACAAACTTACTGTCGCCGTTTGTAGACCAAGACTGCCATTTCTACATAGACAGAAATGTCAGCAAAACAAAATAACCCAGAAGAAGTACTGCAGAATAATTGGGGGGTTTTTTGCCTCCATCACGAAGCTGCCACTCTGCCTCTCTTCACCTGTCACACATCATACCACAACTAAGGAAACAACTCCATTCACTTCTACTTCATCTTCCTCCCCACCAAGCAGTGTCTAGAAGCTGTGGAGTGCAGTCAAGCAAACTTGTAACTGCTTTGACTGCTGTATATCTGCAACAATGCACTCGCTGGAGGCTGGACTATATCTTTTCAAACCTCAGAAAAAGGAAGAGAATACAACAGCTGCGATGATACTGCCATAATTTACCTAAATCATCAAAGACGAACTGGTCACAGGTCACTGCTAACGGAGCTTGCACACACACTGCCAGGCTTGGCTTCTGCGCAGTCACTCTGCTCTGGATTGTTATCTAGATCAAGGGACATACAGAAGTATTTAAAGGAAGCAACTAACTGATCTCTACAGCAGAAGAAAAAAATCCATAACCAACAGAGAGATACGAAAAATCTGAAAACCCCAATGCAGCAGCAATGCTTAAGAACTTAAAGTTTCTACTTCAAAACCCCAGTATTTTCATTTTACAGTTCTTATTTACTCGCAGCCAATCATGATATACAGTAGCTTGAAAGATTACAAAAACCTGAAGGGATTTCTCATGTTCTTTGTAATTTTAACCCAAGACAAACTACAGCTAAAGTATTAATACCATGGGTTAATACCAGGCAAGTGTCGTGAGCATTCATTCTAATGCAAACAAATATAAAATTTTGTATTTTTTAGATGACTATAGTGGAAAAAGAACCAAGAAGAATAAAATCAAAGATAACCAGAGAAATCACTTCCTTTAACTGCAAACAGTAATGCATAGTCTTCTGAATAACTTCAAGTTTTATTTGATTTTTTTACTGCAAACAAAGTAAGAAAATCAATATACAGGATACTTGGCACAACAACTCCAGATACTGAGAGCTCAGCTAAACATAAAGAGTGTCCCTCTTTGCTTCTATTGTACACAGTTATTCCACTGCAAAACCAATGTATATCAAAACTGTGTCCCTAACTCATATCTAAAATGAAAGTATAGTGCTGACTGAGATCTGAATGTGGTCTTCATAGACAGAGACCATATATCTAATATCATCTATTTTGCATTGCTGGCCTACCAAGGAGCTCACTACAGCCAGGTTAAATCAGTTTAGAATATTATTACTCATAAAATTATTCAAGTCTTAGGAACTTTGACTACTTTAACATAATTAACATCAACATTGATTTAGGTTTAACAGTACACCAGTTATAGGAACTTATCACGTAAAAGGATTCTAGAAAAAAATCGAATTCATGGTAACTCCTACATTTACTGGTTTTGTTTCTTTAAAAGGTACAAGATGCATAAACAAGAAAACAGAATGGGGAATTGTCTTCCCATTAAAAATCTTATGAAATATATAAATATATAATTTATTTGAACTTCCTTGAGCAAAATTATCACTGACTTTATCAGAGTAATGGTTTTATCCTGTATCATTTTTAGCACTCAAAGACGCAGAGAAAGATGTTGGACCAAGTACAAGTAAACCACACTAGTCTGAGGGAATTTGGTTCAAACAGCTCAGTTACCCTCCGAATTTTTCACTCAAGACAAAAATTAAACTTGCAAGGTTCTCAAAAATGAGACTCCATAGATATTCTTAGAAGATCATCCTAAAGTCAGAAATAAAAATCATGATCCTTTTTAGGCAATACTGAGGAAAACCTACACTTGCACACACATGCATGCACACACAAACACACACTTTCTTTACAATCAGTTACAGGCACCAGATCTCATGAAGAACTGAAATTTTCTAATTAGATTTTCCTAGTTTTCTTTTTAAATAGCTAAAGCTATGAAAGCCTTTTTACAAAAGAAAGTCTATTTTGTTTTATTGACAATTAAAATGCAGCTGAAGATTATAAACTTCCCATTTGAGTAACCAAACATTTATTGCCGTTGGAAAAAATATTCTCACGACTTCAAAAACCACTTCATTCCATCCTAATAATGTTTCTGTGTCTGCTTATTGATAAGCCTATCAAAAATAAAACTGCAATCACTTTCTGACTGTAGCAGAAGGCTCGCTAGAATGACACCTTGTCATACTAAGGAGAAAAAAAATTAAGTATATATTGCATTTCAAACTTCACTCATTTTCATGTTCTAAGTGAAATACACAGAAAGTGACAGGCTTGTTATGATTTGCCACCACTATTCAAATGCTACTGTTTGAGTTAGGCACAGTACCTTTACTGTGACTGATGGTACTGCCCCTGCTTTTACCTCACTGTCAATGGCTTGCTGTGAAGAAAAAGATGAAAACAGAGTAAATTCAATGTTCCACATGAATGAGAAAACACAATAAAAGCAATATTACTTTCCTACCATCAACTTGGTAAATATAGAATTAACATTAAAGGACTTATCATTCCTATGACAGATTAAAATACACAAAATACATTTCTGAGTTCCTTCTGAAAATGTAAAGTCTCTGTTTGAAATTGCCTGCAAAAAGGATAGCAAAAGGTCATGAATGTTGTATATATAAGAAACTAATACACTCTGATGTATATATGAATATTTGAAACTGTTTTGTTTGGCACACTACTTTTCACTGTTTATTTATTCAAATCCTGGAAATACCTTCTGCTATTCAGTAGGGAAAGGTGACTTCCAATCTGCCAATATATTGTATACACACTATAGCATGTACTATAAAATCATCACACATTATCTTATAATCAGAAATATACCTGAAACTTGAAAAGAAAATTCTAGCAGGCACTTTGATACTCCTGCTAATTTCTATTTCAGTAGGCAATTCCTTCTACTTCAAAATTTATCTTGACCCTGTGGTCTATTTTTAATTTTATTTTATGCTTATATTTCATTTTAAAACAGGTCAGACACCATAGTTAAAGAAAATGTTCCCATTTAAACTATTATAAAGAAACACTTCTCTCACTTCTGCTATAATACCAAACTACTGACTTGAACTTATACCTTCTCATTATAAAAGAGTAAATTAAAAACAGTATAAGGGCCACATCTGCAAAGTTCCTAAGAAGTCAGGAAGCTGATAGGTTCTCGGGGTTCTAGAAGGAGGACTTTCATTTGTACATTGTGCATCTTTTTCAGCCAAAAAAAGACAGATACTTTCATACTAGCTTGTCACCCTCTCTGGTGACCAGTGGTTGATCCTGAAACAATAGCAGGGGTATAGAGACCCTTACCATACTCAGCTTTCAGAAATCACCTGGATTTCCTGGATCAGAGGCCACACACAGGGGGTGGTGTTAAATAACAGAATGGTCCTCCACCTGCTTATCTAATCAATTTTAATATATGTATATCCTCTTTGCTTTTATCCCACACATCACAATTTCAATCTTTTCACAAGCGCAGCAGTAGCATCGGAAATCCTGTAGCTTCCAAGGTAACTGCAGAAGCCCTAAAATCGTTCCTACACTTGCTTATTGATCCTTCCCCACAAAGTATCTTATCAGATTTTTCCTTCCTAGGCAGCTACTGAAAGAACCCACAGAAAAGCCAACCACACAGGAAACTAAGATATATGGGCAGATAAAGATACAAGGCTGTGGTTTGACTGACAGACTGAGTTACTTACATATGAAACAGACCAGCTGCACCTGGAAGGTTGAGCAAAGGAGCACAGCAGCATTAGAGCATTCTGTGGACCTAACAGTTCTAAATGTTGTGAGCAGATTATTGCAGCTAGCCATGACCACGTCACACTGTTCTTTTTCCAACAGACAAGTGCTAGGACACTAGGACACATTACAGAGAGGTCCATTTATCAAAGAATAATATCCTTGTGTATTTTTTAAACAGTAAGTAGCAGTGGAAAATCAGTTTTGCAGAAATTAGTGGCCAGAAATGGCTAATAATAGATGATCTAGTGCAACACATATGTTCTGAAATGTTTAAAGTGAAGAGTCTCAAAAGACAATATTTTTAGAAACAGCTTGCTGGAGAAAGATGCACAAAAAATTATTCATGCAGCTTGAGTGGTTTGAGTATTCTATCTTTGAAAGATCCAAGGGTTCTTCTACTGTGTCCCCCAATGTTAACAACTCCTCACCAGTACAACTTCTCACCACTACAAAGTTAATCCACACCTTAAGTTCTTGTTCACTTACGTTTGCTTAGCCAAGAATCTAAAGGACCCCAGACAGAAGATAAATAATTTTAATAATTCTAGTTAAAATCCTTAATAAAAGTGGGTTCTAATTAATGGAAAACTGAGGGCCATGAAGCTCAGTCCCACAAATATAAATAGTAATCACTATGCATGATCAGTCATTATTTACTCATGTGAAACCAGTGTTTTCAGAGTAATTTCCTTTTTATACAGGTACATACAGATTCTTCATCCAAATCAGGTGAAACTTCTGCTGTGACAGTTACATCTCTCTGTTTTTCAGATTCAGGCAAAACATCTGAAAGAAAAAAGCAAAAGCAAATCAGTTCTCCTTTAAGAAACATTCAACTACATTTCTAAAAATAATACAATTTCAACAGCATCAAGTCTCAAAGTTACATCTCTACATCTACTAGCATAAAGAAAAAAATAGCAATGCATATGATTTTGGAAACTTCCAAAGAAACTTCACGATTTTATTAGATTTCTACAGACAACTTAAACCTGGATCTCATTCTGGGTTTCTGATTTAGATATGAAAAAGGATTTAGAGGCATTCTATAACAAGATTTTACATCTAATATCCATGATCTTCAGAGATTGTAAGGTATTTTTAAACTTTTGTCCTCACATGCATATGCCAATATACCTATGATGAATAACTACCTCCAAAATAACACACCAAACATCTCATGGCATTTTCATCTAAAAAATTTTATAGTGAATATGTTAAACAAAGATTGTCTGTCTAACAGTCTAATCTTCAGCAAATTTCTCTGCATTAGGAGGTATATCAAAGTTTTATGTATAGATCTTTACATGTGGCTTGATTAAAATATGTCACCAGATGATTTCCAGGACTGTCAACATACAAGGCAAAGAATGCTACGAACACACTTATATCCATGATACAAAACCTTATGCAGATTCACACATACAAAAAAAGGTTATACTAATTAAATCCTTAAAAACCATGAGGAATTACATAACCTTCTCTGAAGAGCCCAGAAGTACACCTCTAGGGTATTTGCATTTTTCTGAAAAGCACTTCTATTTTTTAACGTACTAAATGTATCGGAAAACGAAAAATCTGAACAGGAAATATATAGTTCATAAAGTAAAAATGAGTAAAGAGTTGATGCAAAGGGACAATTAACATACTAATTGAATAACTGAGAGTTTGAGCACATTCAGAAACTGCATGAATTTTATTACACACAGGGTCCTGAAAATGACCTAAAACTAGTAGACAGCACACTATCTCTTTCTAACAAGAGGGTCAAGGGAAAAGATTTTGATGAAGACAGAAAATAAGTATTCATTTTCTTGTGCTCAGAGAGAAATGCCTCCCTTTACTACAAGAAAGAAAAGCAAAACCTAAACGCATTTCTCCAATACCACCTAGAAAAGAAGTTTAGGCCTGTTTCATACTGCCAGAACTGCAAAGAACTGGTTCTGCCAATTACATATAGTTCAGCACAGTCCATTCTTTTTCTATCCCTTCTTAACCATTTCTCTTCTGGTTGCTTCTTCAAGCTAACTATGATGCAACCTCTATCACACAGTCATTTTTCTATTAAAAGTACAACAGAGATCACAACCAAAGTTTACATATAAGTATCAGCTTTTTGTTACTATTAAACTGAGCCAAAACACGTTATGTTTAATCACTTAAGTCATCCAGACTGATGCAAGTAACATTAGATTTAAGTTAGTATAACAGTTAAGATTTTAAAATATTTCATCAGTTTATAATGTAAATCCTTATTATTTGAAATGTATAAAACAGCTTAAGTTCAACAGTTTAATGGTCAGCACTGGACAGAAATACAAGACATTTATGGAAATAACTACTCTAAGGTTTTTTTAATACAATGACCTAATTCTAAATACCTTCCACGTTTGAAAGTCAAAATGAAACAAAGAAAAATTATTTCCATATATGGGTAGATATTTTCAAAACAACACAAGCTCTTACTGCACAAGCATGAATTCAAAAGACAGGAACGCCAATGGGTCATTTTAAAGATTGTGCTTAGGAGTATCTTAATGGCAACCAAGGTTCAAGCTAAAGTTTTAAGAAAAAAAAGGCCAAAATGAAACAAAGCTAAAACATCCAAAATTGACAGGCATTCTTCATAAGTAAAATGTTTTGTTGTATAAAAAGGTTCTTTTACAAGTTTTACATCCAGTTAAAGCCAAACACAACATCATTAGGGCATCTCTCCACAACAAAAAGAGCATTCATAAAAACTCATCTTAAAACACCACTTAGGTCAGATTAGACAGATTAGAAGAAAAAGAAATTCAGAAGAAAGAAGGATGAAAAAATCAACAATATTCATAGTAAGCTTGTCATTCATACCATGACAGTTATTACAAAATTTTAAAGGACAGCTACAGTTCCTTTCTCTCTCTTTAGATCTTCCACACAAAATGTTGAAAGTAACAAGCTGAAGTTGATTCACTTCAAATGGATTTGTTCTTTCCATAATGCTTTTTTTTCCTTTGGTTATGATAGACAGATAAAACTGTCAAATACTGATAAGGATGGACTGTGGTAAAAATCAGTGGAATTTATCCACATCTACATGCTTAAATAATACATCAATGGATCTGGAAAATTAAAATTCTAATATTAGTCTACCATGATAATGGATGAAGTTACATGTAATTAAAAAACAAAGAAAACTTTGTGTTGTAGAATCAAACTCATGCCTGCAGATAAATAATTTTTATTTTCTAGGAATTTCAACAGCGAGCTTTTTCACTTTTTTTCCACATAGAAACCATGACTATTTCTTTAATGCATTTTAAGAACATGCTAACTATCATCAGGAAAAGATTTTAATTTGTTCCTTCTATTTGCTGAAGATTTTTCCATAGTTTCCTGAAAAATCACATTCTTCCAATTCCCTGCACAAGTCAGGCTGTTTAAAAACTCCGTTATGAAAGCACAAACTTTGAAGGATCTCTGTAGAAATTATGTGACCTTACTTGAATAAAATCAAAGCAAGTTATTAGCAATGTATATAAATTCCAGAACTTATCATTATCAGTTATGTGGGTAACGATATGTCACTATGTTCTACAAATATGCTTTTGAATAGTTAAACCAACAGAAAACTTGCTTTAAAAAAAGTCATTTTTTGTTGATTTCATAACTTAAGAAGTCATTTTTAATAATAAACCAGAATTTGGCAATACTTTTACACTCTCTGAAGCCTAACTACATCAGATTGTTGAAATTCTTCAAGTTTTCTTGCCTTTGGATAGTTCACACACTGTCAAGTTTTTATTCCGAACCCTTGCACTAGTGAGAATTATCTGCAACCTGACGTAAACATCTTGAACGCTCCAGAAGCATTATGAAAATACGAAGAAAAAACCTTTTATCCAAGGGCCTTACAGTCTAGGATTTTATTTATTTATTTTTCTTAAATACTAAATTTTCTACAGAAATGTAACTATGGGTAAAGTCTGAAAACAAAGTATTTTCAAGTGCTAAAAGGAAAGTCAGGAGTATAAAAGTATGTAAAAATATAGAATAAGAAAGAAGTATACCTTGTGTTTTTGTGGCCTCCCTGATGATTTTTTGAAGCTCTTTCATTTCAGCATTCATTTCTTCATAGTTTATTTCCCTAGAATCAACCTTAGGAGCCTGGAAGAGCGAAGGATCAGTTCCAAGGTATGAACACTGAAGATGCCCATCATCACTCAGAGTGACTATAACACCCTTCAAGTCTCTGCACAAAAAAATAAAGCTTACTAAGAAATCGGGAAGAATCGCAGAAGCAATAACTACATTTATTCCTTAATTCAGACATGTTTATTAATATTACTTCCACTTACTGCAACCATACCTAAGAATGGATTTGTCTTACATGACTAAAGGACCCTCAGAATCTGTGAATCTGTGCAATCAGGAGAAGTAATGGAAAGGATCAGAACAAACAAGCTGAACAAACAAGACCAGACAATTGTAACCTATTTACTCATTTAAATCTTTTGAAGTTGCAATATTTAGGTGAATATGCAGAGAAAGGAACTTGCTAAATGGAATATCAAGTAAGGGAAGGGAAGGGAAGGTAAAGAGGGGTTAGAAGAAATCATGAACAGATGGAAGATGCTCACAAAGAAGACAGCTTTAGGGCTTTGATGGTATCAATAGCTCCCTTAACCAATTCTTTGGCTGCTATTGCAGCCACTGTGCTGGCTTCAACCCCTGGCTGGCTGTTCCCTGCAGTATCCTTCTGAAAGGAAACCACATGGATCCAGAGCATTCCCCTCACATTCCTCTGAATCAATACAAGTGAGTGTTTTATTAGCTACACTATAGTCTCTTTTCTCTGAAGGGAAAAGTACTTCATTGCTCCTACAAAAATCTCACTCGTTTTGTTTATCTGATCTGTACAATGCAAATGCAAGATTTAGGAAAGTATTTAACAAACTATGAGACAATAAGGACTACTGCCAGCATTTTGCTTAATTTGAAGGTTATTCCTAACAGAAGAGAAACTGAACAGTAAAGACCAGCATAGACATTAACACGAAATGCTAGGAGAAACCTAACTTTCACTTTGTTTTTTAAAATACCTACTTTTAATTAAATTAAAAGCCTGTATTCACATTCATAACCATGAGGTTACACATTCATGCCAGTAATTTGCTCTTATTCCAGCCTTAGAATATCTTATAGCAGATACTGCCTTTGCATCAAACACAACTACCATAAAAAGCAAAGATAGATCAAATTTAATTCTTAGATATAAAAAGTGATTTGGACAAGAAGGCCTTCACTATCCCATTAATTAAACCCTTGTAAAATACTGCACTTATGTAAGTGTTCAAGCTATAATTCATACAGAATTAACAAAAATTCTTTTAACTTACACACATTGATACCTTTCAAATGCCTTCTCTAGTACAAAACTCATTAAAAGGCAGGTACCTATATAAAAGAAATAGAATGCTCTCTGGTTTCCTACATGGTCTTGTAGCATGGCTCCAGAACACACAGATAGGAAACCTCAATCCAAAATTTTCCATGGTGATAGTAATTATGAAAGCTAACAGATGTCACAGATTAATTTTGATCACTGAAGGTCCAATTGTACTGTTCAAAATGTCTTTTTATAGCACACTAAGGCCACAATCCTAGTGGTGGTTTTACAGCTGCAATCAAATAATCTGGAAAAACTATGCTGTAACTGAGATCATCTGAACTCTGTACAGTTATAACTGCACACAGGAATGAAGACCCTACTGGGCACTATACAAATAAGTAATTGCTGTAGGTAAGTTTGAGCTTTCTCTTTCTACAGAAATCAATTGTTACTCAGTGAAAGAAGTAAAACTCCTTGTTGAACTATGAATGTATGGAAACTGCTTGTGAGGTTTTTTTGGACAACAGGCACCTCCAGTCAGCCCTTCACTGAAGCTGGAACATGAAAATCTGAACTGCCTTCTGGAACAGAACACACACAAAAGGGCTCAAACACAATGTTCCCCTTATCTACTATACAAGCTCATCTTAAACAGAAACAGCCTTCTTTTGGGGGACTACTGCTTATTGCCACAGGAAAGCTTCCATCTACCACTGCAATTTTTAACATGCAATTTTAACATGCAATTTTTTACATGCAATTTTTTAGCATTCCCTACAAAAACTGTAATAGGAAGCTGTCTTTGTGAACACCATAAGGCTGCAGATGCCAAGACTCCCCCAAAAAAAACTTGAAGAAAAGAAAGTGGAAGACTAAACACTGATTTTCAACTTATATATCCAGTACCTGTGTTAGCAGCCATCCTGTGAATGTCATGACTTTTTTGTGACCTGTGAGCTTGGGGCTTGCATCCTAAAGGGACTTTCTGGCAAACTGTAAACTATCAGCAGGAACTGGAACTAAGCATGAGTCCTGGTTTCTCTCACTACTTGAATATTTGTTGTCGACTATAGTTGGTTTCCTTGCTCAGGACTGGGTCTGTTGTTTGAATTACATGCAGAACTGTTCATCCTTATTTTCTTACGCCCAAAAAGCTCTGTATAACACAAACCTGTGCTACATTTACAGAATTCTGGATGGCACATGAAACAAATACATTGGGCTAACCCTGAGTTCTCTATATGAACAATGCTAAGAGACAGACTTATTATGAATACTTGCACTGCAACACAATCTTAGTAAGGTATGCAAATAACACCTAATGTACAGGATTTTTGTTAATGCCTGCCAAATGTTTGCAAGGAGCTTTGTCATACTGGTCAAGAGCGCAGCAAAGTCTTCAAAAATGGGGCATTGTCGAAGCAGATGCTAGCATGCTACCAAATACACTGCCCCACACTTTGCTATCAAATTACAACAAAAAATTACTTTTTTAATTTTTTTTTAACAAAAAAAGGGCCACAACAAGAGAAATTGCATCACAAGCTTTTTCCACAGCTGGAGAAAGAAAACTTCTGAAAACAAGACAATTTCTAGAATTGTCTATCAATGGCTTCAGACCATCTTAAAACTTTTTCCCAAAGTTCTGCATCTGTTAATCTAATAAGGAAAGATCCATGAGGACATCTGAATGTAAATCTAAAGGGCATGAAGAAATATAGCTACAGAGTTAGCGATAAATCTTTGATGATATACTACTAAGGTATAATACATTCAAAAGTGGTTTGTAAATACAGTCCTTCCTATATAACTTTAAGCTGGCAGTCATCTGCGGCTAATCAGTCTATCAAATAAGATCAATTTAAATCAGTGAGGTGATTTACCTATGTACATTATGCTTTGCTTAACTTCTGAGTTTATGTCAGCATTACAGAATGCACATTCAGAAACTCCACCTTAAAATGAACTCATTTCAACCAACTTTCCCAATAGTCATGACATCCTTGAAGTCTGCACTATCTCAGAGACAAAAGCATTAGTTTAAGAAAACAGCATTACAAATGATACTTTTCCTTTGCTTCAGATAATATCCTGCTGGGTCCCAAGAAGATTGTTCAACATCAAACATACGGAAGTATAAAAAAGCCTTTTTCAATAATCTTTCCTTGTTAAAAGCTGTCCATGAATTTGCACATCAATAGAAGCAATGAGAAAAATATGGGTAAGCAGTTCTAATATATTTTTTAATAATACATTAATTTCTCTGTTGGAATGTTTGTCAGCCAGTCAAAATGGCATTATTTTCTCAACTTTTTTTAACAGTGGTTAAGTACAGCAGGCGGAGGGGAAGCATATTTAACAGTTTTATAGTAGTTTCCCCACAGCTACTGCTCTCACACAATATCCCTGCAAATACCATTACTTGATTTGGCACATTTTGCATACAATCTGGAATTTCAATTACTTGTTAAATTTCTTTTATTGTAAGCTATTTTTTTTACTATGTATCACACAATAGTCAGAGTAATAGTAAATCTAAGGGGACATTTTAACAGTGAGGAACTCAAAGTATAAAACAAATTATTCTGATATCTAAAATAACTTTACAGTACAAAGCAGCTCCTACACACATATGGTAATAATTTGAAAAACTATCTTTTATTGGATTCTGGGTAATAATAAAGGCATATGCTTTTTGTAGGTTTCTCTTACTAAACAAATTGCTCACAACATAGTTCTTGAAGAAATTAAAATGCTTTGCATGTTTGCAGTTACATAATACCAAACTGATCGCTCAAACAATTGATTTAGAAGTTGAATCTGTAGTTCTGAGTTCTACTTGAATGACATAAGCTAAGCTTTGGACAACTCTTAGGACAAGGTCTGGTTATTGACACCATTTACAGCTTTAATTATTTATATTTATAATAGCTCATAAAATTTCTACTTCAGTTTCAGAAGTAGTCTTAATTGCTATTACTCATGCCAACCATTTTAGAAAATAAGATTCTCTGCAATACTACTTTCTCTTCCTTATTGATAATGTATTATTTAAAAACAACTAAATTAGGAGATTAATTCCTGGAATTCTGCTCAAGCATTTTGAATCCATTTCTCTCCTCATTTTATCACCTTTAAGGTAATTATAGGCAAGAGCATACCTCAACAGCACTTTTTAGTTTAGTGCTTTTGAAAACCTAAATTATTCTAAGTTCACTACCATTTCAGTATCATTTTAAGCTGTCACTACATGAAGTATTTGATAAAACACTGAAGGAAGATCAGACTAGGAGTAACTAACTATAAGAATTTTCTAACATGAACTAATGGGGATAAAAGTAAAAAGCCCATCTTACTCTTATTAAACACATACTCCAAAATCTAAAGTACACCCATAGCTGAATATTCAAAGTACATCCAGTGTGACTCAGTGCCAGCTACTACTGATTCCTAACTGTTCTGTGTATCTGTGGAGCACTCTCAGGCTTCTTTGAAATGCCTTCCTCAGTAAAAAAATCTGGTTTAACTTACATTAGAAGTAATGCTTGTAGGTGTAAGCCTTCCCCATTCTGCTATTACACATGAAAACAGACAATCTAATTATTCTTAAAAATTAAAATTCTTTTAAGACTATTTATATTAAACACTCTTTGCACACACTGCAGTGAGCATGCAAACAAATAATGTAAATATAGTGCTCAAATATAATTGTTTAACAATAAGTAATTATATTAAACAGCATTAAGTGGCTGCTTTACAGAAAAGCATTCTTCATCTTTCCCATTTGTATGATACCTTAGGATGGATGAACTTCAGAATACTAGATACAAATCTAGTTTAAAAAATCATGAAATACATGCAAGAAGAAGAGGAAAATGAAACATGATTTCATCTTCAGAACAAATAGAAAAAAGGTTAAAAAAAATAGAAGTTTCGACTAGAACAACAGGTCCACATTTATCCCCTCTTATAAAAACTGAAATGCAGAGAGCCAGATGAGTAAAACCTGAATGTGGCCATTTTAAACGCCTGAAGAATTCTCCACCTTTCATGTCTTATACGGGTACTTTTGCTCCCTACTTGTGAGTGAAGGTATCTCCACTAGCAACTTTACATGGTGGCACCACACAGCAAAACAACAAACTAGCCAGCACCTTACTGCAGGACAAACTCTGAGCAGGCATTAGCTTTTGTAGTTCTCCTTGTGTAGTTTTCTCTTTGAAAGAGATTCTTTGCCTAAAATGCCATCCAGCAACCAAATAAAAAGGCGTATTTTCCATCAAACAAAACAAAAGAAGGAAAAAAAAGAGAAAAAAAAAGGAAATTGCTTTTACTTTTACTGCCAAGTTAAAACCAAGTACTACTCACAGACGTTTGAGTCGGGGGTCCTTTCTGCCAGAGCACTACTGCCACCTGCGGGGCAGCAGAGCTTTCACACAGGTGAGCCCTGAGAGCTACCACATCACATTATGTGAAGCAGGTGTGGGGGTTTTTTACCGGGATGAGTATAACAGCTTAACAATTATTCCCTTGATACAAGGGAATCTTACCTTAATATTTAACCCTGGGAGAGACATCCCTGCACGAGACAACCTTCTGGTCTCTCCAGGCAGGGAACACACACACCACACACTAACAGAAGCAGGCTAGGCATGAAATTTAAGCTCACGCTATATGTTGCATACAAAATGAATTTTCATCTGAAAGATTAAACAACTTGGTTTTTTGTTATTTTAAATATAAAATCCAAACTATTGCAAAAGCAACAAAAGTTCTATTTAAAAATTAAAGCAGAGAGCGATACCAAATGCAGTTTAAAATTAAAACTAGTATTTGTCATAAAGTAGAATAAAAACATAATATTCAGAGTGATGACACAGGCCTCCAGAAACATATGATCTTGCTTAAAGCAAAAAAATATAAAGAGCACTGAATTATTACGTATTCAAGGAAAAGTTCATAATTTACACATTGCATTTCTTATTATCACAGTTCCGTATCTAAGAAACCTAGTGGCATTAGCTGAATTGAAAACTAATGTGAGGACTGACAAGAAAACCTGATTACTTTAAGTAAGAGTGCAGCCTCTATGTCAGAACTCTAAATAATAAAAAAAAAGAGAAATTACATTGTGATTTCTCTGTGACAGTACCAGCATTAGCAACTAGAAAGAAATTAAGACCAAATGTGACACACTTAAAACATCTCCATGCTTCATTCTCTCTTAGAGCATCTTTCTGCATTTGCATTTCCTTCATGTGAAATCTAAAATCTGTTTCAAGGCCAAGCTCCCCCACTAGCAGACAGGTATATAACAGTTTCCAAAGGCTCAAAGGCTGTACTAACAGCTATGCCGTGTGAATTTAGGATTTGGAGAGCCTCAAAAGTTTATCTTTCCTCTAAGCTTTCTCTTCTCCCACTTCAAGATAGTAGTTAGAGTCCATATCATTTCAGGCAAACTGGAGAGGCCCCTAGTATCTCTGCTTCCAACATAAAAGAGATGCAAGGAGCTTCACTGATAAAATCTATACTCTAGTAAGTTTATCATTTTAGATAAAGCTTATTCTTAACTGTTGGCTTCGTATAAGATAATACTGGGAGGTACACAAAGAAAACTAGACTATGCACAGATTATAAAAATGTTAATAAGAACAACCATAACGTGTCTTTAAAACACATTTATTCCGAAAGTTTGAAGAACTACATAACTTTTAAAACACTCAACTCAAATTAGTTTAGATCTCTTTTTCCTCACAGTTGCCTGCAAGTTTCAAAATTCACCAGCATTTCAGTAAGGAAAAAGTGTGCACACTATTACTTTTAACAATATTTATAATTGTCCCCTCACCCTGTCCAGTAAAGAACAAAGCTGCTTTTTCAAAGCATCTCTAGCACTTTGCACTGCTTGCTGCCTCTCAGCTCCACAGCTTGACATAAATGTCCCAGGTGCTCCTCCTTGTACAAAAAAAAGTCTTTCATGTTAATAATAATCAAGACATTCACAATCAACAGACTGAAACTTTTCATAAAACTGTTTTTCTAACAAGATGTCCAGCACTTTCATGGGTAGAGTGTCCGAATAACATCCATAAACTCCAGCCAACTGCTCAATAACCAGTTCCAAGACTGAGAGTTCAGAACCTGATACAAGTTAAAGTCCACTCTGTCACAACAACTGGCACAGAGAACTAGTGGGTTAGCCAAAAAATTCCATTATATTCGTTTAAAAGCAAGGATCTTATTTAAAATACTAGAGGAGGAGTTACTTGCCTTCTTGTTCTTGAGAATTTCCACTTTTAAGGTTTTCTCTAGAACCATGAAAGTAGGAATATTTTAAGTGTTATTCTAAGGCTGAAACACTTATAAAATCATATGACTGTAAAAAGTAGGCTTTTTGAAAAAGCGAATAAGTGACATGAAATAAAATTAGGAGAACTGGCAATACGGACGTGTGCTTAAGATCATAAAGACCATTTGAAGCTATCTTGCTAGAAAGGCCAGTCCTGAAACACAGTATAAGCTAGACATAGTACATGGCACATCTACGTCTTTTTCAGGATCAGAATCCTACTAAAGTAAAAGAAATACAATCACATTCATATTTTGTGGCTAAATTTATCTCTTCAAAAGACCTTTGAAAAGGGTCATATTTTCTACTGCAATCTCTCAAAAATCTGGTGGCAAATCAGCAATGAGAAAAACAGATGCAATCTTTTTTGTTTTCCTTAAAAACATTTCTTTGAAACGCAATTACATTTAAGTAGAAAGATTCTAGAATTCTCTGCACTTAACTTCTCAGATCAGGCAACATTCTTACAGAACACTCAAATAAAAATTTATATATATATATGTATATAACTGAACAGTTCATACCGTGCGTCATAACTGGCATTGCTTCTATTACAGTACTACTATACAGAAAATCTTTCAACAAACTATAAAGTTTGATTCCTGCAGTTTTCTTTCCATAAAACTGTGTAATAAGCGCTAAGTTTTGCTGGGTTTATATGTAAGTTTTGCCATTTTTATACGATGATTCTTTAACAGTTGTGGTAGCTGTGGTGATGTCAGTTATAATAAGGAATAACAGATGGGCTGGAATGAAGAACAAAGTATTTTCAAGCATCTGGACAGCTGAAAAATCCAATGAGGGGAGTTTTATTTTGACTCCACACACTATTACCATATATGTGGTTGCACTTTTACACCTTATATACTTAATTCAACTATAATATTTCTCCATATTTTTTCCAGCAAAATTCAGTTCCTGTTGCTTTTCTACTGTTTGGAGAGCTCAGCTACATAGAGCACGTTCATCCAACCACCCAACATACTACAATTCTGTGCCAGAAAAAAAAGTTTTCTTTTCAAGTTCATATTTGGACCAATTTTCTCACTTACAAACTGATAGCAGATTTTAGTATTCTTTTAAAAATATTGGAAGCTAAACTTTCACAAAAGCACAATTTCAACCAATGGCTACACACCAGAATTCTGAACCCCAATCTTTTGATTCACCTACCTCATTTAAATTAAACTCATCAGTCTGTTGGGCTACATATGAGTTCAAATCTGGGAATTAATCCTGTGTCAAAACCAAGAATTTAAACCCTAGTTTATGTTCTCTTCTTTAAGGAGACAGGTTGCTGAATTAGAGACTTTTTATATAATTTTATTCAGATAAAGTGCCATGAAGTTACAAGCATGTTAACTATGTCAGGCTCAAGCTATTACTCATACACACAACGTAAGTCTTGTTCTATGAAGCCAGTGAACAACACTCTACAGGGACTTTAAACCTCATTAGACCAGTAAGTATACAAACCACACATTTCTTACCAATCATTCTCATATTATGAAATACTAATAAATCAGAAAATTCAAAGGAGCACTGTATTAAATATTTTTCAAAAAGGAAAAACGGTGATTCTCTCCATTCACTGCAATAACTAAAATTCTATATTGTTTGGTGTTGTGCGAAAGATGGGATTGGTTTTAAATGCAACACAATGAATATCTCTTTCAGCAGTGTTCTCCTTCAAAACACATACTGATGGGCAATCCTGATGTGCAGCAGCACATGTCATTTGGCTTATGCTTCAAGTGCATTGGAGGCGGTGTAGGGACAATCTCTACTTGTCTGAGTCACCAGCCCAATAATTGTCAGCCTCGCAGTCAAGCTGCAGACTAATGGGGAGAGACCGGATAGGAACAGAGTACTGTAACACACAGTAAGGTACTAAGTCATAGAACCCACCCAACCCTTCCTCACATATTCTTTCACACCCAGGGTTTAAGCACTGGGAATTTTTCTGCAGGCACTCGTCATTTTAGTGAATTATTTTTAGCAGAGTAGGAGTAAAATGATAACTCAGTACATAGTAAGAAACTATTAGTTTAGTAAACTAGAAGTCACGGTCTTTAACTTGTATGTTAAAATATTGTAAAATACTCTTTCGCAATGCACCTGTGTAACTGTAACACAAGTGGGGATATCCTGAGAGACAAGAAAGTGCAGTAGTCCTGGCTATCAGCACCACATGGGACAGCACAATATTCAAACAATTATTAACATGACTACATAGAAAATTAAATTTCAGTCCCTTCATTAGTGAAATAATCTCTGCTTCTTTATTATTTATGCAAGGGGAGAGACTCATACAAGAACAACATTACAAATTTTAGATGTAATGATTCACTTTATTTTGTCTTATAAGTAGTAAGAAAATTGGACCCTACTATAGCAACTTAAATAATAATTTTGCACTGATTCAGTAAGCTGCAGTATTTTCTGCATCTCAGCCTACACAATGCAACTTTAAAGTAATAAATTTAAGTCTCTAATTCAGCAAAATCAAATACAGAACTGCATACGTCAAAAAATGAACACCAATAGCCTATGGGTAGCTGGTTTTAAGAGATGGTTGATTAATATATTAATATGTGACATAGTCATTGGTTCATATACCAATGTCAGGAGTTCAGGCATGACCCCGACAGTCAAGACTGTAGTGATCATACTTGGAGAAGCTACAACAAAAAATTACCTCAGTAAATTTCAAATATCATAGTTAGTTGTAGTGCTAGCAACTCACAGAAAGA
This sequence comes from Rhagologus leucostigma, assembly GCA_013397725.1. Classification (NCBI taxonomy): domain Eukaryota; kingdom Metazoa; phylum Chordata; class Aves; order Passeriformes; genus Rhagologus; species Rhagologus leucostigma. The sequence continues at coordinate 311,687 of VZTD01005895.1, forward strand.
AATCACTTCTTGATTGCAAACTGAGCAAAACAGAATCAGTGGTGATTCTGTGGGACCCTGTGATACATTTATGGGACCACTCTTCCAAATAAATCTAGGAAAACTTGAAGTTCATAAAGAGTTGAAGTGTGGATAAAGCTTGCTAAGTAACCCTGCTTGCCATCTTGAACATATGAAGCCTACTTTATTTCCTGACTTTTCAACACTTGCTTTTGTTTAAAAAAGAAAATAATTTTTTCCCCATCTCAAATAATGAAAATCTATTTACTAGCTTAACTCAAGCTAAAAGATTGAATCCTGGAAATCTAATATTTTAAGAAACTCAGAAATTCTAATTCTTTGTAAGTGATAAATTACTTCTGCATAAAAAAACCTTGCCAGACTTCTTTATATTTCCTCTTCAGAAAACACGCTGTTCCATCACCAAGTAAAATAATATTTATCTGTCAAATAAATGAAAGTGAAAGCAAACATTCTAGCTACTTTCACCAACTTGTCCACACCTGTCAACCCCCGGTAATAAAAGTAACTTTACATTTTACAAGGCATACACATCATCATTATGTGGGTTATTTCTTTCAAGAATCATTCTTCCATGAAGAACAGTCCTTCTGCTCACAGATAGAGAGGTACATACAAATGGTCACAAAAAAACATTGGTTATTGTATTCTAACTCCCAGATGTAGCTCCTAAAAACAAGAGGCACTACATAGGCAAAGCATCCAATAACCTACGGACAAGTGCTACACAATCACAGAATATGCTGACTTGGAAGGGACCCACAAGGATCATCAAGTCCAACTCCTGGCCTCGCACAAGACAACAGTCTGCACAACTGACTCTCTATTAAGCCACAAGTTCGGAAGTAATGAGTCACAAATGTGGGAAATTAAATCACAATTTGCCATATTCAGAACAGGTGACTTACCCCGAACACAAATTCACAAATGTCTGCCTTACTATGGTGGCTCTAAATTTTTTCTTCTGGGTATTACTAACCAAATTCTAATGTGGCTGAAGGGGAAAACATCATTCATTCAAACATTAAGTTTGCTGATAAACTGGTCCCTAAAGTAGTAAGAGTCCCCAGCAGAATACAGAGGGAAGAAATATCTTTCCCGCAACACATCCCCTAAGCTCTGAGGTTGGCTTCCTGTTAGAACTGTGCCTGCTGACAAATTCCACATGAAATCAACATTTTTTGCCATATGGATACTACCAGACTTAACTTCTTGGTGGACAGACAGAAGCACAAAAAACCAAAATTAGAGACATCATGAAACACCGATTTGAAGAAAAGAGGTATTTAAGCAAGTTTGCAGTCTGTTTCACTTTAAAAGAAAAAAGTCAGGCTACATTTTAGCATTCACAGGCTTACCAGATAAAACTTGAAGACTGTATACAAACAAAACCAAAGAGTAAAGTGGAGAGTAGTGAACTTTAAAAATCTTCAGAAGGAAAAAAAGTCCCAAATTTAAAGGCTTCATGCTTTCCTATGGCAAAATACAGATTCATAACTCGGTAGCAATCAAAACAGAAACCCCTTTCCTGAGACTACATCCGAACTCTATATATGTGTATATATAATACTCTATCTATGTGCTTTAACTCAACCCACACTAGCATTTCAGATGTTTGTGACAGAAATAGCCCAGAGGCTGGCAACACAAGCTATTTTGCTTCAGACTGAATGCACCTTAACATAATGTTCTAGTTTCAGGCCAACCAGGGCAGAGTAATTAATACTCAGTGCAATCAATCAGCCATTAAAAGAGGCACTCTTAGAAACAACTCTGCCAAGTGTCAAATAAATAGAAAAGTAGTTGTCTAAGTATTATAATCTACTCAAAGGACCTTTTATGGTCAAGCATACGGAGACAGAACAATTCAGATACAGAAAAAAAAATATGACTTGTGATGGGCTCATAAAAAGTGAGAAGAGTCAGAGAGAGACTGACATCTCAAGAAGCATCAACCAGTGACAAATTCATAGAATGTACAATCCATAAGTGTAAGAGAGAGTGCTCATGAAACTTTATTTGCAAAGGAGATGTGGAGGTACAAAGAAGGTCTTAGAAAAGAGGTCTCTCATGAAACAGAAAAATTGAAACTCAAGGGCAGGAAAAATGGGAATGGACTTTAAAGTCAATGCTATGAAGATACATAATTATGATGCATACCAAGCGAATACTGCTGCTTACAACTACCATTTCAACACTGAAATTTTGAGCAGAGTAGGAATTCTTGTCATTCCTTTATGTAACTTTCCTAGATTTCAGCTGTTTCTACTGCAGCATATGGACAGTTTCTCTTCAAACCACTCTAGAAAGGTTTGGGAGGGGCTGTTTGTGGATTTGGTGGGGGAATCTTTGGGGTTTTTTAATCAACCCAGGCAGAACACCGAAACCATTTTCTTCAAGAGTTTCAGCTTCAGTGAGAATGTGTTTGCACAGCCATAACTTGAAGGATAACAACACAGAGTAAGCAAAAATATAACTGCTTAAGTAGGCTTATCCATGGGAAGATAAATTTGTGCTGAGACAGAGATCTAAGCAGTTTAAATTAATTGAAATTGTCATTGTAAGTGGTTACACTTCTGAAGCAACCCAGGCAGTGTTAAGTATGTAGGAGGGCCCGTGACGTTAAAAATATGTCAGAAACTGTAACTAATACACATTAACAGAACTAGAATATAAACTTTGAACAAAGTAAGTGACAAACTTCTACAACAATGACTAGAACTGAATTTCCAGTTCAGATTAGTTATAAAGACATTCAGGTAAAACCCAGAATAAGATAAACTCTCAAAATTTTGCCTACAGTTCAAGATTCTGATCACAAACTTTTATAGGAAATTCATAATTTCCTGACAGAGAGCATTCAGGTTTTAACAGAAGGCAAAAAAGTGTCATTTAACAGCTTAAAAATACATAACTTTTAGAGTGCAGTACCCAAAAATGTTCTAAGTAATCGCTTCTTTTTGATTCCATTTTTCCTTGCATGTTTCTGAAAATGTGATGGAAATCAAGCAGTTTGTACTGGAATTTAATCCCAAATGTTGTAGTAAATTATTATCTTTATTTACATACTGGTATTGCAATAGAGAAATAATGTATTACACATTATTTTAAGAGGAAAAATCAATTCATAAATAATAAGGAAGGGCATACACTAGAATCACAAGCTGCTTTTGTGAGGCAAACACTACTGCCCCAAGGGATTTACATAAAATTGCTTCTAATAGGCCTTTTCTTATGCAGCAAGGCAGAGTTACACCTTAGAAGTAACAGACATTATGCCAAGGAGAAAATACAAATGAGTATGTATGAACTGTAGAGACAACTGCTTTCAGAATGCTCCATTTGCTTTGTAAGTATTATTGCTATAGAAGTGAAGAAAGTAATTAATTGGCATACATCATATTTAAGCCCCTTCAATCTTTCAGCAGTGTAGGATTAACAACTTTATGCTTATTAAAGTCCTTAATATTATTTATGTTACAGTAGTGCTGTGCTCAGAGGCCTCAACTAAGACTGAGGTCTCTCTTGAGTACAAGAAAATCATTATCACATTGACTGACAAAGAATTCCCTTTCAAATTATTTTTAAAAAACACCAAAACAAACATATATATCCTGTTTAAGCCAAATTACTATCTCTACAAGCTTTACTACAGTTTAGCTGTTTAGCTCATCTTTTTTTTTTTTAATGCCAGAAGGAAGTACAAGCATACTGCACATTTTTCAATAGACAGATAAAAGCACAGCTCAGAAACACACAGCCCTGGACCTCTCCCTGCCTTTCAGGCCATTGGGTGTAGGCACACAGATGTCCCTTCATTTATCAGTACCTCTATAAAGAGGTGTGCATAACTAGATTGCTGTCTCTCTACCTGCTAAAGAACACAACCCCAGGTCAAACTCTGGCATTAGTAGGTCTGTGGGAATTCTGAATCTAACTAGCAAATTGAGCTGAGACAGATTTTAGACTCTCAAATTTCTCCCTAATAGCAAACTGCTGAGTGTTAAAGTTCACAGGGAACAGGCAGAATCTGCATAAACGTTTTAGACACATTATTGAGACAGATGGTTCAATAGAATGAATTTCCAAACAAGTAATTGTATATACAAATGTTAGTACAATCTGCTGTTGTAAACATCAATATGTTTTTTCAAATTTTTGTAACACAAATATTTTTTCCATACTTCAAAAGCTGTACTGTCATATCCTGCATAATTAACTTCTGGGTTATACTAAGTGGCCTACTGAGACTGTTCATTATATTTCACTTGCTAAGACCTGTTGGATGAAAGCCAGCCCAATTCTCTCCAGAGTCTAAAAAAAATAAATTATGAATAATTTTTTTTAAAAATTAGGTATCTATTAGTAACAAACAAAACACAAACATCCCTAAGATTACTCTGCACAAGTCAGTAAAGCTAGTTAGTCAGATGTTGCCTTTCCATTTGTTTGGAGGTAAAATGCTTGACTTATGATCAAGTGTTTAGCAATCCAGTGTATGTTAGCCCAGCAGCCATGAGCCTGCTGAGGATCAGAAGATGTACGTGACAAGGACACTCCTACTGCATCCCCTATGGTCATAGGCACTGGGCAACCAGCACACAGCCCAGCTCTGGGAGCACACAGTACAGGCATAAATTGGATTGTATAAAAACACTGGCTGAACCTTTCTGTGGTTTGCTTATTTCAGTGACAGTCACAGCACAAGTTATAAACATGTCCTATCTTCTCTTTACCCAATCCCCCACCCAACCAGATTTGCCCTGATCCATCTTATGCTTCTTTTACAAAACGTTTTGGTCTGTTGCAGTGTAGCCCTGGGCAATTTAAACAGTTCCTTAATTTCCAAAATTTAACACTGGATTTTAATAATCCATTCCAACAAACCATCTCTGGAATGCATATGCTCTTAAATGCTTAATGAAAAACAGATTTTCAGTGAGATTCCCTATTTTCTGTCTCAGGGAAGGACCGTGCAAGATTGCACAACCACAATTTTCATTCTTTTGCAAAAGAAGCTACTGAGGCGCTATGAGACTCCAGGTTCAAACTTCACTCAAGAAAAATAGAAAACCTAAAGCACAATAGAGCAATTCTAGTATTGTTCTAGTACACTTATTAATGAAATGAACATTTTACAAAACAAAGGAAAAACACTTAGAATTTTCCTTTTAAAAGTTACCTTATTTGTTACATACCTCAGGATTGTTTGTTAGGATCTAGAAACAAATTACACAACCAGAGATTAAACTAAGTAAAAAGTAAACTTTAACAAGTTACTTACTGAAAATTCGCTACTTTTACTGATACAGGAATGCAAGGAAGTTGAGTGGCCCATTTCAATGTAACATCTTGATAAACATTCAACATTTTACTGTGGTTTGCAATTAAAGTGTTTATTGTTCCTTCTCGCACTGTTCAAAGATAAAAAAACAATTTTAGGATGAAACATTTTTTAAAAGCCAGTACTTTTCTTTGACGCTTATAGACTTACGTTTTCTTTTATTTTTAAGCCATTAGTTGTTATAAATTAATTGAATATAAAGTGTCAAAAGTTATGAAAGTTACATTGACATTAATCAAGGACATATGTGATTAATTATGGATACCAATTTCAATTGCATATTACACGATACATGCCACAACTTTCTAAGGTTCTGGCCAGCCATGTTTGGTAATTTAAAATATGACAAACAAAGACTCATAATGGCCATGTTGGCATGCCAGGATAGATATGACAAAATACACATTGATTAAATATCTGCTACTTACACTATTCATTAATTCATTAACTTGTGAATAGCAATTAAATGTGTATGCATTTATAGGGTTTATTTATAGTATGATTCAAATCAGAAAGTATAATATATGAAGACTGATAAGATCAAATTTATAAATACTAAAATGATATTTTAAGTTCAAAAGGAGACATGGTGTCAAAAATTTATCAGATAGTTTTCAAAACATTAAAAGAGAACAGGTATTAAGAGTCTGTATTCATAACCAAGTATCTAACCAAGTTGTTTCCACCAATGTAGTAACAATAAACTTTGATTTTTTTTTTAAAGAATCTGCATATATCAGAAGGTCATAAATCAAAAGGTTCTCAAATAGAAGGTCCTCAAACACTAGTTTATTCTCCCAAAGACTGTCATTCTTCTGTGTTTGTTGCTTTGATAGCCTGGGCACTAGACAAGTACCTCAATTTGGTGATAAGAAAATATTTAGATTCTAAAAATTATGACACATCACAAAAAGTAACTTTTGAAAATAAACCTGCCTGGTTCAAAAAGAGAGCTCCAATTTCATATCCTTTCTACATATCATAGAATTACAGAATCATAGAATGGCTCGGAATAGAACAGACCTTAAAGACCATCTAGCCCCTACTCCCATTACCAAGGGCAGGGACATCTCCCATTAGACCAGGTCGCTCAACGCCTTATCCAACCTGGCTCTCAACATTGCCAGGGTTGGGGCAACCTGTTCCAGTGTCTCACCACGCTCACAGTAAAGAATTTCTTCCTAATATCTAACCTAAATGCCAGGGGCAGGGACACCTTCCACTAGACCAGGTTGTACAATGCCCCATCCAACCTGCTTATTCAGAAAAATATATTTATTTAGTGGTAAAAAATAAACAAACAACTGTTAGTTCTAAAAGCAACCAAGCTAAATTTAAGATGAATCTTCCTTTTACAAACCTGAACAGTAAGGAATGAAGCAACTTGGACTGTAATCAAGCTTTTTCATGAATCGTATTTGCCCATTATCCTTAAGGCAAAAGAAGTTTCTCTCACCAAGCACAAAAACAGAAGAAACTCCCTGATTAAACGAGACAACGCATATATCCAGTGCTTGCTCTCCGATGTTTAAAACCCAATCCACCTTCAAAAGAAAAAACATGCTCCAGAAATCAATTGACAGCTGCACATTAAAGACAAAACTTTGAGAAGGCTCAGAACTAGTCAAATTATATATCATTAACATAGACAGAAAAGTAAAATCAAGGTCTTTTTCTGGATGAGAATTATTCTCTTATTCTGAGGCCAGTTGGTAACTTTCCTTAATGTGACTCAAGCAGCAAAAATGTCTTCTTTTTAAAATAGTCATGAATTGTCGGCCATGCAGTTCAGTTAAGTACATTTAGATTTAAAAATACACATCCCATTCAAAATGGAAATGCTTTATACTTTAACAAATGAATCCAAGAACAGAGTATTAGAATCATTTTCATCTGCCTCTGTACATGTCCTTGGTTATTAAGGGTAACAGCAAAAGGTGACAACTTATTCTACCAATATATGTAAATGGAAAACTAGACAAACATTTTGGGTGTGTAAGCCAATATTTATGCTTGCAGTCACTCATGTACACCCTTTAATCTGGACAATGCTCATGTATGTCACAGCTTGTTTACTTCTCCAACAACATACATTGATATAATAAACAACGGCTTACAAATCCTGCCTCACCTGCCTTTAAACAATACTACTGCTCATTGATACACTTCACTGGCTTGTTTCCTCAGCTCCTCTGAGAAATTTCAACTAAACACACATGCAAAAAATGCTTTTGACTTCTGCGAAGCTGGTTAAACAGAAATTTAGAATTTCTGAAGTAAAAATATATCAAAGTTCAACTGTCAGCACTTCTTATATGAACAGCATCAATCATTTTGCTTAAAGGGCATATAACGAGTCAGCAAATATCCTGATATATCTGATATATGAAACTGGAAGTGCCATCTTAAAAGTTAAAGGGAAAAATCCAGCTTATTATGTTTGTTTCCATGCATGCTCCACGTTTTAGATTTTTAAATAAGTTTCATTTGCAGTATATCTGATGAAGCTTACAGATCTTTTATTTATAAATTGCCTTCTCCTACTTCTACATGTAGGATTCAGCCTACGTATATTTGAAAAATTCTACTATCAGCCAGAGGAAGATGGTCTCCCAATATTTTACTGTCGTACCTGAAATATGCTGAATCTAGCATTTTATATATGCAGTATATTTAGCAGACAAGCAACTCTACTGAAGGACTACAAAGAATTAAATTATCTTCCTCTTAAGAGGAGGCAGCTCAAATACTAAACAAATTAGTGACAGGGACCTCGAGAAGACTATTGAATCCACAGGTTTTTGATAAAAAGAGTTCAGGACACTGACTATTTATGGAAACATTTCACTGTGAATTTTTCTCTAAGTATAAACGATTCCCCAAGGAGAATGAGATTAATTTTCTACAATACAAAGTCACAATTAGACTTCACTTAAAAACATGAGCAATAATTCAGGTGTACCTATTTATCCATTTTACTACAGTGTAGGTTCTGTATTACAAAGATTGCCTTGGAAATAGTTATTTCCAGTGCAGTTCTCTCTTTTTCTATTCTCATTAGAACAACAGCAAGTTTTAAGGCCCAGCCTGAAACAACCGAGGCCCAAAGAAACCTTAATAGAAATCTATTGGAGTCTTTCCATTGCCTTTAGCAGCAACTAGATCAGGTCCTTTGTCAGCAGACAATGTTTCCATTTGTTACTTAGCATCGGTCATTTCAATACGTGTGCAGTGTTCATACAGGGTATGTAAAATAAGCAGGTGTTACCACAAGTCTTTTTCCAGAACTGAGTTTTTGCTGTTCTGTGTCTTGTCTTTCATCAGCATCTGTCGCAAATGCCAGCACTTGGTATCTGTTACAGGCAGTTTAAAAAGTTTAAAAAAAAAAAAAAGATATCTTTGTAGTTAATACCTTTATATTAAGTAAGAAATACAATATAATTATCATGAGTATACATACACAGTAAAATCACAGTCTAAAAGGATGATGAGAAAGCCTACTGCAACATAGCTATCATCAGCAAAGATGTTAAGACTAATATCAGAGTAGGATAGCAGCTAAGTGTAAAGGTAGAAATTAAAACAAACATTTCTATTCATATTTCATGTGGAGTTAAAATAAATTCAATAGTCTAAATATCAGAAAATAGAAATATAGACTACAAAGACAGAGGAAACCAATTATCAAATAGTGACATTGGAATTCTAATAAAAAATGACCTTTTTTTTGGTCTTACTAAGCTTTTAAAAAACTTCCTAAACTACTCAGAAATACGGTCTGCTCTATCTAATAGTGAAATTTGCAAGCACCTCCATTAAGTAAATTAAGTGGCTCCAGTCTAAGAAACCACAGTAAACTGGAATCAGTAGGTGGCACATTTAGCAAAGGTTGGAAGGTTTATAAGAGGTTTATTATTTTAATTGCCAACAAACCATACTAAGAAAAACTGGCAATGAAGACACTTGAACAAAAGAGAGCAACTGGCATAAAAGCTCTGCACATCTATCTGTCCTCTTTATACCTATGCAATCCTCAGTGTTCAAACTGTGTCCTCATTGATTCTTCTGTAACTGTTTCCTGAATCTGTGCTGGTATTGTAACTCACTGATCTACCCCGTTTCCTGTGTATGCACACAGATAATCTCTGAAATACTGAAGTTTTCTATGAAAGTGAAATAAACAATAGAATAAGACCCAACATAAACTTATCCAAAAGACAGCATTTAATTCTTGAAGTCATGGAGTGCCATCAGCTCCTAAGCGTAAACCAACAGAATCCTGAATGTTCCAGTTCATTCTAAAATAACAGTACATACTATTCTTCACTGTCAAAGTTAGAGATTTAAAATGATGACAACAACATTCCTCACATTTCATGCATGTATTGTGGTGTAGCAAAAGGACAAGGCGTAATGGCCATATATTAAAACACAAGAAGTCCCACCTCAACATGAGGAAGAACTTCTTTACATTGAGGGAGGCAGAGCACTGAAACAGGGTGACGGGAGTCATGGAGTCTCCCTCTCTGGAGACAGTCACAACCTACTTGGATATTCCTGTGTCACCTGCTAGAGGTGACCCTGTCTTGGCAGGGGGCTTGCACTAGATGATCTCCAGAGGTCCCTTCCAACTCTAACTATCCAGTGATTCTCTGCTTGCTACTGAAGGATTTTAGTTTCTAAAATTGTTTTACTTACAGAAGTTAACCATGTACTTGGAGTAAGAAATTTAATTGCTTAAGGTGAATGCTATGACCTAGTTAATAATACTAAGAGAGCTGCTTTTAGTATAATTAGGATGTCTTTAACTGTCCTCTCTATGAATAAATTTACTTCCCTTTTTCAGTTTAACACACTTATAAGAAAAGTTGCAGATTCACAGAATCATAGAATCACCAAATAAATCAAGTTGGAAGGGACCCAGAAGGATCCTGACCTAAAAAAATTTTCTCTTTTCACCATATTTTACTGATAGTCTTGGAAAGCACGTTAACATTTTATTAACTAATCAGAGACCTAATACAGAGGTTCCAAATCCAAATACTGATATTTAAGTACCAGCTCCCTGCATACAGTCTGTCATGAAAAAAACCTCAAGCCACAGAGGACCAACACAAATTTTCAATTCAGTTATCATGTCAAGCATATAAGAGGCATTTTGCTTTTAGATCTTGAAAGAATTCAAGATCAGCACAATAAGAATTGCTTTCAAATTGAGCCACTGGTCTGTAAGAGCTATAAGAAGATGGATAATTTGAAGTTTGGCAACTCGTTCTGCTACAAACTCTAGATAGAACTGTTGTATTTCTTATTCAATATCATAAAAATAACCTCTTCTCTCCTTAGCATATCTGTTTCCTTCACTTTAAAAGGATTACTTAACTCTGTTCTAATGTCCTCATATTTCAGACACACACTGGAGATCAGCTCCATTAGTGTCTCAACATTTAACACTAAAGACCAATAACCAAGTGAAAAATTCCTTTAAAACTATATCTTCCTACAGTATAGATGGCACACTTTTGAATTAGTAACAGACTGATGAAAAATTTTAGTCACATTTGTTGTAAAGGTCAAGAAACTGAACATAATGAAAACATATGAGATGCTCATTTTAAAGGAAAAAACGTTTCTTTATTCCTTGACAACATTAATAGATTCTGTTATAATTTTATTCTAATATTATATTAGAATTTTTATTCTAATTTCTTAAGAAAATTACAAATTTTCCATTAAATTAATTTTACTTGCAACACTTATATCTTATCCTGTGTTAAGCAAACAATACATGATATCTATAATCTGATCAAGCTTTAAGCACCAAAATAAAAAGAGTATTGCTTGAGAACTACAGGTGACAGAAGAGGGTAGTGTGACAAAGCATCGTGTTTGACTAACATTCCCTGGATTAGATTCCCAGGGCATTATTTATAAGAAGGAGCATTCTTATTTTCTTTAATATGTATGATTACCCCTGAAAAAAATCATTAAGGTACTTGTCAGCCCATTACTTTAGCATCATGAGATTCCTCTGAATGGCAGCCCTATCTATCCTTTTTATATTAGCCACTTCCAAAAATTTGACATTGTCCTTGGATTTCAGGACATGCATTCTGTCCTACTGTCCGGGATGAAGATGTTGAAGAAATACTGGCTCCAGTATCATCGTCACTTATCTTTGGCTGTTAGTTAGAACTGTGAACAACTACTGCTCTGTAAGCCTGACAGCTCTGCCACTTCTTCATCAATTTCAGTGGGTGTGGATTTTTGTCATCATAGGTAGTAGCTCTGCCCCAAACACCACCCCACCCCAATGTACTGCTAGGCTAGAGATGCAATAACCCTAACATTAGTCCTCCGTGAGAACAAGGGACTGCAAAAGGGAAATGCCTTGTTTGAGAAAGGCTTCACAACAGACATCCACCACAAAGTCCCAGTGCTCAAGCATCCATCTGATTCTAAACAGATGGATACTTGATAAACTCTCAACATGGTGGTTGCATCAGAGAGCCCCATGGATTCAAGCTGCTCCTCCACAGTAAACACAAATGCCCCCCTGTCTGTCTTTCAAAATCCTTCTCATTCTCTTTCTTATTCTCTATTAAATTTTTGTCTGGTTGGCCTTATGATACACAGTCCCTGTGCTTGCAGGAAATGGAAATGTCTTGCACAGTCTTTACTTCCCATATTGTTCTATTTTTCTAAATGTTGAACCCATAGACTTAATATGGTCACAAACTAAAATAGCTCACAATAGTTTCATGCATATTCCAACACTGGAAGCACACGCTAGACTAAACTGAAGCAGGGGAAAACCTAGCACTTGGGAGCAACACAGCCTTGATAAGCTAGCAGACTTACTACCCTTATAAAAATAAAATAGGACCATAAAGGCCTCAGGACTCACAGCACACTTTCTTCTATGACTGTACTGAGACAGTAATCACTCAGCAACACACAACATCTTTCCTGCAACTACCTGCTTTTGGATAGCCCAGTAAAGGCATTAAAAATTAAACAAGATTACTTTAAATGTGTTTACCTAGTAAATGGTACCACCGAAGAACACTACAATTACTGAACATAAACACATACTTGTAACTCTCAACCTGTTGACAAGAAGACACTGTAATGAAAGAGTCTGTGCGTGAGCTGTAAGCCAAGGGACCGGGCAGAAGAAAACCGGGTAAAAAACGGCCAAAAGCATAACTTTCTTGTTCAAACAACATGAGCATCCCATCCATGGACTGTATGCAGATCAAATCTCGACCTAAAGGAAGCAACAGAAAGAAATACAAAGGAAATAAAGCAATGTTATTTGTGTAGTTTTAATCTTAAAACTGTGAGTAAGCTAAAATTGTACTCATAAGCAATCCTAACAAAAGTAAATTTTCATTTATGGGAGTGTTTACTATGAGGAAGAACACTAAACATTCCAACCTCGATAAAAGCTTACTTTCTAAAAAAACAAACTAGATTGTGGGGGGGAATAACATTCAGAATACATTAAATAAAAAAGGCAAGATATTTTATTTCAAAACAAAATTCCTAAGGATATAACTATCACAATTTCAGTTTAAAGAAATACTTCAATATTCCCAAAACACCAAATTGTTCTGGTTCTTAAATGCTTCCATACCTTACAAGCAGTCATAACAACTGTGGTTTAAAAACAACCAATTCTATTCTTTCAAGTCTACTTAAGCAACATAATAGAAAGTCCTACAAATAAGTATTGTTGTGAAAATAATACAGTGGTAATGTCTTCCACATTTTACATTCACATTTTCTGTCTTCAAGTAAAAAAAAAACAAACAAGATCCAACTCTGTATTACCAGCAAATCTAAAAATAATATCAAATAAAAAATTCAGCTTGGACTAAATTACTTCAAGCCTCATGCATTATTCAGCAGCCACAAGACACGACTTAAGAAATGGCTCGTCATGCCTCAAGTACACCAATCTAAATTCAAAGTCTCATTGGGAAGATTTCTGAGATCAGAAGATGATTATGCAGTTTGCACTTCATATGCAAGGGTAACAATTTGTACAAACAATATTTTTTATGTATTCAAAGAGAGCTATACCATTAGGACTAACACTTCCTGAAGCTGATAGATGCATCTCTCCTGAATGCATAGATAAGCCCTTATCGTGCTAACACTACATGAAATATTTGTAATTCAAAATGTCTATTCACCTCGATTAAAATACTCTGTTTTGTCTCAGGAATGATTCTGTATGCATGAATGACCCAAATAAATTGTCTGTTCACTAAGTTCCACCCTCAATCCTTTAATAAGTTTTCTAGCATAGGAAGGTGAAGCAAAACAAAACTTCATTCTTACAGTTCCAGAAAGGTAACAAAGTCAAAGAAATATTCAATATCCAAAAAAGCAACAAATGTACAGTGCAAAACATTGTTCATCTCCACTGTGATTCTTCACAGAAACTTTAACTACTTAAAAATAAGTAGCAGTGTAAAAGGCCAGAAAGTACATCATATTGTCCTTGTGATTGAAATACACAATAAAAACTTAGCTTAGGGTAAAAACAGAAAAGAAAAAAAAAAGATAAAGCAGCAGGGTCCTTCCCTCCTCCTTCATCTCTTTTTCAGATTAAGATTAATTAAGATCTACCATCCTTTTTTTCAGATTCTGCACCTAATTCATAACATGTGTCATAAAACCTGTTGCAAATAACAACTATGTGATAAGAAGGACATTTGAAAGTGCAATTCATGTTGCTCCTTTGGTTGAGGAAAAGTTGAATCTTTCAGTCTCTAGTGAAAAGACCAGAGGAAGACAGACTCTGTGGCACCCACTGACAGGACTAAAGTAAACAGTAACAAACTGTATCACATGAAATCCTATCTGAACATAATTTTTTTTTTTTTCACTGTGAAGGCCATCAAACACTACAGCCCATTTTCCGGGAAGGGTGTAAACTCTTTTCCCATAGACATACAGAAAATACAACAGACCACAATCGTGAGCAACTTCTAGCTAAACCTGCTCAGGGAGTAGGATTGGATTAGGTCAGGTCAAAAGAAGGATCATTCAAATCAGACATTCAAAGAAGTCATTCTGTCTTTTATCTCTGAACTAATCCAAGGCATCTATGGCAGATTTCTGTTCGTCTAAGCTGTGAAATTTCACAGGATTTAGTCCTATTACATGCTCCTGATCAGAAAAGAGTAGGAACCAGCAGGGAAATTTGAGAAGTTTTGTACTGGTATGCTATCAATGTTAATGATACCCAGCTTCCACTTCCCAAATGTTGCTGACATTATTATCATCACACCGCTGATGCAGTCTAGAAAGAGTATGAGTGAGCTAGCCATATAAATAAAATAATGATTAACCAGTAGAAGTTCCCTTAGAAACTAGTACAAACACTGATATCTAGTAAAAGGTGGTAGCCCACTGATTGCCACCACACTCTCTTAGGTATGGTTATTTTGAAGTATAGTTATTGGCTACTACAAATAACTAGTGGCATTTTTATTTGACATGCAAGAAAACAGTGCTTCATAATCCAGGTGTCTGTGTGACCACAGTTATTCTACTTTTGTTACCTCAAAATCACATATTCTCACATGCAGCATCAGGCACACTGCAAACCCTCTCAACACTTTACATAAGCTAACTGTTCAGTTCCACTTCTATTTTACAGCTTTATCAAGAATGCAACCCTGTAAGTCTTGGTATAGAGAATCTTCAAATCCCTGTCCAAAGTCTCCTATGAATTCTCCTACCATCAGTAGAGTGCTACAGAAGAAATCTGCAGCTGTCTGATAGCCCTATTTCCTGAACTTTAACTTTCAAAGTCCAACTTCAGTGGAACTCCCTCGCACCGGAACCCTAAAGACAAGCTGATTACAGACAGCAGCTTGAAATTTTTATTTTAAAAGGCACAGTAGTAGAACACACTTGTACACTGAGTTTTTTTAAGGCTTCCTGGTTTTCATCATTTCTCCCACAGAAAGATATAAAGTCAGGAAAAAAAAAAAAAGAATGCAAAATTAAAATTGTGCATAAAATAATTTAGGTCACAAAAAAAAAATAACAGCAATGTCATGTATGTTTAAATTTTTACCATGTTGCTATTCCATTTTGAAAAGTTCAAAACATTGCTTGATATAAGAGCAAAAGTAAAAGACATTCAGTTGCAAAGTGAATCCCCTTACTACCACAGAAATCTTATATATTTTGTAATAGAATTAAATTTCAGGTACTCCTGCTTATACTGGTGGTAGTGAGAAAACTGTCTCCTAGACAACTGCTGACCACGATCTTTAGGGTTTAAGCTTGTCTAAAATATACAGTTAAGTTGTTAATTTCTACAATTTCATCTCTTCTGATGAAAATTATAGCAGATACAATTGATACAAAGTGACAATCTAGTAGACATATTACAATTTAAACAACAGAAAAAACTAAAAGTAATTACAAGTGTTGAGGTGTTACTGCTTAAGTAACAAGTAGTAATAGCTTCTCTTCTTCTCTATATTATAAATAACAATCTTATTCTTACCAATTCCATAACATCATGAAAGTGACGAATAGACACACTACAGCACTTCCTGCAATATATATGAAGCTACATGTCATGCCAAACATGGAAGCATTCATCTTTAGCATGCATAATCCCCAATAACATGCAAATATCATTGTTAAAATCTCTCCTGTTTTAACAGTAGTGATACAATCGAATATGACGTGACATAATATGATAAATTCTTTAGAGCACTCCAATGATCTCCAAGCACACTGCAGTACTGAACTGTACTGTCTAGAGAAACAGAGGCACAAAACTGAATCAGCAATCAGTCTTTCGGCCTTTAAAAGAACAGCAGCACTTCTTAATATACCCACTGCTTTGTTCATCATATTTGTGTTGTTCCTACTCACTAATTTTCAAATTTGGATTTTAACTAGCTTGTACTAATGGATCAAACACCAGTTATCCAAACAGGTAAAGCACAATTAAAGAAAATTAAATTGTGTATGAACTCTTACTTCCCAGCTTTTTATGGGTCAACTTATTTCCTTCGGCCATTTGTTTTTAATGTGTAGCTAGTGAATGGAGTTTTTATGCTTCACTTTGAGAAATGCAGTCTTCCAAACACTCAACCAGAAACGTCCATTTCAAAGAAGCTTATTGCAGCCAGTTGGCCTTGCCGGTGACACATTTATAAAGTGAAAATATAAATCACAGTGTTTTCTGCATATCAGATGGAATCACTTAGTGTACTCTACATAGTTTCAGCAGTTTGTATCTCAAGAGGAACGTGGCTCAGCCAGAAAGTGCTACTTTTAAGCACAAGTCTAGCTACTGTTGTTTCGTAGTTTTGTTATTCTAGCAGGATATGAATATATTTACATCACACTTTTAAGCCACAATGTATTTTTAGAGCTAATGCAAAGACAAAATGAGGGGCAGGTGGTAGTTCTTTGAAATAAGCTTCTAATGAAAGCTATTTTGGGGCTCAAGTTTTTTTGCATGTTAATGATTTCCTGTACTCTGAGCTTCGCCTCTGGTACCAAATCATTTTCATAAAACGTACATCATGTAATCACAAGGCCTGAGCACCCCGTGAAATTAGGCAATGAAAACTACAGTGGGATAAATTGGAAATCAGAAAAAACTTCACAAAATTACAGCGTTTAGGAAGATGTCAGTAGAGAAAACTTTAACTGCCTTCAATGGTAATCAAATGCCTCACTAAAAAAGCCTCATGTGAAAGGAAGCATCAATGAAATAAAATTAAAAGATAAACTGGCATTTACAACACACTCAGGAGCCTAAGAGCCCTTTAATGATACATGGGAAATGTTTTCCTAATATGATAAAAAAGTGACCAGTGAAGTGATGCACATAAACTATATTCCCACACACGGGAAGACAAGTTCCTGTCCTGACTTGAAACAAGCAAGTATGTTTTCCTTTTTTTTCATCATTGAAATTTGCCCCTGAAAATTCTGGCAGCATAGGGAACACAGACGTCTTCAGTTCAAACCCATTTTGGAAAATTCTACTTGCTGCTGAGTGTAGCTCCTTTAGCAAAGCAGATCGGGGGAACTGTGAGAAAAGAACTTCAAGAATCAGGTCTGACAAATGGAAAAACCATTCGAAAATAACTTGAGCAGTTCTTCAAAGTGTATGCCTAGTAAAAGGCAAGTCTTACGGTACCTCCCTAACCCAGTGCAGGAAGCACGTGTCAGTGTACATTCAGAAAGAACTCTCAATTTACTAGCTTGGTGGTCTGGTGGCTGCTCGTCATAACTATAGAAGGGATCAAAGTTCAGGGCTTCAGCTGTGGCCATTCATCCTAGGCCAGAGGATCTGACTGCCAATACCCTGAACACAAGCAAAGAAGAAAAGGAAAACTGCCCTGCATCACTCAGTGCTAATGCAAATACCCATCCCGAACGATGCACAAAGTGCACACATGTTCCAGCTGACACTGACTGGGTGCTTTTCTGCTGGAACTGAAAAATCACTCCAATGGGAAGGAAAGAAAAATAGAGTAGTGGATAGGAAGAGAAGAACTTTAAGAGAAACTAAGGAAAGAGTTTTAGGAAAACACTAAGTCCTTATTCTACTGATGTTAGCTTTAATTATTTCCTAATATGTTCTGGATATTAAAGTATCGCAGTAAAACATATTTCTAAGTCCCAACACAAGAGATGCTCTCTCTGTAACAGCACCCTCTGTAAGGAGCCTCCCTGGTCAAGTTATAGTAAAGCATGGAGTCAGAGCTGCCACGAGAAAAGAAAATAGTCTTGCTTCTCTCACTCATCACACTGTATTCTCTCTACCTAACCTCTTGTATATTTGTGCCTGCCATAAAATATGAGGAAGATTTTAGATGGAAAGGGATCTTGAACTATTGAAGTATCTCCAAAGGCCAATCAGCCTTCACTCACACAATTAATCCCTTAGAGACCTGCGATACACTCCTTTGTTCTTGATTCAAGACTTACCACAGAAAATGACATAGTTAAATTATGTAACTTGGGAATGATGCTTTTAAATCCCGTATTAAACTGAGGTGGTGGAAGGACTCTTAGGAAAAACACTAGTATAGTTCAAGGGAGTAGGATAGACCAGCAGACAGTATGAAGATCCCAAAGTATCACAGCTACAACACCCGACACACTAAAATTCCTGCTGAAAGAAACATAGTATTTCGCACTGTGTAGACACGACAGGTAAAGTCTCTTCCCCTAAACAGATTATAGTACTAAAAATTGTTTATTACAACCTCTATATTAAGCAAATCATTTTTTCCACATTTAAAAGTGGATGTTTCCACCTAGTGCAAGAAATTGTCTCAGGAAAAATGTTCAGGCAGTGTCGGTTTCAGGGGGTGTTCTGCTGGGATGCTATGACCTTCTGAAACTGACTCTAACAGATTAAAGTCACTCAGCAGCCACTGCATTCACACACACACACACACACGCACCGGACAGTTTCTTTGACAAATCAAGGGCAACGAGGCAGGAATGGTCCTTGTGTGGAATTTCCAGGGTAGAGGTTTATTTCAGCCCCACACATGAAGTACACCATGCATAAAACACCTCGAGGAATGAATGGTCCAAGGTTATATATGGGGGCAGGGAAAGCATCAGAGACCAATGTTCTGAGGGCACAGGGGCGGTACATAGGCGGGACTAGGATACGGGAGCCAATGGGAAAATCTGAGGGAGCGGTGAGGAACAAGGTCCAATGGGAGAGTGGGGAAGGGAGAATTTTCTAGGGAAGGAACAGATAAGGTATAAGGGGGCAGGGAGGCCAACTGGGGAAGCAGAACTGGGATACATTTGCATAATGAAACCCCATCCTGGGAAAGGTCTTTTTAGTTCACCCTAACCTGGAGAGATTTCTATCCCTAGGGATGGTCTCACCAATGGACTCCCTTTGTCCCTTGTGTTATGCACCCACTGGCCCCCACAAGGCAGCTGTGAAAGCAGTGTCACTCAAAGTTGTTCTCTTTTTCAATGCAGAAGATTAAATATAGACAGCATAAATAGAGGAGGTCTTGAAAATGGCTGTATGCATAGATGTAGCCTGAAGAATGACAATTCATGAAGAGATGGTAAAATTCTTTTCTTTAAATTCTGTTTGTTGCCATAACTTGTTCAGTAACTATTTTTCAGGCCCTAGCAGCTGCAAAATTCTTCTTCTAAGAGTCTTGCATTCATACAGGCATTAAAACACTAGCATACACTTTTTCTAAAGTAGGAGAAATTCCAGTCTGTGAACCTTTCCGCTCTCATCTGAAGTTATACACCTATCATACATCACATAAATATTATAGAACATTTTACTGAACTAGAAAATCTCCCACAAACAAGTACTGTCACCAGTTGCCCTTCCAAATGGATAACATTTGACTGAATAGCTCAGGAACATGGATGTTCCTAGTGAATCATAGTGAATCATGTTCTTAGTGAATCAACAGCAGACCTTTCACTGAGTTCAGCTGAAGTTGAATACATGCCCTATTTTTCATTATTTTAGGTACTTTCAAAAGTTATCAGTAAGATCTTAAGTCATCACCATAAAATAATTCTATCAACTTTAAAATTCCATCTAAAACGGACCTGAAAACTTATAACCAAACAGAACTACATGATCCTACTGTTAAAACCCAGTGAAATTCCCCATCTTTTCTCCTACTTCTCCTTTTATAATCTCCTTAGACTAAGAAGCCTCATGATGGCTAAGCACTTCCCAACACACTTCGATGTATGAAGCTCTCCCAGGGAGGATGATGACTGAGTCAACAGCTTATGGGCTAGGATTAATGCGCAAACTAGTAAGGGTGACACTGTTGTGGGTGATTGCTACAGGCTGCCTGATGAGGAGGAGGAAGCAGATGAGGTCTTATACAGACAGCTGGAAACAGCATCACAGTCACAGGCCCTGGTTCTTATGAAGGACTTCAACCACCTTGACATCTGCTGGAGGAACCACACAGTGAGGCAGAAACAACCCAGGAGGTTCTTGGAAAGCACTGACGGTAACTTTCCGACACAGGCGGTGAAGGAGCCAACTAGGAAAGGTGTGCGGCTGGACCTTACACTACCTAACATGGAAAGTATGGTTGGAGATGTGAAGGCTGGGGGCAGCCTTGGCTACAGTGACCATGAGATCATGGAGCTTAGTATCCTGTGAAGAAGAAGCAGGTCAATGAGTAGCATCACAACCCTGGACTTCAGGAGATCTAACGTTGGCCTCTTCAGCGACCTTCTTGAAGAATCCCGTGGGAACATGCCCTAGAGGGACAAGGGTCCAAGACAGCTGGTCCAAGCAGCTCTGTGGAGAAGGACCTGGGGTGAACAGCAAGATGTCCATGAGCCAGCAGTGTGCCTTTGTGGCTAAAAAGGCCAGTGGTATCCTGGGATGCACTGGGAAGAGCATTGCCAGCAGGCTGAGGGAGGTGATCTTGCCCCCCTACTCAGCCCTAGTGAGGCCACATCTGGAGTGTTGTGTCCAGTTCTGTGATCCCCAGTACAAGAGAGACTTGGAGCTCCTGCAGCAGGTCCAGGGGAAAGCAACAAGGATGATTAAGGGATGGAGTCATCTCTCTCATGAGGGAGCTGAGCCTGTTTAGCCTCAGGAAGATGACTGAGAGGAGCCCTCATAAATGTACATAACTAAGTATCTGAAGGGAGAGCGTCAAGAGGATGGACCCAGACTCTTCCCAGTGGTGCCAAGCAACAGGATGAGAGGCAATGGGCAGAAACTGATGTACACAGGAAGTTCCACTCGAACATGAGGAAAAACTTCTTTACATAGTGAGGCTGTGTCTGAGCACTGGAGCAGTCTGCCCAGAGGGATTGTGGAGTATCCTTCTCTGGAGATATTCAAAAGCCACCTGGACACAATCCCAAGTAACACACTCTAGGGACTCTGTTTGAGCAGGGTGGGTGGACTAGATAACCTCCAGGGGTACCCTCCAACTTTACCCCTTCTGTGTGATTAT
This sequence comes from Rhagologus leucostigma, assembly GCA_013397725.1. Taxonomy (NCBI): domain Eukaryota; kingdom Metazoa; phylum Chordata; class Aves; order Passeriformes; genus Rhagologus; species Rhagologus leucostigma. The sequence goes on from VZTD01005895.1 coordinate 333,050, forward strand.
TTACTAATTTTTTGAGCTAAAAAATTGTTAAAGATATTTCGTGAAGAATGATCTCCAGAATAACTGCAGTCACATCCAAAGAACTCATTGAAAATATTTATAACAAAGTCAGATGGTCAGACGTTTACAACACAAAAGTGGGGGTTTACTGTACAGAGTATTAGATGAAAGTCCGATACATCTTCAAGAAGTTTCAAATATACCCTAAAAAATTAGAAATAAACAGCTTGACTTAATTTGCTAAAAAACACCAAGGAAACACAGCCACTTTTCACATTCAAGTCATTTTTCTATATATATCCTAGGCCAGTAACCAACATACAGAAAAGATTAACTCTTACTTTGTGGTAAAATGAGTCAGTGAATTACACCTCTGTTTAAAAAATCACCATCCTATTAGTTTCCTTCTTGGCAATCTCAGAAAAGACATCACAGGTTTAACAAGCAGGAACAATTTGTTATCCTGTATTTTAAGACTGTTGGAAGCACACTGAACACTCAAATGATGAGGAGTTGGCTGGCTGTGAGGGGCTGATCGCTGATGGGGGCCAGGCTGGGCATCAGTCAGTGGGTGCTCAGCAATTGTACTGTGCATTATTCGTTTATCTTGGGTTTTATTTCTCTCTTCTTTTCATTGCCATTATTATACTTTATTTCAAATTTTGAACTGTTCTTGTCTCAGCCCACAGGTTTTACCTTTTTCTGATTCTTCTCCCCATTCCGCCAGGGTGATGTGGGAGAAAGTGAGTGAGCAGCTGTGTGGTATTTAGGGACTAAGCTACCACAATGATGTAGTAGAGTGATTTTTGATAGGAATGATTTGCACCAAACATAATAACCCAAAATCAAATTAGTATAAAGCATTATAGCTTGTACAAGATACATTTAAATCCTCCAGGAAAAGCAGCTAACAAGGGTTTGGTGACCGTCCAAATAAATTCCTATAGGTTAGAGACTTTTGTTGTAATTGAGTAAACACTGATGACCACTAGAAAAATAAACAAAAGCTACGTACACACACTTCTGAAAGACCTTTTGAGAAGACAAAATAGACTAAATAGTCAGAAACTAAAACTGCATTCTTTTGGAGAAAATAAGGGCCAGCAAACAGATCTTATAGACAAATCCATTCACATGAAATGCTGGAACATTTAAAGAAGAAAGTACGTATGTAAATAATAAAGCTGTACATAGGTTTGAAGTTACAGAAAATTCATCATGCCAAACTATTTATTAGACAGGGTAATAACATATACTTCATTTCTAAACTTTAGAGACAGCATCTCTAAACTGAAATAAAACATCTGATGTGATCTCAGACGATTGACTCACAGGAAACCAGAGAAAGGCAGGCAATAACACTAAGAAGAAGAATCTGGAGATTAGAGTAGAACAATGAATTAAATATGAGTCAACAATATGTCACCAAAAAGACAAAAGACAGATCGGGTCATTATTAATATATATGTGCTATTAAAAACATATGAAGTAATTATTGTTCTGCCTTGGCACTCAATGACTCTTGGCAGGAGCACTGCAGAAGCCGTAACCCCACATGTAAGATACAAAACATTTTATACTACCAGTGCACAATGACTGCATGCTTTTGGGTACCATACTTCAACAAGGGAAATTAGAAAACATGTCATATAGAATTTACCAAAGTTTTGAAAAACAAGTCTTTCACTTACATATACAACTGCTCCCAAAGTTATGTATTTCTGCAATTGGTTTTACTTCACTTAAATTATAGTGCTTTTTTTAAATAAATTGCAGATTAAAAGATTAATCTAGCAATTCATAATTGAGGCAAAGTTCTGGCATACTGAAGGCAATGAGAATTTTTATTTCAGTTAAGCTGTGATCATTAGGCTACAATCATTATTGTTAAGAAGAGCTGAAGAAGGTAAAAGGAAACAGATGGTAAGAGATTCAGAGAACATTTTCCTTGATTATTTTTCCACTCATATGCTCAATTTAGAGAAGAGGTTCTAACTCCCTCATTAATAGAAAAAACCAAAACACTAACAGTTTTCCAAAGTTAAGTGAGAAACCATTTAGAAGTAGTCATCGGCCGTTCCATTTCATGAAAAAATTTCAAAGCCCAAACCTTTCAAAAAATCTGTCCTTATGCAGAAGCAGTTTAACAGGAAGGCAACAGTTAAATTTTCTGCTCCTTAATAGAACTAGCCAATAAATCAAAGTCTGAATTTATACTGCTCCACTATTTAAACATAGTCATAAGAATCATTTAACCTTACAGCATAAAACTCAGCTGATAATTTTTTTTCTGACTAACACCTAATAAAATTTATTCTTGCAGAATTGTAGAAAAGTTAAGCACAGTCTATCCTTCTTACAAAGTTTCCTGTTACAAGGTTGCATGGTTTACGCATATGTTGTATTTCATTATTAAAAAAATTCCTCCATATAGCACCCTCTTTGTTGTAACACTCAAACTTACTTTGCCTCTAGGCTTGTCCTATAATAAAAGTAAAATGAATTCAAGGCCATTTGCTGAGAAAAAGATAGGTTCAAGGTATTTTCACACTTTTTTGCTTGTAACTTTTTCATGTCAAAGCTGTATTTTTTTTCCCTTCCCTTTGCTACTGTTTTATTATTTGTTTTTATTGGTACAGTATCCATGAAACAACTTCAAATAAATCTGAACTACTCTGGAAGCCAACTTAAGGCATGAAGGTTTCAGATGAAAACGTAAATTTCAAAGCCTGTGCTTATTAAGGGGATCCAGTACTAAATCATTTATCAACTCTCTTTAAAGAGTTATAGAAAACCGTGATTAATTCACTTATTACTTAACTATTAGATAATGCAAGTGTGTGGAATCACACAAAACAGAAATAGGTGCTTTTGCAGTACAAAACCATTATCTATAAGTAAACACCATTCAAATAAAATTCAGCAGCTAAGAAAGCAAAGTTATTAAACTATGCTTTCTGTCTGCCACTAAATAAAATTAGTAATCTATTCAAGAGCAACCCAATAGATTGTCCCCCACTGCCAAGCTATAAATTTGCTGTTTCTTTAGTTCTTAAGAAAAAAAAATCTTTAAAATTGAAAAAAAAAAAATTAAAAAATGGAAAAGAAAACTGGAACTATTCAGAGTGTTTACACACCCACCTTAATGTACCACTTACACCCTGAAGAACAACCACAGAACTCAATCCTCACCTGGGAAAGGGCATCCTCCTACTACAGCATGTGATCATTCACACACTTCCCAAGCACTTCAGAGAGCAGCTCAGGAAACCTGCACTTCATTCACCAGTCCTCAAAGCAGAGAACTTTAGGATTCATTCATTACACACCGTTGTTTGTTCATATATGAGCTACTATCCTGCCCAGCATTCAGTCTAATGCACAACTGACCACAGGAAATTTATATGATAATCTGTAAGGCTGCCTAAGTTTCAAGTAACAGTGGCTTTGTTTTTACTTTAAAGCCCTTCTCCACTCCTCGCATTACTTCAGCAGAAATTTATTGCATATACTTTCCTCAAACATAAGTCACATCTGACTCAAGGCAAACAAGCCAAAGAATGAAATTGTGGCCTAAACTGCAAACTTTTTCAAAGAAGTAATAAGGGCACTTTTCTTCCACTATAAAAAGCATAATACCATCATTTCTTATAAGCAGGCTCCACATCAGTAAATCCCTCTTCTTAAGAACAGTCAGGCACAAGAAGTACATTGACTCGTTTCTCAAGATGTAGAAGGACTTAGGCTAACAGCTGTAAGGTGGCTAAGCCCTAATCCATTCAACAGAGGACGGTAAAGTAGGAGTAAGAGTCATTTTCCAAACTACTGTCTTCTTTCTCAGATTTCTCTACAGGCAGGAAAACATACCATGTCTAAATACCTTCAATATGGACATGACAAAGTCAAGGCACAGGTCAGAGTTTATTCTGTATGTTGTAGGTACAAAATTAAGGTAACTTCAGCACTAATTATCTAAACATAATGTTAGGAAAAGACAATAAAAATTAATTATGAAGTAATATGAATTTATTTGCACTGAGTCAAAAATAGTTTTGCTTAATGCCCATTCTCTGCAAATCTTTCACTGTGCCAATATGCAAATTCATGAGATTCTTAAGCAGATGATAATTATCTCAGCTAATCTCTGTGATTATGCATCTATAAGGAGTTTTAATATTTTTACATGAAGATAGTTTACTACTATTATTTCATATAAATGATGTCAACAATGGTAAATTGATTAACCAAAATTCTGCACAGGTAGAACAGATCCAATTCATCATTATTTTAATTAAAATAACTAGGCCTACATGATTTTGGTGTAATCATAAACAAAAAATACAAGGGAATGATATAAAATTATGACCAAATTATATCAGTCACAAAATGTAACAATATTGGCTCAAAACCCAATCACTACGTAGCTACCAAAAAAAAACCCTTCTCACTGTTTTTCAATTAATATTGTTTTAACATTATTAAGACTAAACAATATATGGAATATTGTTTAATAAGACTTGACTACTTCTAGATTAATACCAGATTTATGCCTTAAAAACTGAACTGGAGGCACATTGCATGATTGTGCATGATAAAGAATGATAAACAATGATAAAGAAGAATAACAAAAGGAATTCCTAACTAAAACTCTATATCCAGTTCACTTGCTTCACTCCATTCCTATCTTTTAACAATGGAAAAATATGCAACTTATTTATCAGAAGCTTTCAGTCAGCACCGACTTTCAAGCAGCAAAAAAAATTTCCATCACATAGGGTTTACCAGCCAAGTACAACATTTTAAATTATTTATGGGGACAAACTTTTAGAACAGCATGTTATTATAGGACACGGTGTAAAGGTTTTAATGAAAAAGGGTTGATTTAGATTAGACAGAAGGAAGAACTTTTTAACAAGGAGGGTGGTAAAACACTGGAACAGGTTGTGCACTGAGGTGGTGGATGCACCATCCCTGGAAATATTCGGGTTCAGACTGGACAGGTCTCAGAGCAACCTGCTCTAGTTGACGATGTCACTGCTCATTGCAGGGACTCATTAGATCAGGTTGCTCAGGGGCCCATCCAACCTGGCCTTGAAAAATCCCAGGGATGGGACACCTCTCTCCATTCAGTATAAAACCATCCCACTTTGCCCTATTGCTATTTGCCCTTGTAAAAAGTCACACTCCTTCTTCTCTGTAAGCCCCCTTTAAATACCGTAAGGCCACAACGAGGTCTCCCTAGAGCCTTCTCTTCCTCAGGCTGAAAAATCCCAGCTGTCTCAGCCTGTCTTTGGAGGAGAGATGTTCCATCCCTCTGACTGTTTCTGTGGACCTTCTCTGGACCTGCTCTAACAGGTCCAGGTCTTTTCTGTGATGAGGACTCCAGAACTGGAAGCAGAACTACAGGTGGGGTCTCACAAGGGAGACAATCACCTCCCTTGCCCTGCTGGTCACGCTGCTTTTGATGCAGCCCAGGACATGCTTGGCCTTCCAGGATGTGAGCACAAACTACTGCCTCACATTCAGCTTTTCATCCATGAGGACACCCAAGTTCTTCTCTGTAGGACTGCTCTTAATTAATTCATCTCCCTGTCTGTACTCATGCCTGGGATGGCCCAGACCCAGGTGCAGCACCTTGCACTTGGACTTGTTGAACCCTGTCAGGTTCCCATGGGCCCATTGTCAAGCTTGTCCAGGTCCCTCTGGATGGCATCCTGTTCTTCAGGTGTGTCAATCCCACCACACAGCTTGGTGTCATCTTCAAACTTGCTGAGGGTGCACTCTATCCCACTGTCTACATCATTGACAAAGATATTGAAGACCACTGGTCCCAAGACAGAGCCCCTAAGAGACACGACCTGTCAGCAGCCTCCACCTGGACATAGAGCCATTGATGGCAACACTTGGGCTGCGTCCATCCAGCCAACTCCTTATCCACCGAATAGTCCATCCAACAAATCCACATCTCTCCAGTTTGGAGTTAAGGACTCCATGTAGGCCCATGTCAAACACCATAGAGGAGCCTAAGTAGATGATATCCATTCACTTTCCCTTGTCAACCATTGCAGTAACTCCATCACAGGCCACCAGATTGGTCAGATATTATTCGCTCTTAGTGAAGCCATGGCTTAACATTGCTTCCAGGAGGATCTGCTCCATAATTTTCCCAGGCACAGAGGAGAGGCTCACTGATCTGTAGTTCCCCAGATCTTCTTTTCTCCTCTTATTATAAATAGGAGGGGTGTTTCCCTTTTTCCAGTTACCAGGACTGTGCCTGACTGCTATGATTTTTCAAATACAATGGAGAGTGGCATTGCAGCAACATCAGTCAATTCCCTCAGGACCCTGGGATGTATGTCATCAGGCCTCACAGACTTGTGGCTATTCAGTTTCATCAAGTAGTCCCAAACCTGCTCTTTGCCTACAGCAGGAAGGACCTGGCTCTCTCAACTCCCACGAGATGTTCAGGGACTTGAGAGATGTGGGAAACCTGACTGTTAGTGAAGACTGAGGCAAAAAACTCATTGAGTACCTCAGTCTTCTCCATGTATGTTGTTACCAGTTCTCCTTTGTCATTTATCAGGGAGTACATCATCCTTGGCCTTTCTTTTCTGACCTTTATACTTACAGAATAGCTTTTTGTTATTTTTCACATCCCTCGCCAAGTCCTGTTCCATCAGTGCTTTGACTTTCTTGATCCCATCTCTACACATCTGAATAATATCCCTGTACTCTCCCCAGGTCACCTGTCTTCTGTTTCCACCAGCTGTGCATCTCTTTCTTACTTCTCAGTTTGAGGACCAGATCCTTGCTCATCCATGCCCATGTCTGCCCTGCCTTGCTTGATTTCTTACACACTGGGACGGAGAGCTTTGTGCTCTGAGAAAAGTGTCCTTAAAGAGCTGACAGCTCTGGTCAGCTGCTTTGCCCCTAAGGACAGTTTTCCAGGGCATCTCATTCACCAGCTCCTTAGACATCCTGAAGTCCACTCTTCCAAAGCTCAGGGTCCTGACTTTGCTTCTTGCCAAGACCATGCTCCTTGAGATCACAAACTCAACCAGGGCGGGGTCACCACAGACCAGGCTGCCTCCAAACTTAACCCCTCTAATGAGCTCATCATCTCAAATTATGATCTTGAGCCAAATACCAGGTCATTGGTATTTGACTCATAAAGACTCAGAACAACATACTACAGACGGGAAAACAGAAAATACTTTCCAAGATACTGTAAACTATCAGCAAACATCACTTCATATAATGACAGTTGAATTCTAAGCACAGAAGTCTCTGGTGGTGTAATTGCATGATGCTGTAATAGTATAACCTGACCTTATAAAACTTACATGATGAATGGGTTTATATAAAGTAAAATTTTTGTAGAGCTGAGTCCTCACCATAAGTCAGGGTGCAACATAAATCATAAAGATATATGCTTTTACGCTGTCATTTTCTTAAAAAAAAAAAAAAGACAGCTTAAGGTAGAGTACCCTCAATGTCTTTAAATTTTACATCTTAAGTAAAATATGAAGTTTACAGTCTGTTCATTACTTAAGGGCTGTGACATTTTGTGGCTAGGTTAAGAGTTCACTTGGTTGAAAACCAGGGTTCAGCACTACTGACTCATGATTTTATCATGAATCATCCTTTCTAAAACGACCTATATGCTAGACTTGGAGCACTGGATGACAAACTCAACTTATAGCTCTAGGACCATGAGGAAGAGTTCAGAAATATGAAAAGGAGACATGCATTCTAAACAACAAAGGCAGTGTCTTAAAGTTAAGTTCAGCTTTTGAAAGTCTGGGCTAACGATACTGATTTTTTTAAATATAAAATCAACAGCTGATCTTCCTATGTCCCTTCTTGATTGTTGTTTTCATCTTAGCACCAGTGTTCAGAGACAGCAAGGAATAAACATATAGCTAAAGCAGCAAAGAAATTTAAAGATCTGCATTATAACCCTTTGCCATAGATTCTTAAAGTTGTAAGTCACAGCTAATTCTGCCTCCATTATGCTTGACTTCTATGTTTTCATCTTTGTAGGTGTTTCCCATTTACTATTTTTAAACATTTCCATTAGCTTTGTTTAGAATTCTAGCTGAACTTATAAGGGATTTCATAGTTATTTCTCACACCTCTGGGCCTTTAACAGTTCTGCTGAAAGTAAGAGTCAAGTTCATTTCACCTTTTTGCTGAAGTTCTACAACCAACAGAATACATTTTGTTTCAATCAATAAAAGACTTTTAGCTATAGAGGTTTCCAGAAAGTGCTTTTGTGTTTTCTATACCTCAGTAAGTGTTGCAGTAAATACACCTGTAGAATCAGTTCAAGGATAAACGCAGCTTTAGAAATGCTGACTGGTAACTGTTGTAAGAGGACCATCTAGTGGTGAGAACCACAAGTCACACTGCTATTTTTAAGAAAAATGTACACTGTTAATCTATGCAGGCCACTGGTCAACTTCTCAGTCTTTGGGTTTTTTAGTCCACATATTTAATAGCTTCTTTAATTTAGGTTTCAACTTTCTATGATGAGAATAAATGAGTTTGTTGGTTTTCTTCATCTGTTCCTGTTATGAGAACATCTTTGTCAATTCCTCCATATGGGAAAATTGCTCATAGATCAAGTCATTAATCTGAAGACACTAGCAGAATGAAATTTAGCAGCTAAGCTACAAAACAGGTTTCTTTACTTCACAATACTCCCCACAGAGAAATCACTATTAGCTTTTTTCCTAATACAAGAGACAAAAAAATCAACAGTTGAGAAGTGACAGTTGTACTTTGTATGTTTTACATCTCCATCACATTTCAGCCAAAGAGATGTGCTGTCAAATAGACCAAAATATTACAAGGGTCTAAGCTTGCCATAAACTAGCAGGGACAGAACAGCAAAAACTTACATTGCAGAAAGCTGAATGAGAATGCAATACACAACTAGTGGTGTTTGTTTCTGTATTTCAAATACGTGAAACAACTCCAAAGACATTAAAATCATTGAATCATAGAATGGTTTGGGTTGGAAGGGTTCTTTATAGGTCATCTAGTCCAAACCCCCCCTGCAATGAGGAGGGACATCTAGATCAGGTTGCTCAGAACCCCATCCAATCTGACCTTGGGTATTTTACCACCCTCCTTGTAAAAAAACTTCCTCCTTGTATCTAATCTAAATTGTCCCTCTTTTAGTATAAAAACATTCCCCTTTGTTCTATCACAACAGTCCCTGCTATAACGTTTGTCCTCAGCTTTCCTGTAGGCCCCTTTTAAGTACCTAAACGCCATATTAAGATCTTCCCGAAGTCTTCTTCTCCAGGCTGAACAACTCTCTTGGCCTGTCCTCATAGGAGAGGTGCTCCAGCCCTCTGATCATCTTCATGGCCCTCCTCTGGACCTGCTCTAACAGGTCCAGGTCTTTTCTGTGATGAGGACTCCAGAACTGGAAGCAGCACTACAGGTGGGGTCTCACAAGGGAGACAATCACCTCCCTTGCCCTGCTGGTCACGCTGCTTTTGATGCAGCCCAGGACATGCTTGGCCTTCCAGGATGTGAGCACAAACTACTGCCTCACATTCAGCTTTTCATCCATGAGGACACCCAAGTTCTTCTCTGTAGGACTGCTCTTAATTAATTCATCTCCCTGTCTGTACTCGTGCCTGGGATGGCCCAGACCCAGGTGCAGCACCTTGCACTTGGACTTGTTGAACCCTGTCAGGTTCCCATGGGCCCATTGTCAAGCTTGTCCAGGTCCCTCTGGATGGCATCCTGTTCTTCAGGTGTGTCAATCCCACCACACAGCTTGGTGTCATCTTCAAACTTGCTGAGGGTGCACTCTATCCCACTGCCTAGATCACTGATGAAGAAATTAAAGAGCACTGATCCCACTATGGATGCCCAAGGAACACCATTTGTCATTCTATACTTCTATAGGATGGTGAAGAATCTGGAGGGGAAGCCTTAGAAGGAGCGGCTGAGGTCACTTGTTCTGTTCAGCCTGAAGAAGAGGAAACTGAGAGGAGGTATCATTGTGGTCTTCAGCATCCTCCTGAGGGGAAGTAGAGGGGCAGGTACTGGTCTTTCACTCTTGTGACCAGTGACAGGACTTGAGAAAATGACAAGAAGCTGAGTCAGGGGAGGTTTAGGTTTGATATCAGGAAAAAGCTTTTCACACAGAAGGTGGTTGAGCAGGTGCTCCACAGAAGTGGTCACAGCACCAAATCTGTCTGAGTTCAAGAAGCACATTCTGCATAAGGCCAGGAGATGGACTAGATGATCCTGATGGGTCCCTTCCAACTCAGCACCTTCTGTGATTTTCTGGATGCAGCCATCCAACCAATTTGTCATCCGGTGAACAGCCCACCCCTCAAAACCATCTGTCTCCAATTTAGAGAGAAGGATGTTGTGGGGGAATGTGTCAAAGGCTTTACAGAAGTCCAGATAGATGGACTTCTGTAGTAGTCCAGATATTAGTCCATAATCCTTACCTCGTCCTCTGATGTAGTCACTCCGTTGCACTCTACCACTAGGCCACTAGGTGGATCAGCCAGGACTTGCCCTTAGTGAAGCTGCGCTGGCTCAAGTCACATCCCTGTCCTCCATGTGCCTTAGCACAGCTTCTAGGAAGTTCTGTTCCATGATCTTTCCAGGCACAGATTTGAGGCTGACAGGTCCCTACTTCCTGGGATGCTCCTTTCCAGCCCTTTTAAAATGCATTCAATGTTTCCTTTTTTCCAGTAACCCTGGACTTCACCTGCTGCCATGAGTTTTCAAGAATTATGGAGTGTAGCTTGGCAACTACATCAGACGATTCCTTCAGGACTCTGGGATGCCTCTCAGTCAGGTCCCACAGACCTATTTATGTTCAGGTTCCTCAGGTGGTCATGAACCCAATCTTCCCTTGGAGTGGGAAAGACTTTGCTTCCCCAGTCCCCATCCTGCTCTCTACCTCTTGAGAATGTGAGAAGACAGATTGCAAGTGATGACTGAGGAAAAAAGTTGAGTATCTCAGTCTTCTACTTGTCCATTGTTACCAGTTTGCCAGTGTTGCTTCCTTTGACCTTCCTTTTCTGGTTAACATACCTGTAGAAGCCCTTCTTGTTCTTTGCACCCTTCACCAAGCTCATCTCCAGCTGTACCTTGGCTTTTCTGACCCCATCCCTACTCAACCAGACAGCATCCCTACATTCTTCCCAGATCACCTCTCCCTGCCTCCACTGGCTGCGCATTTCCATCTTGCCCTTTCGTTTGACCAGCAGGTCTCAACTCAGACTTGCCCATCTCTTGCCTTCCTTTCCCAATTTCTTGCACGTGGGGATCTTGAGCTCTTGCACTCTATGGAAGGCACCCTTGAAGATCTGTCATTTTCTGACTCCTTGCCCCTCAGGGCAGTTTCACAAGGGGTCCAACTGACTAACTCCTTGAAGAGTGGGAAGTTTGCTTTCCTAAAGTTCAGGGTCCTGACTTTACTTTTCACCTGTCCCATACTCCTCAGGACTGCAAACTCAATCTTTTTTTTCTTTTGTCAGTGTTAAATCATATGGCTGAGTAGAATGCACTGCTTTACCAGTGAAAGTATAGGATTAAGAGCTTCATAAAAAGAAAAAAAGTATAACCTTCAGCAAGAGAAATCTGAGCAAGACTCAGCAACTTCATAGATCAAGTTCTCTGTGTCAACTCCTACAGCATTCTTTGCTTACTCAGATGAAAAATCCTGTTCCTGGGGGACTGACATTCACTCTCCTCCCCAACACTCCCATGGCATGCTTTCCCTGTATGCATGCTTTCCTCCTTCTGTTCGGCTGCCATTCTCCCGTGTCTGCTTCAGGAGCTCTGTGAACATGACCTGTGAAGTGTCTCTTTCACTCCCACATTGTTTCAAACATGCTTGAGTATAGCAGTAAGACGCATATTAGTCACAGTAGTAACAGGCGGCAACAAATGCAAAAACTCTCCCTGTATTTTCTTATTCTACTTCCAGAGTGTGGTGCAGCAGTTAGACTGCTAGCAAAGCAATTTCACTGCTGCAGGCTTACAGCACCACCATGAATTAACCTCTATTGAAGGCGAAAGACACTGTTAGCAGATGCCTGAAAAGAATTCCAGAGAAGCCTGTGGAAGGCTGATAATAAAAAAAAAAAAGTTTATTTATTTACAGACTCTCAATGGCACACCAGAACATCTGCCAAACACAGATACACATAGATAGCATGGCAGGCTAGACCAGGACAGGCATTTGTTTACTAAAATTAACAGCACTTGATAGACCTCCTTTCTGGTTCATCCTGGCTGGCCTTGCAAGATGGAAATAAAACCACAATACTGTCCTTCATAAGCCTCAAGAAGAAAACAAGATATTAAAGATGATACTTAAAAAACCTGAAATAGATACTGCACCTGAAATAGATAATACACTGCAAAAGGCTTGTGGCAAGATTAAAAGCATATCCTTGATAAGAAATCAAACATTCAGTCCAAGAAATCTACCAAAAAAAGAATATTCCTTCATTTCCCAAAAAGAACTTCCCCAGTGTCCATTTTGCCAATTTCTCTGATGCTTCAACACTTGCCTTACCAGCCTCTTATTAGGTACCTGAACACTCACTCTAATTTTCCTCAATTTAGGTCTTAATCAGAAGGTATCTTGATCTTACAATATGAACATGTATTATTCATTACATAATATAAATCTCTGCCTTCTTTCTTTATTTATGATTTGAGATCATTCTTTGTCCAACAGTAATAAACACATCTATGTGAACTGGAACATGGTGAAGAAAAAAGGAAAAGGAAATTAGCATGACATGCTAACACAGAAAACTCAGAAAAGTTTCCAGAACTTACCAGAGTTCTGCTGTTCTTGCTGCTTTGTCAGGATTGGCCCTCATTTTGACCATCCTAAGTGTTGAAAAGTGTTTGGCTTGCTGAGTAGGTTCTAGGGTAAACATTACCTCCTGTCTCCCTAGCTTGCAAAGACACCTTCTTCATTAGATTACTTGCGTCCACCACAGCTCATGAGACAGGTCTGGCATCAAGATTGAGCTGGTAGTCAGACCTCTACTTAGACCTCCATGGTAAAAAAACATGCACGTCAAAAATCCGGAGAATTTCTTCTGCAGAACTGCATGGTGGTACATGTTTACTTGTTTTATTCTTTCTGAACCATTCCAGATACTCACAACACATAATTTACAATCCTCTACACATTTGTTACTGCAACTCCACTGTAGAGTGTCAGACAACATTATTCCCTCTTCTCAGATTTAGGAACCTCTGTCTTGTCTTTCTGCTTTTAATAGGAATATGCCCATACCATATACACTCACTCCTCAAGATACTCATAGCATTTATACCTTCTCACCCACATGAGTTGACCATTTTCCCCAACACAGTTGTAAGAAATTAGTAGGTGAAAATCTCCTCAATCAGTACAGATTTTGGTCAGCTGAATTTAAGCCCAGGGACAAGCCTGAATTTAGGGTAGGGCATTGCAGCATTATTACTGGAAGGTTATTACAGGCACAGAACTGAGGTACTGTCTGTATGTATTTGCCATATTGATGGAGGAAACCTTCTGCCTTGGAAAGTGACTATCACTCTGCCAACAGTTTAGTGACACTACTTTTGTTGATGACTGCCACCCCCAATGTTTTTGGGCAATCTTTACTTCTGAAGAGAAAGATACGTTACGCAAAGCCAATCTAAATGTTTCGACATCAGAACACAAAAAACATCTACAAATTCAAAAGAGACTGATAATTACTAAACTCATTCAAATCTGCAAACACACCATAAATATTATTGTCCACTGTTATGTTTTTCCAATCAAAGTTTAAGTGTTTTTTTTAGAAGTCTGCATTACATATTTTTCAAGACATTTTAGGTTCAGCAAAAAATGTTAACTTTTTAACTTGTCCAGGATAAGCAAGTGCAGAAAAGTAAAACAGAATTAAAGCATAGAAGAAAACCATTATTTTTAGATGTTAAAGTACTTTACAAGTGAAGAGCCAGGAATTTTGCCATGTTTTTTAAAATCAATATTATCCTTGTAAACTCACATTCAGTTCAAAATGTGGGAAAGTAACTACTCTGCATTTAATATTCTTCACTCATTTGAACTTGAGTTATTTTCAATATGCATCAGATAAAAAGTACCATCATGCATAGAAAGACCTTTTCCTCTAGACAGCAGCATCATGCTGCCTTTCAAAATTCTGTAAAAAAACTAATTTTATAAAGAATATACAACAAGGAGCTTACCTTTTACACCACCAAATGGACCATAAGTCATATTACAAGCAGTTCTCTGAAGATTGTGCTCATACATCAGTTTAATCTGATACTGGTTCCCATGCTCCACATTCCCCTGAGTTCCTACAAAAAAAAACAAAGGGTAAGTATTTATTAACTTGATCCACACACTGTGGAAGAAGTAAAGGAGTATCAGTGTAAACAATCTGAAAAAAATGTAACCTAATTTCTAGTGACTTTTGAGATATGTAGGCTCACACTGCTGCTTTCTGAAAAAAAAAAAATCACCATGCTACAAAATTCCTAAAGGCCAGAACCAGAAATAAGGTCTCATTATACTATACATAGTATAAACACCTCGCAAGAGGCTGAGATTTTATTACTTAAATGTATTTTTCATGTTGGGCACACCTCTAAGATCAGAAAAAAGCCTGCTCAAAGGGGAATTCTTACGATTCTCTAGCTATTTGGTAAATATGCTTTATCCAACAGCCAGCTTCAGCTGCAATAGTCTTTGTCTCAAATTAAGCTGTAGCTGGCCATTAGCTACAATTTGACGAAATTATGTTTAGGGCACACTTATCACTTGCCTTTACTTTGCCTGAAATTGAATGAATTGAATGCAGTGATCAGCAATGCAAAGATAAAAGTCAAACATATGGTAACAAAAATATTTTTGTGATATACATCACATTCTCTGAAAAGGTCTGCATGAATTTTAACTTCCTGACTCCTTCAGGAAACTAGCAGAAGTTAAAAGTCTTTCTAAAGAAACTGAAGTTCTTCTTTGAGAATCAAAATTTTCCTCAACCCCATGAAGAAAGTAAAGTTCATTACATAAAGTAATTAATACATTAAGGACTTATATTAGCAAACAAAAAAATAAACCAAAACCTTTGAGAACAGTCATATCAGCTGGGAAAAAGGTGTTTTGAGCTAAATCCTACCACAGCTTTAGTTATACAAAGATTATTCCAACAACAGCTTAAACAACATTCTATGAAAGATTTGAAGCTTATGCTAACCTTTTAGGCAATTTCTCCAATCAAATCAAACACAGTTTTTAAACAATTACCCCTAAAGCAGGCCCACATTAGGGAAAAGATTGGAATAGACATGAGCGAAAAAGCCCTGGATGACTAGTAACTAGATAATCAGCAACACTTCAGGATAAACAAGTTAGAAAGCAGTCAGTCTGTGTATATTGACTGCAATACAATATCAAGGCCATATTTCAGTCAGCCCTGAAGGATGCTTTTATTTGTCAAAGAGAAGCAGCATAGTGATTTTATTATAAATAACAAATATGGTAACATGTATAAAGCAAGTAAAGATTCCACTTTATGAAAGTGTAATTTTCCTTAAAAGCATAAAGAAATAATGATAGTTATTTCTCAAAGGAGCTTGTTTGAGAGTACCCACTCAGATCACAGAACTTACCATTAAAGCATAAATGCTTACAGATTAGTATGAAAAGTCTATTAAGGGGTTGCAAAATATTACTTTTATTATTACTTAACTGCTTAAGCCATATAGACCAAATAGCAAATTATAACTACTAAAGACTTCTAGACTTACTGTATGCTGTTAATGCAAATTTTAAAATAAATTGTTTTAATAAAAATTGTGCTGGTAGGCTACAATCCTAAGGCATAAACAATATTACAGTAAAGGGAAAGAATGAAAACTGCAGTACATCTCAAAGAATCCCTCCTCAGCAAAGACCACTTTCACAAGTGTCTCCAGATAGGCAAAGAGAATCTGAAAAGTTTCTGTAACCTTATCTGACTACACGTCTGTAAATAGGAAGCGAGCTGCTCCTACAAGAAAACCATGCTCTTGCAATGAAAGGAACCACAGAGTGCGTCCCTGCATGGAGAAAAGGAACAACATCACGTTGTCTATTGAATTTTGAAGATGGGTGTACCATTAACAGACTCTTAAATCTGTGCTTTGCCCTCAGCACATAGAAGAAAAAAATCAATGCACAGAATACATATTTTGTGACTTGGCTCTTCACATACAGAGAAAACACATCATATAGAATTTCCAGCCAAAGGCAGTAGAAGAAAGCAGATTTAAGACACAACGTAGTGGTTCCACCTTCTTAG
The DNA here is from genome assembly GCA_013397725.1 of Rhagologus leucostigma. Lineage (NCBI taxonomy): Eukaryota > Metazoa > Chordata > Aves > Passeriformes > Rhagologus > Rhagologus leucostigma. Next base: position 349,405 of record VZTD01005895.1, read on the forward strand.
CAGTATTAACTTCCTGTCTTCTCATGGGCTACCTTACCAATGTTCTGGCTTTCTAAAAAATTATCTGGACTTCTGAGTTCAGAAAGAATTGTAATTGCTTCTTTTTAAATAGCTAAGTAGGTTGGCATTATACAACCATCTGTTCATCAGCATGTTGAACAGTAACACCAGTTCATAAAACCATAATGAGAACTAGTTGCTCACAATCACTGCTAACCACAGACCATCACACACATCAGAGCATCTCAGGCATGGAGCAGATCAGCAAACCTCTGCTAAACCTAATTACTAATGTTTCCTCTTCATACATGGGCTTGAGCGAAAGAACATGACTGCAGATCTTCAGAGATGATGAGCAAACACTGTATATACCAAGTTTAACATTAACCTAATCTAAACTTCAGAATACACTTAAAATCACTGGAAAGCTTGGATCTGTAAACTAACCTGAAACAGCATATACACAGAGTTTTCGGCAATGCAACACAGCCAGATGAAGTCCTTCAGTACCACTGAAAAGAAGGGTATAAAAACCACTATTTTCAGATAAATTCAAGTAAAATTCATACAGGATAAAATTCAAGTAACATGTTGAACTTGCTGTCATGTGTGGGCCAAATGCAAAGGTTTGGGTGTTAGATGTTAGCATAAAAACTCAGAACTACTGATCTTCCTAAATTCATGTTGAAGTGTTTGGAGTTAATTTCAAAATCAAAATAAATCCTTTATGAACATATTTTCAGATTCAAATATGAAGAGCAACCCAAATACTTTCCCAGTTTAGTTTGAAACTCATTTGAAACAAGGCGCTGTTAACCCTTCAGGTAGGGATGATATGAGGATCATCCCTTCAAACAAGCATTATTCAGCAATCACAGACACGACTTTTTTTTTAATTCACAATTGTACTAGCTGCATGGAACCTTCAAACCCTCACATTGTTATTCCCCCACACCCAAGTAGCGTTTCCAGCAGAGAAAGTATTTGTGCTGCAACCACAGAAAATGTTTTAGCTCATTTCACAGAGTAAGGCATTATCATTCCTGCACAGGGTCACTCTGTGAGTATTTGACCCTTTGGTCTCACAGCCCTAATCTTTCCCATGGTTAGTACAGGTTTTACTTTCATTTTTTAAAATAAAGTTCATGCTGCAGTATTAGAAGTTAATTTCAAAATTAAAATTAATTCTTTAAGAACTAATTTCTAAAATAAAGTTCTCCTAAGTAGATTCTCTTACAGACAATTAACTATAAGGTGTTTTCCTTAGAGTCACAGTATCTCTCCTCTACCTGGCCACTTATTTCCACTAAATTTATTGGAATTAAGGATCTTCTATCCTCTATCAAACAGGAAACAATTGGCCAGTATCACATCTTAGATCATAACAAGTTAGTCACATATTCTTAACACCTTAAAAGATAACTTTCAATGTAAATTTTTTCTGTTCTACATATTTCTAAAAAATCGTATAACTATCTGGAAGATTATCCTCTATCTATACCTTAAGTAAAAATTCTCTCATATCAAGATGAATCAAGCAACTGATCAAATGCATATTATTGGATTCATATATGTGATTAATAGTTGTCCATCTAGAAACTGAAAACTCACCCTCCAAAACAAAGGAAGGAAACCACATCTAAGACTTAAATAAACAGCACCATAGCCTGCCATTTACTTACGAAACGAACTTTCCTACTTCCACCTGCAATATTGGTTCTCGCAACTGCACTTCCAAGAGTAAGTCTTCAGGTTGTACTTCATCTCCAGGTTTCACAGGATGTGGATTAAAGATTCGGAGATATCCCTTATAACTGCCCACAATAACTTTATCTAAAAAACAAACAAACAAACAAAAACAACACATAGGATACTACACAATACAATAGTACATGTGGAATTCAATTTGCTGCAGGGTGCTTCAAATAATACCCCAAAAAGATAGAATATTGACATGATTCAATTAATGTTCATTATGCTCTGTCTTCTAGTTTAACTTTAGCAATTACATTTTTTGCAGATCCATGAATATCTGTCAGCACCAGTGATGGTAGCAATAGGGTTGAGTGTTTATGGGTAAGAATCAGGGAGAAGGCCAATGAGGCAGATGTCATGGTGGGAGTCTGTTACAGACCACCCAAAAAGGACAAAGAAGCAATGAACTTGAAGAAGTCTCATAATCACCAGCCCTTGCTCCTGTGGAGGACTTCAACTTACCACATGTCTGCTGAAAATATAACACAGCAGAGGGGAACTGTCTAGGAGATTCCTGAAGTGTATGAAAGACAACTGCCTGACACAACTGGTGAAGGAGCCAACTAGGGAAGGTGTCCCACTGGATTTGTTGTTTGTGAACAGAGAAGGACGTGTAGTTGAAGTGATGGTTGGAGGCAGTAGTGGGCACAGCAATCACAAAATTTTATTTTCAATTCTTAGAGAAGGAAGGAGCAGGGACAGCAGAACAGCTGTCATGGACTTCCTGAGGGCAGACTTTCACCCATTTAGGACACTGGTTGACAGAGTCGCTTGGAAAGCAGTCCTGAAGGGCAAAGGGGCCCAGGAAGACTGAACATTTGTAACAAAGGAAATCTTAAAAGGTACAGGACCAGGCCATCCTCATGTGCCAAAAGACAAGTTTGCAGAGAAGAACACCATCCTGGCTGAACAGAGCTTTGGCCAGAACTCAGAAAAAAGAGGAGATATGACCTTTGGAAGAAGGAGCAGCTGAATCAGGGGGGCTACAAGGGTGTCGTGAGGTTATGCAGGAAGAAAATTAGAATGGCCAAAACCCAACTAGAACTTAATCTAGCTACTGCCATAAAAGACAATAAAAATATTTCTATCGATACATCAGCAACAAAAGGAGGACCAAGGAGAATCTTTACTCTTTATTGGATATGAGAGGGAACATAGTGACAAAGGACAAGGAAAAGGTTGAGGTACTTAGTGCTGCCTTTAGCTTAGTCTTCTGTAGAACAATGGTTGTTCTCTAGGTACCCAGCCCCCTGAGCTGGAAGACAGGAACAGGGAGCATGTAGCCCCCATAACGCAAGGGGAAATGGGCAGCATTTTGCTACACCGCTTAGATACAAACACAAGTCTATGCAGCCAGATGGGATCCACCCAGGAACACTGAGACAGTTAATGGAAGTGCTCACCAATCCACTCTCCATCATTTATCATCAGTCCTGACTCACCAGAGAGCTCCCACTTGACTGGAAGTTAGCGAATGTGATGCCCATCTACAAGAAGGGTCAGAAGGAGGATCTGGGGAACCTACAGGCCAGTCAGCCTCACCTCAGTGCCAGGAAAGTCATGGAGCATATAATCTTGAGTGCCATCATGCAACTTGTATGGGACAACCAGGGGATCGGACCCAGCCAGCAGGAGTTTATGAATGGCAGGTTCTGTTTGGCCAACTTTATCTCCTTCTATGACAAAGTGACCAGCTTAGTGAACAGAGGACAGATTGCGGATGTTGTTTACCTAGACTTTAGTAAACCTTTGACAGCATTTCCCACAGCATTCTCATGGAGAAACGGGGTGGTCATGGTTTGGACACGTGCATTGTTCACTGGGTAAAAAACTGGGTGGGTGGCTGAGCCCAGAGAGTGGTGGTGAATTGAGTAACACCCAGCTGGCAACAGGTCACAACTGACATTCCCCAGGCCTCAGTATTGGGGCCAGTCCTGTTTAATATCTTTATCAATGACCTGGATGAGGGGATCCAGTGCATCCTCAGTAAATTTGCTGACGACACCAAGTTGGGTGGGAGGGTTGATCTGGATAGGATGGCTCTATAGCAGGATCTGGACAGGCTGGAGCAATGTGTCGAGGCCAATTGGGTGAGGTCCAACAAGGCCAAGTGCCAGGTCATTCACTTCAGTCACAAGAACCCCATGCAACACAACAGGCTTGGGGAGGAGTGGCTGAGAAGCTGCCCAACAGAAAAGTACCTGGGGTAACGGTTGACAGCAGCTGGAAAACGAGCCAGCGTGTGCCCAGGTGGCCAAGAAGGCCAATGGCATCCTGGCTTGTATCAGAAAGTGTGTGGCCAGAGAAGTACTGGCCCCCCTGTATTCAGCACTGGTGAGATTGCACCTTAAATACTATATTCAGTTTTGGGCCCCTCACCACAAGAAAGTCATGGAGGTGGTGGAGCACGGCCAGAGAAGGGCAACAAAGCCAGTGAAGGGCTTAGATGTGCACCAGGGGATGTAAAACCTAGATGGGATATTAGGAAAAATTTCACCAAAAGGGTTGTGAAGCACTGGAAGAGACTGCCAAGGGAAGAGTTTGAATCACCATCCCTGGTGGTATTTAAAAGACGTGTAGACATGGTGCTCAAGGAGATGGTTTAGTAGTGAACACAGAGTGTTAGCTGTTGTACTCAATCATCTTAAAGGTCTTTTCCAATCTAAATGACTCTAATGAATTTCTACTGAAAAAGGCTGTACACCAAATCAGTAACAGCTCAACTTTATTCAAATTGTCCTGAAAAGGAAGAATCTTACATTAAAATAGTTTTAGAAGAGTATGGCAGCAATAAAATCAAACTCAAGTACCTCTACTGGGCAAAACCAAAGTTCCAAGGTGAGCATAATAGCCTAAAGATCCCAAGGATTTATTAATTTTAGAAAAATACACACACAAAAATTCTCCCTGACAGCAAAGACCATTTCACATTATTAATGACTACACAGAAAAACAGGGTTTACTCAAGCAGAGTCACTTATTTCAATTGTCACTTATTTTCCAGACCAAAAGAGTTGTTTATTTGTTTTTCTAAATTCTTAGCTTTTGAACTCTCACCTTCCTTTTTTTCTCCCCTTAGGTTTTTACAAGTTACAATGTGTTTGCTTCCATGACTAACTGAAAATTCTCTATTTTAAAGATATCTAACGTTGAGGGAATAATACATGAGAGAAGTTACTAGTGAACACAAACAAGAATTAACATATTTAGAAACATACAAATATAGAAAGACAGCACTGAATTTGTCTTCTTAAGCCTACAAGGACACATTAAAAACAGCAGATCTAAGACTAACTAGCCAACTAACTTGGCTAACAAGCTTTCAGCATGCATTGGTCAAAGCAAACTTACAGCTGTGCGGCTGAAAAGCCAGCAATTTCAAGTCTGAATTTACCTTGTCCACTGCCACTATTATCAACATCAGCAACACACAGACAGCCTTGGTCAAATTCTTCCTTTTCTCCAAGTATGGTGGACCACCAGTCTCTAGCTTTAAACAAGGACATTCTTCTTTACTGAAAAGGAAACAAACCACTGTTAAAGCTTGTACTAATCCATGCAACGTTTTATACAAAAAACTTTTTCTGTGTTACAAACAGCTTTCCCTAAGTATATTACACCTCTGGGTTTCATACTGCACTAGTGTGAGCTAAATAAATGTTAATTCCAGGTGTCTTGAGTTTCTGATTATATAGTTCAGAAAACAACCTCAGAAATCTTACTGTCATTAGTTAAACTATTTGTGATAGACACTGCTAGTTATATGAAGAAAATGCAAAAAAAATAACAGACTTTTAAGAACTGTTAAATGCCTTCTGTTACAAGCACCAGGTAATAAAAAGTTTTCAAAGTCACAAAACTGAGGTCTCTTCTCTCTTACCAAGGAGTACCAGCAAAAAAAAAAAAAAAAAATTCTGATGCAAGTCTTCTGCAAGAGAAATTATTTTTAGGCAAGTAAATGGAGACATAAACAGACGACATCAAAACCTCCACCGCGTAATCGCCTTGAAGATGCTCCAGTGACACGACTAAAGAACTCGGTCATACAGGGCACAAATCAGCTTTTCTGCTCCCTACCTGATGTTATTTTAAGAAGGGGGGAGGGAAGGAGCGAGGAGACTAATCCCTTTGCAGGCGGCTTGACAATAACACTATCCTAGTTCAAAACTCACAGCTCCATACCTATGAACCCGGACACACTTGTTCCCACAGCTCGCACAGGAGGCACGGGGCTGCCAGGCACCGGCAGCTCCAGCGGGAGGAAGGGAAAAAGACGGTATTAGGAAAAAAACGCAGCCTGCAAGCCTGCGCCTTTCCTCTTTAAAGGAAACCAAGTCCGGCAAACAAAAACACTTATTTTGCACCTTTTTCCCGTCGCTATGCCCGCTAGGCAACCTGCTGCCGCCGAGTGCAGGCTGGCACAGCACAGTCCTCCACACACCCCCTCACTCCCTCCTGCCCTCACAGAGTCCCTGAGCAGCACCCACAGCGCCTACACCGAGCCACGGATAGGGACACGGACGGACGGACGGACAGACACACTCAGATATACACATCCCCGTGGAGCGGGAGAAGGGAGACGGAGCCCGGCGAGGGCTTACTTGGGAGGGAGGCGACAGCTCCCTGGCACGGCGCAGTCCGAGCCGTCCCGGAGCAGCAGCCCCGCTTCCTCACAGGAGCTCCTCGCTCAGGCTCGGCCCGAGGCGAAGCACAGAGCGGCAGCGCTACAAGCACATTCCCACCACCGCCGCCGCCGCCATCTCCAGCATCCTCCTCCCCCCGCCGCCAGCCCCAACCACACACCGCTCCACGCCCCGCCCAGGACGGAGCTTGGGAAATGTAGTTTGGGAAGCGCCGCCATGGGCCGTTGGACTCTCTCATTTCGTCCTGTACGGGGGGGAAGGGCAAAGAAGAGAAGCATTCCTCTCGTATTTTCTGAGAGAAGGAGAGGAAAAAAAAAAACCACAACCCTAACCACTCAGCTGCTCGTGCTTCTTCTTCTTCAAAGTCCATCACAGAAACCTCTTGCTCTCAAGGTGCCCAGCTCCACCCGCCCGTCCACCCTTTTCCTCCCCCTTTTCCCTGTGGTGTGGTACGGCCGGCGAGGGGCCGGGACGGCGGGGCGCGTGCGGCGCCGTCGTTGCCGACCTGGCGGTCGGTCAGTGGGAACCCGCCGGGGTCCCGCTCCTTCACCCACACTGAGGCCGCAGCTGCGCTTCCCTGCAGCGGCTCCCAGCGCCCCGGGAACTACTACCATGGACAGGACCGCCGTGGCCAAGATGGGAGCGGTGGCGAGCGCCAGCGTGTGCGCGCTGGTGGGCGGGGTGGTGCTGGCGCAGTACATCTTCACCATGAAGAAGAAGACGGGTAAGAAGACCAAGATCATCGAGATGGTACGTGGTAAGAGGCCGAGAGCCCCTTGGCCCCCGGACGCACGCCCTTCTCCTTGTTCGTCTTCTCCTGCGGCCGGCGGCTCCCCACGGTCGCGCCCGCGGAGCCAAGCGGATATCCCGGGGGGATACCTGGAGGGGCAGAGGGGGGACCTTGAGGGCAGTTTGGGATTTCTATAAGGACTGGCGCTGGAGGCAGGAGCAGCTGTTCCGCCTCAGCATGACCCACTAGCACGGGAAGGGTGCGTGTGGAAAGGGTGTGCGCCGTCCTGCCCTGTCCTCTCCGGCCCGTATGTACCTGTAGGATACATATATACCCATGGGTCTTGGTGGTAATTTACAAGCCTGATTGTAATTTGTTTAAGAGAAAAATGGACACGCACACACACGTGTTCAACCATCTGTTGAAACTGGGAAGTACAGTCTGTTCACGGTTACTATAAAAGGAAGATGGAGCTCGCTCTCTCTTGCTGCCCTTGTTAAACTTGTTATTTAAGAAATTGTTCAAATATCTGCTTATAAATAACTGAATCGTAAAAGATCTTAGTTCGGACAACGTGCTGATTATGTGGAAGTCCTTCAAATTTTGTGATTTGGACACCGCCGTACCGAAGAACTGAACTGAAATAGTCAAGGCAATTGATGTTAGCTAATGGCTATTTTGTGATCTCCCTGCTGAGTTTTACTGAAAGCTCTGATGAATTTTTGTAATTACACGTGGAAACAGATTTTAGTAAGAGCTAGGGTTCTGTATGTGAATTGTGAGCTGCCTAAGTACTCACTTGCATTGCCACACACGCATTTGCCACCCTTGCCAGTGGAGTACACGCAGTGCAGTTTGTGGTAACGTAGGTCCAAAGAAGAATTCCACTGTGAGTTTCTACTAACCGTGGAGTCATCACTTGCTGTTGAAAAAAATACTGTTTCTAGTCATCAGTCATGCCATTTGACAATTTGGAGGGGGGTGCCTTGTTTTTCAGTTTTTCCAAGCCCACTTCCAACAGCTTGTGGGAGAGCAGAAAGTTTGGATTGCCACTTTAGAGAGGTTTTAGATCTATTTCTGTGAAAGGGCTTTGGACTCTATCGTAGGATTTTGCAAAACTCATTTGAAAACTTACAGTGGCATAACACTGGTTAACTATAAATTTTATTTTATTTTTTTTAATTCTAGCACTATAATAGTGGAACTTACTTGTGAGTTATGTGGACAATAAAATAACAACGTCTAAAAGCTTGATCATATGAGTGCTCAAAAGGCAAATCCAGTAGTTTCACTAACTCCTGCTCATAATACCTGATTTGAGCTGTAGTTCAGAAAGTACCTAATAATTGCTAAAAGGTATTTATATTAACTTTTGTACAATGTTTAAGTGGTGTTTTGGCCAGGAAGACTTGAACTTTGCCAAGGTTTTGCCTTTGGTAAGGGAAAAAAATCATTACACCAATGCTAAATTGATTTCTGGTAAGTGATTTTCTTAAGTACGTACTTCAAATAACATTTTCAGAGCTATGTTCTTGGACACAAACCTATGATCCTAAGTAGATATTTCCAAAATTCCATTTTTATGGCTAGAGCTTTTCTCAGCTTGAAATTGCAAGAGAAAAATTAAGCTTGTTGAAATCATGTTCGATTTCTCATGCAGAAACATTTTATCAGTTGGATGCAACACGTTCATACTCAGAGAGTGAGCATTTCAGCTGATATTCAGGTTGGCAGCTTCCTCAGCTAGTTCCTTAGTTCTAAAGATGCAAGTCTTCTTTCTTAAGTGGTATTTTCAGTGGACACGTATTCAGGCTCTGCAATTTCTTTGAAATAAGTGAAATAGTTATCTAAACTTCATACCAAGGAGTTGAGTTTGTCAAGTATGGGCAAAAATGTGTACGTGCGTTTTACTTGAATGTGCTGCATTCTGAAGAACTTTCTGAAATAGTTTTATCCAACAATGTAGATTTGATTCAATGTTTGTCATTTACGAGACACCGTATCAGTTTTATTTTATAACAAGAGAGAGCCTTCTTTGAGCTGTGGGGGAGAAGATGCTGTTTTCCAGTCTGTAACTTAGTGTAAGTTAGTATGGCGGTGAGGAACAATACTGCTTTATTAAAATGTATTTTTTTCAAATAGCAGGCCTTCTGTGTAAGGTTAAAATTACGGGATCGTTTTTGTATTTTCAGCAGATTTTTTTGGTTCAAATTTTCTTTGGGGAACATTACACTTTAGTTTTATATCCATGTTAGACTCAGAATTACCTTGATGTATAACTTTTATCAAAAGCGGTAGGGAGCAGGCCTATTTACACCTTAGTTATGTGAATAAAATATTCTTTCATTATAGTTAACTACAGCAATATTTTTTTTACTTTTTTTTCTTAGTCAAAATAAAATTAGATTAATATAAAACCCAAGTGTAAGTAAAAAAAAGTACTTACATCTGTCTTTAAGTGCTAAAAAGACAGGGACTTTTACAAATCAAATAGAATATCTATAACACAAGTCAATATCAAAGATTATGATGCCAAGAATGTTTAATGTGACGAAAAATGAAAAAGATTCTCAAGCAGTGTGGGAAAGGGTGACTCTCTTTCCTTGTTGAATAATGAAATCAAGTAATTGTTAAATATCTAGCTCACATTTCAGATTAATTCCTTAGCACACCAATTATCTTGGTACACAAATTTAAGCTTAATGAAGATACCTTAAAATTACTGCATCTTATTTGATAGAAAAGGTTTAAATTTGTAATTAAAGTGTTAATATTGTGTCTTCATCGACCGTGTGTAGTTTACAAAGAGGGAGTTTCCCTTAGGCACTCATGAATGTAGACAGAGTTACTTCAGATCCACTTCTGAAGTAACAGAGGCATTAATAGTAATGGTCACATGAAGTTTCACTCCGTGTGGCAAGAAACAACCATCTCCCAAAGCCTTCTGTTATTACTTTTCACAGCCATGTTGCCAAGTCTGTGAAACTATGTAAGTGTTTCTAGAGTCAGGTGAAAGCAAAAGTTAGCCACAAGGTTGCTATGTAATTTAACGGGTGGGAAATAATTCATTAGATTCTCTGAGTAACTTTTTAGAAAATGTTTCCTATCTATTTTAGGAAGAGATCAAACGTTATAGTAACATTCAGTCTTTCGGATTTTTCCGGCCACAGACAAGTTTTCAATTAAGTTGTGGATTCCTATACAGCAAACAGTTGTACTGCCAGTAGACTTCAATTTTTTGATTACTCTTTGCCAAACCTTTTATCAGCTCAGCAGAAAACAGGTGTTCACAAACTATAGTGAAAAACACTGCCTAAATCTTTCAAAACACTCACCTGTACACGGTAGCCCATGTTAATCAACACATGGAGTTAACATAAGAAAAGCTTCTTAGAGGAGTAACAGTATTTTTTGTTATCTGTTTAATAAACAAAGCTGTTGAAATCTTGGGGGTTATTTCAGCGGTTTGTTCCTCACTCTTTGTTTTTGGAGCTTTTTATTGCATTTTTTTTATTAGGATAAGAAACATAATAGAGCTGGTTGAAAACAGAATAGCAAAATACCTTAAACTGAGACTTCCTCTTTCAGGTTTGTTTTCCAGAAAACTGGGCAAATGCATAGTTACATTTGTCTATTTCTCCAATCTGCCCCTCAAGTGAGAGGTGTAATTACATGAAAAAGAGACTTTGTATCAAAGTTCAGCAACAGCAAATTAAAAGCAACTACAGAACAATTTCTTAGTTTACAGGAAACATTTCAACCAGTCAGCTGTCTCCGGGAGAGTGTACTTTTTATTGTGTTAGAGAAGAAAAGAAATGCATGGATTTTTGCAGTGTTAGAGTTTACCTGGAGAGAAATAAGGGAAAGAATAAGAAGCAAGGTAACTACTATTTTATCTACTTCCTGAAGAAAAGAAGGAACGTATTCTGTAAGTATGACAGTTAGAGGGTTTATGGGGGGGGGGGTATTTTTTCAATTACTATTATTTTCTTTTACCTGGCAGTCGCTGGTGAGACTGGGTTCTTGTTTCATGGGGCATAAGAGCATTTGTGCCACAGATGAAGACACAACTGGCAGCAATCACAATCACACACCACTTCTTTATTCCTGTCTTGTTGCTGGTAACTAGTTGTTATAGTAGCTGTGACGTTACTCTGGCAGGTTGATCTCCCAGCAGAATATAAAGCAGAGGAGTTTGTAATGTGTAGCATACATATTCAGGAATCTAACTGGTTGGTATTTGCAACTCCTTTGTGTGTACTTATGCCTATACAAAGCTGAAGAAGGGTTTGAGTCTGAGTAAACTGGAATCACGAAAAGGGGAATGGAAGAAAAATGGACTCCCCCTAATGACGCCTCTGCAGGACGTTGTCACTGTCTGGATGTGCTTGAGAGCTGTGCAGTGATATGATCCGTGTGGGAATAATACTGTTCAAAAAGAATGGTGCTGAGATACATGAACCTAAGTAGTGAAAAGTGAAAGAACTGCTGAGACCTAATGCCACTGCTACCTATTGGCCATGTGACTGAGAGCCCTTACATTACTAGAGTATTAGAATAATTTTTAGAATATTGTTGACATTTTAAAACCAAGTTAACTTTGACATGAGTACTGAAGATGCCATATAACTATGTAAACCTTGGTTTTCGTTTAGACTGTATTCCTCAGTAGAAAAATCAATTGGCAGTGATAGACACCAATTGCTAAAACAAGATTGTTTTGCCCACAGGCTGTTTGCAGAGATAATCATAATATATGCCACCTAGCTAATGCATAGTATCAGGCTGCCTAATGTAAACCACTGTGCATCATGTAAGTCAGCTAGAATGTGGCTTGTAAAGCAAGTTTTCACAGGGCAGGAAAAACCCTAAGGACAATACATGTTGATACAACTTGGATACTAGTAATAGTTTTTCATTCTCACTGTAAACTAATTCAGTTGGAAATTTAATAAATTTGGATCCCAGGAGAATAAAAATCGACTGAATTCTATTGTTTTCTCCTCTCACTGTCAAAAACGTCTACTATACGGATTATGTACATACTAAATTCTACTTCATTTAGTATTGTAAGCTGATCCTGCAATGCAGCTATCTGTTTCAGAAGTAGGTTTTAATTTTCTGAAATTGCTGCTGCCTGTGTTGGCTTTTTTTTTTTTTTGATTCAGTAGGTCTTGAAACCTACATTCTTACAAGGCACAGGTATGGGAAGATTAATTAAATCTATAATTCTGCATTAGTTTCTTTAGAACTCCTTTATCCAAGTTATAACAGTTATCAAAAACATACTGATGATCTATACCTGAAAACTGAGCTCCAAGCAGTCAGTGTAGACTTGTCAGGATACAATATAGATTTTAAGTATAGGCTCAGAAGAGCCTATAGCAGCTTGTTTGCTGCTTTCTTTTATCTTTTGTATAAAGTCTTTCTCCAAGACAGAAAAGCAATCTTTCAATTACTCATTCTGATCTGGAATATATTTACCTTTTAATAAATGTTTGGTATGTGTTAAGTTATATTTTTAAGTGATTTTTCTCCTGTTTGTGATAACTTGTTTTTACCAGTTGAGCTGTGGTGATATCTGTTCTATTATACTCTTTTTATTGGTCTTTTTAAGACCAACAGCTAATACTGCAAGTCTTAAACATGTTACCTTTAACTGTCAAACAATGTAAGCAGTAATAAGGGTGTTTTTAGTCTGAATACACATATCATTGCAAATCTGTTCATATTATGAATTAAAGTTGCATAGCATTCCAATCACACCATTCAGTCTTGAGTTAACCAGAACTACCAGCTTTTATAGTAAGTTTCTAAATTGATCAATATAAGCATTGAAGAGACCCAGGGTATGGATCCATGCATTAATAAGCAGGAGAATACTAGCTGTAGATTCAATAGCAATGTACCTGCAAATGTAAGAACATCACAATTTTGTAAGTCTGGAAACTTGCAAAATGCCTGAACTTATGAACTTCTTTCTTAAAAGAGAAAAAAAACCACAACCAACCAAACAAAAAAACACACAAAAAAACCTGCCACAGCTGCCTTTTACCTTTTATTTTCACTTGCATGAATTACATAACATATGCAAAATACATGTTCTTTTCTGTGTTGGCTAGTTCCAATTTACAGTAATAGCCTTCAAGCTATCAGCTCCCAGTCTTCCCTCCATGTGTGCATTTTGTGTATTTTGTACAAGTAAACTACAGTGTACTCTTCACCTACTACGAAGAGTTATTACTGGAGAGAGCTTAAGGAAAAACACTAGAAGAGAAGCAGACTGTTAGCTTTTATTGCTGTGTTTTGGTGCGTTTGTCAGAGGTAATTAATTTTCACAGTGTAAGTTTTGGCTGGTTGAGCTGCACCAGACGGCTCTGAGCAGCAGGTGGCGCTGGCGCGAACCGTGTCTGGGGCGGTGCACGCTGCTTTGGAAGGAACCTGTCCCTTAAGGAATCTTGGCCCCTAGCGAGTGGCTTTTCTCGGCCACTACCCCACTGCGGTCAGACACGTACAGCTGAACTGCTCCTGCTGCACAGGCCCAGAGCAACAGCCACGTCTCTGCTGCCTGCCAGATGCTCAGCCTTGAAATCAGGCTAAGCACGACTGAGAGGCAGGAATACCTCAAACTATTCTTCCTGGCGTCCTTTCCTAACCACTGTGCAGGGATATAAGGCCAGATAAGACAGGGCAAGAGAGTCGTTTATATTGTCATGGAGGGTGTGTAAAATAAAAGTTAGGGCGTGAAGCCTAACCGGCCTTCTTGCAGTCACGGCACTGTGCAGCAGCTGATCTGCGGCGACTGCTTCTTCCTGGAGCACAGTCTTCCTTCATACAGCTCTTGACCAGTTGCTGGATGTCAGTCTCTTTCTCCCATCCAAAAGTCATCAATCACCAGGGGTCAGCTGCTCTAAAACATCAGAGAACTTATGACTGCAGTAGGCAAATTTTTAGTTCAATGTCTATCGTGCAGCAGCTTGACTGGCAGAGTGCCATTAAGCTGGAATCTGTGGCTGTTTTGTTAGTCAGCTCTATGGTGAGTTATTTGTGTGGCGCTTCCGACTGTTCAAGAAAAAAATCAGTGCTCATTAAAAGTCCACAGAATTTTTTTAATTTGGGTAATCATCAAGAGTGCTTTATATGAATGCCAAAAAAAAAAAGAAAAGGCATTTTTGAGTACAAGTGGACATATGTTTAAGGTTGCAGCACACAGGTCAAAGAAGACAACGTGTTTAAATACCAGAAGTAACTATATTATTTTCGTTCACTAATGCCACAAAAGAATAGAGAATTGCACTGACTTATCTCAGACAATAATTACAAAAATAATTTTAAATAACATTTCTCTAAATTATAGAAATAATACCTATTGCTAGAAGGAAATGTGGCTTCTACCTTCATATATATCAATCTTTTAAAAAATTATTTATTTAATTAATTTGTTATTGTATTTTATTTTTAAAGGGCTGGGGCAAAGCGCAGACTTGGACACTGAAGATTCATTAAGTGTCTGAATACAGACTTTCAGACTTCCTGAGCTGTTTGCCACCAAGAAAATTCCTGTTCAAATGTACTTGTTCTTACTTGTTTCCCACTCATTACCTGTAATTTCCTTCCTGCACCCTTATATAAAGATCTGTTTGTCTGCTCTGCAAATTAGATCCCTGAAATAATCCAAATTTATTTGTGGTTTAGTTTTTTTTACCTGGGAGTTGTTTTGCTCCACCTTAATCTGACAGAATGAATACCACTGAAATGTTCCATTAACCTTGTTCCCTTAAAGCTTTCCCTCTTTGTCAGAAACTTACTAGTTATCAGACTGAAAATGTAATTTTTTCACTCAGCAGCTATTAATGCAACACTTACTATTATCAACTTTGCAATCTGCCTTTGCAGTGAGTATGACTGATGGGTAAGCCTCAGTTTGGTCCACATGTTCCCATGTAAAAATTGTATGTGAAACTGAAGGGTAGGAATTAGCACAAAACAGTAGCAATATTGGTACTTTAGCAGTAGTAGAGTGCAAAGAAGAGTAGTGGTAGTATTATTACCACTTGGTTTTGAGTACTTCCAGAAGGCAAGTACACAGAGATACAAAAAATAAGGAGCATCCAAGTGTGTCTTTGAATGGATCCAGCAGTGAGAAACACCCATAAAACAATGACATGCGGAGTCAAAACAATCCTTCATGCCTCAAATCATGATGCGTCTGCCTGTTACCTTTAAAAGGAGTGTTTGGTAGCTGTATTTCATCTTTAAATTTAATGGATTATTTTTTTTCAAGAACTTTTAAAAAGGGTTTGTAGTCAAAGAGAACCTAACAGTCAAAAACTTCATTAGTCTCAATGTGTAATTTAAATGGAATATTATATTAGCACTACATTCTTACATCATAGTGTCTGGTAATGTATTGTAGATTAAACTTTGTCCTGCTGACTTTGCTTTCAAACTGAGTCCTACAACTCCACTATTCAAGGGTCAGAGTTTATTTGATCTAGATACAGCATTCTTAGGCTTAGTGAAAAAAAAATCTAAGCAGATTTTTTTTTTCTTAGAAGCAGATAAGAGGAGAAGAGAATCAGCAGCAACTGCTTCAGTCCAAGCCTTGGCCTTAATGCAAATTCCATTATAGACAGTGTTACATGGGAAGCTTCTAGGGAAACAAGCATTTGTTTAAGTTCTTTCAATGCATGTGCATATAGATATATACAGGATATTTAATTATAAAAAGTATACATGCGAATGTACAGTTTGGGGAGAAAATAGTATAGCTCATCAAAAGTACCTTATTATGCAAGGTGAGCTTTTGCATACCTGATAGCTGATTAAGAATTTGTGAATATACCACAGTATGTTTAAACACTGCCAGTTCTTAGAATTCTACACTGTTTGCCTAGGTATTTTGAAGAAAGATTATTTGTACCAGCAGCCTCACCTGTGAGCATTCTTTAAGAAAGCGTTAGGTTCTGTATAATATGAGAGGGAAATGGAGCTTTCCAATAGGCAGACTCCAACATACTCCATAGCAGTATTAAAGGAAAATGAGAGTACCACTCAAATTTAAAAATTCTTATTTGTCAAAAATGAATTTTCTGTATCTGTATTCTCAGAAGAAGAACTGGCAAGAAAAAGGAAGGATAGAGTTAAAACTAAGATACTTGTGATTAAACTGAAACACTGTCATGAAAAGCAAATTATTCTCCCTGTGATCACATGTTAGAAACAGGGAGTGTTGACTTGCCTTCCGTGAAAAGTCTTACCTGATACAGATAGAATCATCTGTCTTGCAGCGGTCTATAGCAGAGGCCCAAAGACAGCATTTCAGGAAAAGGATGAGTTGTCGCAAATGTTTTTCCTAGAATGATTTCTCTGCCTCCAGCAGCTTGTATTTCAGAGACGGTGTCTGTAATTTAAGATGACCTTTTTTCATGTTATTACCCAGTACTATTTTAAGGCTGTGTAAATTCACAGTGTCACCAAAAAGGAATTCCACATTTTACTAGTTTACCTAATTGTGTGACTTGTAGCTAACTCCTTTGATTTGTTTTGAGTCTACCTCCTCTTAATTTTAGTTGATGACCTCTACCTCTTACACTGGAAGAGACAGTGAGTAATCTTTCCCTATTAACCTTTTCTAAGCCTCCCTGTAATTTCCAGATTAAGGAATTCTATTAATATTCAATTGTTCATTGTATGAGTCTTTTCTCATGGCTCATTCATACTGCCCTTCTTAGGGCCTTTTGCAGTTCTAGTCTATTCCCTGTAAGATAGAGAAACCAGAACTGGTTTTGGTATTTAAGCTGCAAGTTCATAATGGATTTACAAAGATTTTATTCAGAAAGCACTGGTAAGAATAGGCATTAGTGAAATGTATGTATGAAGGCCGAGGAAAAAGCCTCCATTTTCCTCTGCCCAGCAATGAAAGAGTGTCACAACCTTGATTTCTTCATTCAATCCTGATGCCTTAGAAGCTATTTTTTAAATTTAAGTGTAATATGATAAATTGTATTGATCCGAACTTGCTTACATGTAGTTTGTTTTGTTTTGTTTTTTGTTTTGTTTTGTTTTTCCCAAGGGCAGGAGAGAAACAATAAAGATAAAAAACCCCATCAGATTGAATTTGGCTAGGTAGGTGTGGTATGTCCAAGATACTCACTAGAACTGACTGAAGATCTCTTGATCATTTCCAGATAATCAGTGATAACTAAACAATAGATAACTTTTTTTTTAGCCTGCCAGTTACAAAGGTTAATTCTCTCCACAGTGAGAGAAGGGGAACTAAGCAGAGAGATGATGTGATTCCCCTAACATACAATCAGAGAAAAAAGATGCCTATCCTGAGCTGTATTCATTCATCCCAGAACATACAGAACTGTTCCGTATGTTTTGTGTCTCCTATGTTCTCTCAGACTAAATTCTTGCCTGAACTAATAATTGTCAGGATCACATGAAATACTGGAAATGTAGACCCTAGTTACTGTTAGTTTGTCATATTCTTGTAGGATTCAAAATGTCTGTTTATTTATCACCAGCAGAAATCTCTTTCTTTTAGAGTGATTTTGTAAGCACGAGAGGAAGCTGCATAAAGGACAATGATGCTGTATTATCTTTTATTCTCTCATCAGAGAGATATATAAAACACAAGAAGACTAAATGCTTAAGGAATTGTTTTCGTGTGTGTGTTGACACTAATAAGTTTGGGTTCAATACAGCCATAAATGGTCAGACTATTAGATGATCACCAGTTTTCTCATGAACTGTTAAGAAGGGTGGATCTCTGATCAGATCCAGAAAATCTCTATAGAAAAAGTTGTTAAATATGTCTTGTGATACCATTCAGGTTAAGATCCTCACCTTCTTAGCATGTCTTCTCTGGATTTATCACAGTTTAATGGATTCAGTCTTTAATATGTTCTTAGCGCTTTTCCATAACATGCTGTTCAAGCGCTTTCTTTTTAGAATGCTTACACTCCGCACAAGTCATCTCTGTGACAGACACACACTTTCATATACAAATCATAGTTCTGTACTGCATCATACCAACTGTAAACGTGGCTAGCACGGGTTCTTACATCAAACCTGTACTGCAAAGATAAGTGGTATCCAAAATTCCTGCAAGGCAACCTTCTAAACCTTTATGTACCCCAGCTTCATCAAACTGACCATTGATGTTACTTTCCTTGTGATTGTCACAGATGTAAAAAGCTGTTCCTGGCACCATTATGCTGCTCATTAACTCAGTTCACTAGGGCATGAATAATAATCATGTTTGAATACAGTTGGGTTGTATTGATTCCTTTCTTCTGCTTGGTCTTGGTACTTGTGAACCAAGGTTCAGGTACCTTTCCGTGTCTCATGAGGTTATACCTGTAGGCTACTTTGGAAAATATGTACTAAGTAAACTTATTACAAAAGCAAAATTAGACAACAAATACAGTTCTTTAATGTTTAAAATTGATCCCTACAATAAAGCAAGGTATTGCTTAAGTAAAGTTGAGCAACGTACTAAATATATAGGGATATATTCAAAAGTTGTTCAGTTGTGGTAGGGTCACTAAACAGGAATAAAAACTAGTAAGCTCATAAAAAGACAATGTTTACACTGCAGACAGGATTCAATCACCTCTAAATTTTGTAGGAAATATTCTAATGAGCTGTGACCTCTTTCTCAATCTTTAAAAGTTTATGTCAGTTTAGTTGAAGTATTCAATTTATTACTTAAAAAAAAGGTTCAGCTTACTTGCTTAGGCAATTTACCTGTGCTGTGTTAATGCCTTTCCACAAATGGATGCAACTTAGGTCAGGGGTGTGTAAGGACTGGTAGAACCAGTTTTTCTTTGCTTTAGGCTAAAACTTGCAGTGCTTCGTATTCAAGAGCATCCTCTACAAATCAAGGTCAGCTAACACAAAAGCATATAAAGTTGAACCTTTATATAAGACTTACAAAGTCTTATATAAATGATAAATCGTCTGATGTTTTCAGTGTTGTTCTTTTTTTCCTCTCTCTCTTCTTCTGCATAGAATATTCTGTAGTGAAGATATGGCCCTCAGCCAAAGAGAAAAGGTTAAAATAGACCCTAGCTGTTGAAATAACTACACCTCTTCAGTTCGTGGTTCTTAAAATATATTTAAATGACCTTCCATATTTCGAGAGTAGAAATGTCATGCTGGAGTTTATTTCTCTCTCTGTAAAAAATCACTGTTAATTTTAATTCCTCTTTTACCAGACATTAAACACTGTAAACAAAGTGCTCAACCGACTCGAATCATCAGTAACATAATGTGGTTAGTAGGAGCTGTTCTAGTTAAAGTGTTGTACACAAAGACTTCTTGGAGTTGCAAAGACAGACTTGTTTTGCAGACACGAAGTTTCATACATGGCATTTTCATTAAAGTGAAAGTACACTGTTGATAAAGATAGGGTAGATGTTTTTCTAAGAATTAGGTGTTGGCTGCATTAATGTTTACAGAAATTTTGCGCACAACATTTTCTAAATGGCTTTCACTAAAACTGTAATCGTTCATTTACAATGCTTTCCAATTAGTCTGGTATACCAAAAAACAGTCTGTAAGAGCTGGACTTAATTTCTGTAACTCTTTTTACTAATCTTAAAAAAAATTAATTAAATATTTTTTAAAAAAAACACCTTGTTTTTGTTTCCCCAACTTTGTTAAAAAGAAGATAACTTTCTTTAGATTCTTGACAGCAATGGAGTTAATTTTCTCACTGAATCACAGCTGAGAAGTACCAGAATAGCAACAGGCCAGCTCACTGACCTGCCAAATCCCAGCCTCATCTATGAGGTTCACAAGACTCATTTATATATCAGTACCATTGTCACCTTTGAAGTATATAAAAGCTTAAAGGCAGGTACTTTGCAAGCTGAATGAATGTATCAAGTAATGTCTTTCCTGAACTACATGATTCATCTAGCAAGCGTATTTTGCTTCATTGTTCATAAGATTTTTTTTGAATTGGAAATCTAGCGGTGACACAAGCTGCAGCTTTTTGTTGTGCAAATAATTCATATTTATTCAAGACACTGCGCTACACATATGTTTCCCAAATATTATTATAAAAATATTAATGAAAAGCATGCTGACTATATTAAAATACTATAAAAGGTAACATTCCCTGAATGTTACCTATTAAAACAGTGTACAAATGCTATAACAAGTAGTTTAGTGATATCTGTGAATCCTGGCAATACCAGTGCCAGGTAAGTTCAATTTGCTGTATGCAGTCTTTGCAGGGATTATGTTATATTTTGAACATACCTTTCAAACTCTTCTGCTGCTTCAGGTAACAGCAGACCTTAACCTGTACATTTAAGGGGTGCTTGGTCAATTCTAAGAGGATAAGTGTTGATTAAAGTTTCATGTTTTATATTAGCTGAAATACTCACTAGTTGTTTTGTTGGCTCAAAACAGAGAACACCTCTGAAAACAAAATGAAAGTGCACATGTAGGTCAGATACACTGAGGAATCCTGATAGACTACGTAGTGGCCTACAGCTGGAATGTGGACACAAAACATATGGATCTACTGTACCATTCAGAAAGTCTGTTGGGGTTTTTTTTAATGTAGAAAGCACACCCTCCTTAGAAGGAAATTTTCGTAACTAATGAATTTCTAGAGTCGTGCTGTTGTGGGGAGTTTTTATAACATTACAGATTTTGTACATGCTACGCTTGTAACCTGCCCTTGCTTTGGCTCTAATGATTGCACTGGTCACATTGGTGGCCATGTATGAATTTGCCTGATGTTGGTGGTTAGTCCTGGCATCCTGAAACAAGGATCATAAACCTGAGTTTGAACATGAGTTATGGGGTAACATAGAGAAACTTGCACTGCTGCTATAGCAGTAGTCAATTTCGCATGACACTTACGAGCATTTACAAAACTTCAGAGTGTAAAACACGATTAGACAATAGTTCCTTCATCCCCTCACTCTAAAAAATATTTCTTTTTAATACACCTTCTGTGTCACCTAGTTATGGTCTTTGATCAGGCAGCATGGCTAATGACGAACTTCTGAAAGCATGTGGAATTGCCTTGTCTCTCAAATATCCTGACAAACAAGGCTTCTTGATTTCCTGTTTCAGTATCACACAGATAATTACAGCCAAAACAAAGATTAATTAATTCACTTGCTCCTTCTACATGAATAAATATGTGCTAAGTAGTAAACATTAATGAGACCATGTCAATGAAGCTGTAAGAAATTTATGGCACTATGCAACAGGAAATCCTAAAATACTTGGAAAGATTTTGTAAAAGGGCTAAAAAGTAACAAAGTAGTAAACTTCTGCTTTGAAAAACAAGTGCCTTCCTCTGTTAGAGCAGCCCAAATTTGCCTGCTGCATCCATGAAAGCTGTTCATTCAGTGAAGGTCAAAGGTTTTGTTGTTGGTGAACCAGCTGATCATCTGTAAGCCCGTCAGGCTGTACTGCTGAGCACAACAAACTGCTGTGCATTGCTGACGTGCGTCACAGGACCCTGGGGTTTTGCACGGGGATTAGTCAGGCTGTATTTGGAAACGCCCTCAACTGCACCCTGTGCTGCTATATTAGTGTTTCTCAAGCAAGAGGAATTTTCTTTTGCTTCTGCAGCTGCTCCTGCAAAACCCCCTGGTAAGTGTGCGCAGCTTCTGTCAGCGGTATCAACTGCGTCTTCTTGCCTGTGTTTTTAAGCCAAGGTTATGAGCTGAGGGCTTACTTACAGTTGTTTACTGTGACTGTAAGAAAACCTAAAAAACTGTATTTTTAAATTAAAAATTTGGTAGCACAGAATAAACAACAGCATCAAAGGAATAAGTATAGTGAGTGGTTTTCATTGAATAGGTTAATTCAAGTTAAATGTTCCTCTACTTTTAAGTATGTATCAGAGTATTCTGAAGTGTTGGTATTTTCACGGTGATGTCGCTATGTACCATGCATGTTGGCTTTTATTTTATATAGCAGGAATAGAAAGATCACATAATATAGCAGACCAATTCTTAAAAGGATTTGGTTGGTTTTTGTTGGCAGCCTGCATGCAAGCCCTGCATCTCTGGACTCTGCTTACCACCTATGCTGTTGCAGTAGGACAAAATCAAGGACAGAAGAATCAGGAGTGCCCTAAGCTCAACGCACAGGTACTCTCCTTTAAAAACACAAGAGGAAATGCTGTTGTCATGTTATCTGTGAAAGCGCTCACTCCAGGTTTTTAAATGTTTTTTTTTCCGAACTAAGTATCAGAACACAGCACTTAAAGTATAAAATGATGCAAATAAATAAACAAAGTAAACCAGGAAAAATTATTTTTAGTGTGCATCCTATTCTATGTCTTAAAACAGCTTAGGCAGTGAAGCCATTTCCAGTAATTTCATACAACCTGTGCTGGGTATCTAGTTTTACAGCATGTTATCAAGCAACTGTGAAGGTACTTAGTGTTCTGTTGTTTCATTCCCATAGTAACATTTGCCTACTTACTTCTTAGCTAAGTAGTCCTAAGGCTATTTCTTGGCAGAACTACTAAAATAGTAATTTGGTAATTACTAGTTACTAAGGATTTGTTACCATATTTGAGCTTGTATCATCTGAATATAAAATGTATTGTGGTTTTGGTAATTATAAATTAGTAAGTAGTGTCCTGAGCTCAGGTTATGCTGCAGAGTGCCCGATCACTAGTGAAGTTCTCCTGACTACCTGCACATAATGGAGCGACTGATGTGATTTCACTCATGTCCAGTACCTTTTGATGTTCCTGCTGAAAATATAAGCCTACTAACAGCTGGGGCAGCTAAGAGAAACTTCTGTTGCACTTACGGACCAGAATTCAGATTGTCTGAATTAAAGGCAGTCTTGGTTTATACATACATGAGCATAAACATATGGAGGAAAAGATCCCCACACTGTCATTCTGTGGGTTTTGTTATGCCCCCCCTGCTTCTTGCCACTCAAATGTTGCCAAGTAGCAGAAGTTACATGGAGAAGCTTGCATGCTTTTCAGAAGTTTTTTGTAAGCTTTGTTTTGTAGAACAAGTAATGTTCTGTAATAGTAGAAAGAAAAAAAAAAAGGAGTGGAAAATAATATGTAAATTAAGGAATGTGCCCCTTTTTTTTATATTTTCACCAAACTGTTACTTTCTTCCACCAAGAACACCAAAACCAATTTTCTGTAGCTTCTGGGTATCAAATTTTGCAGCTATCACTGCTGCCATGCCCTGCCTTTTTTGGTACATGTTCATAAGTGAATATATGTGATAGCTAGTGTTAGACCTTGAAATTGGGCATCTGCAGTTCCAAAAACAAATGTCATTTGTTCTTGGTTTGTACTCTCTTACCTGGAAGCTGTCACCATAGATTAGACTAAAATTTACAATTAATTTGCCCCTATCCAATTTATCACTTTGATTTGCATTTGCCTTGCTCAGAAGTAACATGGATAGTTCCCTCTCCTTGCCAGCCCACTCCTGTGTGTTCTCTCTATCAGAAGATAATAGGTTTGAAACTTAGTCTAGTTTAAGGCAGGTTTACCAACAGAGTAGGAAAATAGAAATTGTGTTATACTTGAAATTCACATACTGTCAATAGCATTACAGCTAGATCTTATTTATTGCCCTATCACTTTTATGACATTATGGTAATCTGAAATTTAGTGGAATATTTTTAATGTATTTACAAGTGTGAGAACAGTTCTTATTATGATTCAGAATTACTGACATCTAACAAAGTACTCTGTCAATCATTGAGATTTATAGAGAAGTTCTCTTAAAATTTTGTCCACCCGTAATCCAGGGTGTTTTCTTAGCAATGGTTTGATTTTTGGGAGGCTTCCATACTAGATGAGTCTTTATAAAATAAGAAAACTTGCTAGTTGCCAAGTAGTGTAGGCTTACAGGGTATCAGTATAAAAATACTCTGCTCCAGTTTTTTATGTGCTTTGTCAAAGCATTGCTTAGCAGACTTATGATGACAACATCCTACAGTGTGAGTTATTACTAGTAGTATTTCAGGCTCTGTGTCTAGAGTTGATTGTGAAATAAGCCATATCTCTATGTAGTTAAGATAGCAAGTAATTCATCAACTCATCCTTCCCTACTTAAAATTACTGACAGTGAAAACACAAGGTCATATAATTGTCCTTTATAAGAAGTTCTTTATTTGACATTTTTAATTTTTCTTTCTGTTTTTTGCTTTAGTCATAGGGACTTGTTTTACTGGGGGGAGGGGGAGGAAAGTAACCGGTCTACCTCCAACACTCAGTAGATTGAAAAGTTCAGTATAATCCTAACTCCAGAACATGACGTTACTCCTTGTGGACACAATCAGTTATTAATGTCCTGGGATACCTAATTGGAAATGCCTACTATGGCAGTTGTAAATTCACTTAGATCACTAAGATAAATGACAGGTCTTATCACCAGCTCTTGTTTTATGATCAAATCAACACAGCATGCACTTAGATACACACTGCCTCACATACTAAGAAGACAACTTATGTAGTAAGCAGCACCTGGATACATAAAAGCAGTTCTGTTTGCACTTCTGTTATCCAGTTGTATATAAGAAACTTCATTTCTTATGTACAAACTAGAATTCAGTATGGTCTTTACAGCAAATACTTCTCTTTATTTAACCCAGCTACACAGATGCATGTCTCATGTACTAAATAGATTTGTAATTTTCAGAACTGTCCTTGTTGTAAATGACCCATTCTGTGGTTTGTAGGACTGGGGGATTTCCAAACCTGCGTGAATCCATTACTGTTCATTCCTCAAGGTATGACCATAACATTCTTAGCTACAAAATAATTTCCTACATCCTTATTCCAGTTACCTGCTGTCACAAACCAGCAGATAACTTTTTTCTTTTCATAAATCCAACAAACTCAACCTTTAAAATAATCTTTTTCAGTTTTGTTCTTCCTTCTCTCAAAGGCTCCTTAAAAATGTTAGAAACTAGAAACTAAAATGTGTTTGTGGCCAGTGTATATGCCAGCCACAAATTACTTTTGGGAGTTGTCATCTTTTAACGTATGTTTTAAGGCATACCAGCCTCTGAGCTATTCAGTAGCATATAGATGTCCTTGGTAAGATAGCAAAACTCTTCTCACACTTTTGTAACGTGACAGAATATATTGGGCCACTTAGGTGATTTAACATGATGTACTTTCAGATGTCACAATGAATTATGAATTCCTTTTCCTGTGCTTACATAGTTTTAGTTCTGTGTGTAGAAGCTCCTGGTTCTGAAAAGCTTTCTTGACTTTGTTAAGTGCTGTGGAGATTTTTGTTTGGCTGCTTCTCTGTCTGTGCTCATCCCAGTCAACTGGTACATCAGAATTTTGGGAGGTTTATGTGCACACCGAGTTGACTCCTAGAGTTTTCTTAAAGAGTAAATGGAAACACAAATTTTATCAAATTGACTGAACTTTTCACCCTTTGCTCTTTCGTTTGTCTTATCAGTTCTTTCCAACTAAAATCTGCTTTTCTCTTTCAACTGTGAAGAATGGCAAATATGCAACAATGAAACAACAGCTAAACTGGGCAGGAGTGTAAAACACTGGAAGAGACAGTTTGCCAGAAAATCGGTGGCTGTAGTTTCAGTTTCATTTACACAATCATTAGACAGTTTCATTCTACTATAAGAATGATAAAGACTAAATAAAAGAATTGCTACTTAATGTTCAGTTGCAAATATTAACACAGGGAACTAGTGATGGGAAAAGTGGCTATTTTGACTGATCATATTTGTCTGAGGCTTTATTAGGTATCACATCTGTAACATAGACTTGTTTTTTACTATGAAAGTGCCTGTGAGACTAAAAATGTCTGGGTTATACTTGCTGCAGAAGACTTTCCCCCCACCCCTAAATTAAAATACTCATCAACCAATTTGTGTGCAAAAATGAAAAATGTGTTAGAAGTAAGTTAATCTTATAAACTGATCTCGAGTAGTTTACAACATCAAAGCAGGAAGCTTTCATCATACTTAAAATCTTAAGCAACATCTTGTTTAACATGATCCACTGAAGTGTTTACCAAGAAGATTTTTCCTCAGGTTGTTTCAGAAACTTACGAAAGGGCTCAGTCTGAAACGAAACAGTACCAAACAATTCAATTTACCTCATCCAATCTCTTCCTCTGATCTCTTCATCTCCCCCAACATCTGTTTAAATTAGTTACATTAGGAAATCTGTTGTTTAGTATCTAAGTAAACCAAATAATGCTTGAACTACTTCTTAGAAAATCATACATTTAGATTTCATTTTGTTTAATTTTTGCATTCCAGATCTAAAAATACATATATAATTTGCTGAAAGTTAAAGGAATTAGTCAATTTACAGTAAAAAAATTACCACAGTCAAAGTGCTTTGTGATTCATTATAAAGAATGTTGTATATCCAGAAAAAAAGTGGAAAGCTTACTTTTGTTTACCAGCACCATATAACATACAAAAGAAATACCATAAAACACCTTTAAAGAGTTACAGATTATTAATATTTTGTTTTGTGGAGCTAGATCTGCTGCTAATTGTGAATAAATAAATGCTTTGTAAAGGTATATCTCAAAAGATTAGTGAAATCCTTAATGGATATTTTTCAGGAATTCTCTATCTTGTTAACACTCATTAGCTTTCTCAATGACTCCCAGCCTGGAAGATAGCTGAGAGCTGAAAGTCAATCCTAATGTACTTTTTGTGAATTTGCTGTGCTAAAAGAAGTAGTAGCAAGGCACTGCAACAACACAGGGAACTCAGGGATATTGGCTTAGGAGATACCACTTTTACAGAAAATGTCCTTGCTAAAGGATGGGAAAGGAAAACCTTAAGTCTTTTAATTGAAGTGAAATTAATCCAGTTTGTTTCTTTATGAGATTTATAAAGCAAAGAAGTAGTGAATAGCCTGTTCAGGATTGAATTTTTGACGAGATACTCTGGTATAGGTGAAACTTTTTGAATGGGTGGAAAAACTTGGAAATTTATCAGAGACTCATGATTAGGATTCTAGAAGGATTTCTGTTTTCAGTAGTGTCTTTGAGGATATCAGCCAGAAGGTAGCAGTAAGCACAGTGGGGATTAGAGTTATATGTGATACTGAAAGATAGGAGCACTGACATGGAAGAAAAGATACAATCCAGAAAGATTAAATGTAAAATTTAGCACTTTGCACAAATACCTGTTTCTGCCTAGGAGTCATTTTGAAGAATATTTGGTCATTACCAACAGAATTTGAATCATTCTCACCATATTACTGCTAACACGGGGCACGTATTTTAATGTACATGCAAAGATGTTACCTGAAGACAAGGGCCAAAGTGACTCTTCAGCGAAGCCTTGTCAGAGCAGAGCAGAAAGGTTATACCCACAGTCATGGATGCTGCATTGGAAAAACAGTATGATTCAAGTGGATGGGCCAAGACAACATTAATAATTACCAGATATTTAGAAAACTGTGTTCTGCAAAAGAACATTGAAGAACACTGGAGTTTTACATTCAGGAAGAAGGGAAAAATGTATCCAGTGAGCATCTGAAAAAAAGAATACTTTTCTCCAAGTTGAATGATCTAAAATTACAGTAAGGAAGATTAAATAGAGATTAGGCAACCTTTTCTAAACATAAAGGTAGTTGAGGAAAGTGAGGAATATGTGAGTGGAGATTTTGAAGAATGACTTAGATGAGCCTTTGCTCATCTGATAAGGATGTAGCTGCAGTGTTTTGCTCCACCTGAGAACAGAGTAGACTAGAGCTTATATTTAAAGGTATCTACAGATCCTTCTTGTGTCTGGCACACAAGTGTCTTTTCTATTACAAAAACATATGTTTGCAATACTTTAAAATGCCACCTTTTCTTAAATGATCACCAAATTGCAATTTGATTGCAAGTTGGCTGTTACTAATGAAGAAAAGACTTAGTAGCATTAAGAGCTGGAAGAAAGAGTTCTGCATGACTTACTGACAGTTGACGATATGAGAACTCTGGGTCCAGAAATGTCCTGAAATAAAAGTTCCCCCTCACCTTTTTTTTTAATCAGCTCGTTGCAGCAAAGATTACGTGCCAGCTATAAGAAAAGGAAGGTTGAAGGATCAGAATGTTAAAAATGTAATTCCTAACACTTTATCCTCTCTGAAGTTTTATAAACAGAAAATAAAGTTTACTACTCATAAATGCCCATTTAGACAGATTGCAAATGTCTGATGCCTTTGCTTTAGAATGGATCCATACATGATTATAAAGGAAAGAAATACATGCTACATTGGGAAATTTCTGTAAATAAATAGTTCTTTTACCATTTCTGCAAGATTGAAGATAAACTTTTAGAGTAAACAAAGGCTTGGGGAGTTGTTTGGAGAGGAATGAGGTTTTGGGGTTTTTTTTCTTCTTTTGCACCAAATTCAGCATTTATCATAATATTCAAGGAATATGCTTCATCCAAAAAGAATATATAGGGGGATGTCATGCGTTACTTTAAAAGTGTGCAGTGAAATAGGTAATGGTAGAAATTGATGGACTGGCTAGGGAGCAGGGATTACAGTGTATTGGAGTACTCAGTTGACACTCATTCAGCATTCTCAAGGAAACAATGGATGTCTTCTTTATCTCTGTTGACACTTTAAGGGCATATTAATTGCAAAGAGACTTAGTTTTAAGATTTACCATCTCCTAGTGACATATCTGAATCACAAGATGATCGCATATGTTCTGTTCCTACACATCTCCCTTATTTCCTATAAATATAATGATCTTTTCTGTGAGTGTCAATGTGATATTAGGAAATGAAAACAGATGTTGAAAGTAAACAGAGCAGTATGCAGTCATTGATTAATACATCCAGAGTATTTTCTGTTTCTTCTTACTCTTTTCTCTCTGTCCTGACCATGTCTTGATGTCACGTGAAACTGTTCGTAGATGCAGAGCTTCCAACCTGATGGATAGCAGGTATGGCCTAGTAAGTTTACCTCTGTAAGTGTATTTATGTCTATGTTCTTACTCTTTCATAGATGCCAGAATTTCAGAAGAAGACTGTCCATATTAAGGACCCAGGGAGAGTAGAGGAGATTATTTGTGGCCTCATCAAAGGTGGAGCTGCCAAACTTCAGGTAAAGGTGTAACCAGTTTGGAATAAAAGCAACTGTGGGATTGTTACCCTATGCCATATATACATATACATATGTAGCAGAATTCAACCTTCAAGAAATCTTCAAAACTTAGACATGTTAACTCTTTTAATAGTCCGTGTTGATTCAACTGTAATTCAGCCAGACACTAGTTAAGTAAATGACGTAAGCATAGAAGCTTAGTAATTTCAGGAAATATTCTCACCAAAGGAATGAGAAAAACAGTTTGGTTAGAAAAAAGCATTACTCTTCTGGGATATGCTAGCTACCATGACAATGGCTCAATAGAATAGGGAGGTTTCTGTGACACACATGCTACTCAGCTGCAGCTATTGTTGATCATTCAGAATTTCTAGCCATTCTTTATTTTGTCCCTCCGTGTTGTAAGACAGTTTTGCTTTTTCTTTCCTTAAATAGATTATTACAGATTTTGATATGACATTAAGTAGATTTTCCTACAATGGAAAAAGATGTCCAACTTGTCATAGTGAGTATTTTTTTTTTTAATACAGATTGATTTGTTCACTCCTTTTAGTTTTTCCTATATTTTAATTTTCTATTCAATTTATTCCCTAATGAGATTTTATATTGACTTGTTACCTAAACTGTACATTATACTGACGAAGTATTCTAGTGACTGTCTGTGGTTTTTATATGTATATTTATATTAATCAAAATCTGTGTGAATTAAATCAGATAAGTTGTCATTCACAATTAAAGCGTTAAGTTTTGAACCCTCAGATGTTAGTGGTTAAATATGTAATGGTTGACTTTTATTTTTCAAGAGCCCATCATAGTCCTGACACCTGCAAGAACCAGACAGTAAATTCCTTAGAATTCTTGGCAATTTTATCCTTATGCTGTAGCATTTTGGAACAAACAAGGAGAAGTGGGAACTCTAAAACATATAGGATGCCTCAGGATGATTTCAGAAACTATTAAATCTCAAAAAACAGATACAAAAGCTTGTAACTGACCTTGTAATTCAGAGATGAAGGGAAGGGCATCTTTAGACTTATGAAGAAAAATGTGCCTTTTGCTGGTTGCTGGTAAGAAAGGTTCTGAGGAAACATATTGGTATGTCACCAGATATTGTTATCTCTGCCATTTACAGTGCTGTAGAGCAAAGTAAAAGAAATGACCATCTTGTTAAACCTTCTTTTTTTTTCATCCCTTCCCCAGACATCATTGATAACTCTAAGATCATCACAGATGAATGTCGGAAAAAGGTAAACAAAAAACCTAGAAGCATTTGGTTTGTTATACAGACATTTGTCATTATTCCCTGACAAGAATGTTATTTCGATTGCTTAGACCAAATACTAAGTGTTACTTTATGAAATACATTAAACATCTGATGGATTTTTTTCCCTCAGTTATTGCAGCTGAAAGAAACCTATTACGCCATTGAAATTGATCCAGCTCTCACCATTGAAGAGAAATACCCATATATGGTAGAATGGTAAGAGACACCTCCTGTGTTCAAACTGTACTAAGATCAGATATAATAACTTTTCAGAAGCAAATTAATAGCAGTAGTTAGCTTTTAGCTCTCACATTAACTGAATTAATTTCTTCAAGTTTTGTACAAAACTGGTTCTGTTTTGCTGTTCACCTGAATGAGCAAGAATTACCCATACACAATGCTTTTCATCATGAAATTTAATGAAAGGTGAATCTTAGTAAGCAACGTTCAACCCATTTTTTTGTTTATGTTCTAGGTACCATAAATCTCATGCACTACTCATTGAACAAGGCTTACAGAAGGACAAGTTTGCAGAAATTGTAAGGGAATCTGATGTTATGCTGAAGTAAGTTCCTTTTGATTTAAATTATATCAATTTGAATGATATTCAAATCCTTTTGATTTGAATGATATCAATGTATCAATGATACAGCATTTTCTGTAGATTCTTCTTGAGTGTTGGGGGGAGGAGAAAAAAAGAAAAGGGAGATGAAAAAAACCCACACACGTTCCTGAGAATGTGACACCTTAACCTTGAACCACACTGAGCTCTCCGTACTCCCACTTTATTGGTGTGTTGTATCTAAATGCAGACAATAATCACACTGTATAAAGCAGAGATCTGGAACTTTTTTTAGTCCCATCTCTACAAGCTTCATTTCTGTAGACTTTCATCTTCTTTAAATTGCACTGGTGATCTTTTTTTTTTTAAGAGCACTGTAGAGTTTAACCTAATTTCTTTGAGAAACACTTGAGAAACATGTTTCATATGTTGTATTAAATATTGTTCTTCCTCTATGGCTGAAGGCAAGTTTAAAAGACAGCAAAATCCTTGTTCAAAATGTGCTGTGGCTCCTATCTCTTTGAAACCCCTCTAAAACTGTCTGTAAATTTTGAATACTGAAACAGGATGTTAGAACTTAAATTGTGGAAGTATTTGTTTGTAACACTGACTGAATCCTTATTTTCTGTACAACAGACAAGCACCCAGTCTCTGCCTGTTTGAAAGCTTAAGTCCATGTGGGTTAAACCTTCATCCACAAACTAAAATTCTTTCCAAAACTTTCACAATACTTTTTTAAAATGTTAAATTCTACCAATCTATGTCTATATGGAGAAAGCATATAGAGATAATAATATCTTGTTCCTGGAATACTGTATATAGGATACTGAACACTAAAAACTTTCAAGAGAGAGCAACAACAAAATTTGTTTTATAGTAATGACCCTATAGAAAGTCACATATTTAAGCAAGGAAGATTGAAAGGAGATGTACAGTCTCATAGTAGCTAGAGTGAATTCTGCTAGCTGCTTGCTTGTTCTGGAGTACTTAGGGAGGGGGAAGTGTTTTTAAATCTTTAAAACATGATTAGATGTTTTGGGAGGAAAAATTATACAAACCAAGACTAAACAGCTTGATGCAGCAGTTTCTTGCTAACATGCCTCGTATTAGGTTGATGGTTCTTGCTGACCTGAAAAGGTGAAGTAAAAGAAATGAAGTAAAGTGCTCAAGAAATATTAATTCTTTTTAAAAGATGATGCAATTGTCTCCTAAAAACTCAGACTTTTCTTGGCTTTCTTTATTTGAGATTTTATTTGTATTTTCATTCTGTGTTGCAGAGAAGGGTATGAGAACTTCTTTGACAAGCTCAGTGAACATAATATTCCTGTGTTCATATTTTCTGCTGGGATTGGCGACATTCTTGAGGAAGTAATCCACCAGGCTGGGGTCTACCATTCTAATGTCAAAGTGGTTTCCAATTTCATGGATTTTGATGAAAATGTACGTATGAGGTAACACATTCTTATCAAACATGTTTGATAAATACCACACTGTTTGTGGTATTTGGTAGCTATTTCTATACATTACAAGGTATAGAGATATATATACGGATATATACTCCTCCAAGCAGGGAGAATCACTGTCTGCCTGCTCTTAGCAGTGCTGTCACAGCCGTTACATTACTCAACACTAAATTTATCTTGTTCATCATCACATATTACATAGTTCAATGTTGGCTCAACAGTATCACCTCTTTTATTTTAGATTCTATCTTGCCTCAATGGTACCAGAAATAACTTCAGTGTTGCTTTTCTCAATAGGGAATATTAAAAGGATTTAAAGGAGAATTGATTCACGTTTACAACAAACATGATGGTGCCTTGAAGAACACAGAGTATTTCAAACAGCTGAAAGACAACAGCAATATCATACTGCTGGGTGATTCTCAAGGAGACTTGAGTATGGCAGATGGAGTAGCAAATGTTGAGCACATTCTTAAGATTGGCTATCTCAATGATAAAGTAAGTAGCCTTACCTTGTAAGCTTTGAATGAAACACTGGGAGTTAGAAACAGGTTCATTATAATACTGTTAAGATATCAAACCAAGTGTTTGGCCCATATTTCATTTGAAATTTCAAACATTTTTCATGGATTTTTTTTCTAACTCATAAGCGCAAAACCACAAGTGTATATTGCCTTGGATTTTGTACAGAACTACTTCCAAACAGGTATTTCCTAGAGAAGTAAAATTCAGAGGCTATAAAAATTAATTCTCTTAAATTCCTGTGGCTCCTCCTCCTTTCAGTACTGAATTGATAATTGAGAAAAATTATAATCTCCCAAATAACAAATTCAGGCAGTCTCTCCTCTTTTCTTTTTACTTTTTACATTTTTTAAGTGACACTCAACTGATAATTTGCTAAGTTAAAATGAACCTCCATTTGCATTGAGGAGAAAGAAAACTTCAGTTTTATATATGTCCCCGCCCTTCCAGAAGCAGTTCTTCTTTCAGTATCTCTGTGTGTGAGATCCTGGAATAAACATGAGGTATTATATCCTGAAATGCACTTTAGGTCAGGCCACTCCTACTCTGTCCTCTTGTGGAATTCACTTGTAGGAGTGATCCATTATTTGCATGGCTTATTCCCAGAATTTAGTGGAAAGATTGGGCAATATTTTAATGACAAAAACACTTCCAATAATTAATTCTATAACTAAGGGGGGTCTTTCTCTTTATCCCCTCTGCAATTAGGTAGATGAGCTTTTGGAAAAATACATGGACTCTTATGATATTGTCTTGGTGAAAGATGAATCCCTGGAAGTTGCCAACTCCATTCTACAGAAAATCCTGTAAATTTCAGTCTCAAGTCACTCCATTTCTTCCAGGAGGCAACTGGACAGAAGAGCACACATGTGCTATCTTACATGTGCTTATTACTCATTTATGGAACTGTTTAATTTAATTTAAAACTTTTATCTTCATTTTGGTATTATGGAATATATATGGTATCAATTGTCAACTACAAGCTCCTTTTACTGCTCTTACACTGTTCTTTATCGTCTCACACTCCTGTTATAACGAGATCTAAATTGGATTTATAGATGTGATAAACTGCTGCTGATGGGATACTGTGGTTCACTGTCCTTTTTAATCAGGCATTTCAGAGGAGCATTTTAGAAAACGTGGCTATTTTGTAAAATTGAAGGTGTAAATGCTCTGTAAAGAGAGTGTGCGTTTGTGCTGTCTTTTCAAAGACATTTCAGTCTCAGCTGTACTTTGAAGGATCTTACTCATATGCTACATACTTTCACACAAGTTTTTCATGCATATATTTTTCTTCAGTAAAAATGCTTTTATTCACACAATTCAGGCAAAATGTTTCTTCTTCATATTTTTGTATCATTGCAAAATATTCTTTATCCTTACTCTTCCTTTATCCTTTGTCAAATGGGGAAAATGTTTTAAGTTAGTTTGTCTGAGATAAAATTTCTCATCTTTGTAACAACAGATAGTTTCACAAGCTAATAGTCCACAGCCTGCCTGCAATGAGCAGGGGCATCCTTAACTAGACCAAGCTGCTCAGAGTCCTGTCCAACCTGACCTTGGATGTTTCCAGGAATGGGGCATCTACCACCTCTCTGAGCAACCTGTGCTAGTTTCACCACCTCCACCATACAACATTTCTTCAGGAAGTATGTCCCCTGTACTGAGCACCTTACAGCACCTCTCAGCATTGTGTACAGTGACACAGCTTAATACAGCCACAACTTGGGAAGCTTGCTCGGATATGTTGCAGGATAAGTTAAAGATGACGTTGTGACCCTGGTCCTGTGAGGTCTCAGCTGTACTAAATCTATTCATTAATAAAAGAGAGGAAATCATACAACTCCCCTAATGTGCAATATAATCATTGTTCCGCTTTGCTTTCTTTTATACAGTGCAGAAACTGTGCCATCTTCCATTCCCTGAGGAATTGTAATGAAAATATGGGAGAGCTTAGATCTGCATTCTCTTCCACCAGAATTAATACACATCTCAAGAAATGGCCTCTTTCCCTACAGCTTGTGGTCTCTTATCAAAATCTGACTTGGTATCACCAGACACATTTTTTCCAAATCAGCAGCTTTACATCTGTTACCACCCTTGCTGGAACTTTTCCAAGAAGGGAAGAGAGAGAGAGTAGTTTCCCCACCTCTGAATCCTCTGCAGTAAAATGGAATTAAATCATCCCTGTATTTTGAATGCAAGGCAGAGGCTCAATGCACAGTCTGGGGCAGTGTGAGCATCCTTTCACGAATCACACGACACATGCTGTGCCATCAGTGAACTGCTGAGCACAGGGACCTTTCAGAAATTCCAGCCTGCATCTGAACAGGCCGAGTGTTTGAGGGATGATGTCCTCCTTGTACAAAACCTTCAGTCATGTCATTCCCTAGGCCTGACACAGGGGCAGCCAGGAGGCCAGAGGTGGGAGCCTTGAAGCCGTCCCTTTGGAAGAAAACCAGTAGGACAAGCAAGGCGAGGATCTTGAGGATAGTGCCTCGGCTGCCTTCCATTCCAGAGGCATGACTCAGGCAGCAGCAGCAACCTCAAAGAGCTGAAAGTACCCTGGCAGTGCCAGGGACAGAAGGAGATGGGAGCAACAGCTGCTAAGAGCCTGTCAGCCAAAGCCAGAAGGTGGTGAGAGCTTGAAGGCAGCAGCAACAGCTGCTGAGTCAGCGGTCACAGGGACTGGGTGTGAAGTTTGGCCCAGTCCCTGTGGCCTCTCTCCCTATCTCCACCATTTTCCTGGGGCAGGAAGGAGGGCAGGATGGTCATGGCAAAACTGGGAGAGAGGGAGCAGCCTTCCTACAGCCCCTCTTGTGCCAACACTGCAGCTTCAGCACCGTGGGCAGGACAAGCACGGCTATGCTACGTTTGACTCCTCATGGCCATTGGCATGAGCTGCCTACCCAGTGGCTTGGTCTGCACCACCCAGGCACAGCAAGGATTTGGGGAATGCTACAGCATTTCCAGGGGAGCTCAGCAGTCACAATTTCTTAACAGTTTACATTTGGGGTTTTAGGCACCTGCAGAACTTACATTAGCTGGGCTGATGTTAAGGTTTTGGTGGGGGGGGGTAGGGTTAGTGATTCTCGGGTTTAGAGCTTTTCTAAACGTGCAATCGCACTGGCTCTTTTGTCATAGCTGCCAAATAAAAGTCCAAAAGGCAAAGACCTTCTGAAAAACACCAAGGTGTTTGGATGCACTGCTTACTCAACCAGCCTCTAGTTGCAAGAGGCTAATTACCAGGCATTACTCCCAAAGTTTACACTGGGACAAAGTTTTCCGTTTACAGGCAGTTTATCTTTGGAATACAGATAACAGCTAAAATTTAGAGAATGTGAAGTGTAGCTGATAGTCACAGCTCCACAGCACGAGATGTGTCAGCAACACTCTGGCATTCTGACTACAAGTGTAATGGACTTCCCTGATTATCCCAGCACGGTGAAAAGGAGGAGGGCAGTTCTGGTCTCTCTGTGCAGTGTTTCTGAGAATGGAAGTGTCCCATGTTTTCATCAAACTTGCCTCAGGATACACATAAACTCATCGATCCTCTCTCCAGAATTTTTTCAGCCTCACTCAGCAGGTGAGCAAGCCGCCACTCCTTCAACATGATGATCTTGTTCAACCCACAATTTAAAAAAAAAACCAAAACCCAAAAAAAACGACAAATAAACAAACAAAACCACATAGAACAGCACATGCAGAGCAATATAGAAAAGGACTAGGAAGCATCTTTAAAAGCAGTTACCACAACAGATCTCCAACTACGTCTTAATCTGAATTACTGAAATTAGTATTCAGCCTCCCTAGAACCCACACATATCCAGAAGGAAACGTGATGGTTTTCCAACTACATGGACATCTAAAACTGGTAGAGGATTTCAGATCAAACCACCATCTTTCAAGCATTACGTAAGGAAGATTTTCCAATCTCACCTCCAAGCAGGTAGACAATGCATGTTCAGTCACCAAATGTTCAGTCCATAATGACAATCACTTAAAGAAAAGGATTCTTGCCCTTCCACGAAGATGCAGGTAAGTTAAGATCTCCAGCACACCTTTCTCCTATCGTTAAATCCTATTAGTCTCAGATCCTGTGTTAAGGATCTGCTGGAGCAGTAAACCTTTGCTAGCACTTAAAGGCAGTTAAGCCACATTGCAGTTACTTGATAGAACCCGTTTGATGTACAAGGGGTATCTCTGTGCCAAATAATTTATTTCTTGAAATGCCATTCATGCATTCATAGGAAAAAAACAGTTACTTATGCAATCAACCTGAACCAGGAGGTCAGATTTTTAAAACCTGCGTAGTGCTGTGCAGATTATCAGTGTCTACTCATCGTCTCACATCCCACTGCCAACCATAACTCTTGCTTATGTAGTAGTTAAGGGAAAACACAAGATGCATTTTTAAACATCCTCCTCCACTTTATCAAAATCCCATAGTTTTATCACTAGACTGTTGGCTAGAAATAAGACTCTATATTATCATTTGCCTCTCCAAAACCATGAATAAAATTAACTGCAAACAAAATTAACTCTACAGCTACAGGTTAAGCCAGCCTTCTCCAGGCAGTCTAACTCTTGTAATTGCTGCTGAGATTCTCCTTTCAGTCTTAAGAAAGAAATACTGTGAGTAGTACATCTTTCTAAATAAAATTTCTAACCAGAAACAGTTTGCAACCCTAAAAATTTATTTAATTTATGATTTAGTTTGGAAAGAAAGATATACATTTTCCAGACCATTTTCCCATAGCCGAAAGAGTGTATCTAAACTTAAAAGAAAGGAATAAGCAAAATTAAGTGAATGTTACTCTTTTTTCTTCCTCTACTCACAATATCTGTTCTGTCTGCAGTACATGTCCAAGGTCAAGTATTTGGGACCTTTATTCAGCTGAAAATGAATCCTTCTCTTAGTGGGTGTTGCAGCCAGCTCAAATGTCCTCTCACTGTCAAACACTGGTAGTGCTGAACTGAGCTGAAAACTCGCACCCCGTACTAGCTAAATATGTCATTTTTAAGCTTAAAGGAAAATCTGAGTATTTTTTTCACACAGAAAAATGTAATATTCAAGTTCCACGAGTGCAGATTCTGATTTATGTATAATGTCTGTTATATTTGGACCATATGGAGTTACACAGCAGAAAGTACTGCTATCAAATTAAGACACAAAAATCACACAGAAAAAATATTCATAAATACCTGGATTTTTCTGGGTACGCACCCACGTTCCTTTTCTTTCCCACTGAGCCCCTGACAATTCAGTCAGCAATTGCCAACCTTGGCTGCCAGCAACTTCCTTTCCTAACAGCAGTCAGCTGCCAGCTCTGAGAATAGCACCTGCCTGTTTCATTAGAGGAGCAGAAACAGCCTGAGTTCTGCAGAGCCCCTCGTTAGCTAAGCCCAGTTACATCTGGCTATTAATGACCCTTGAGAGTTATCATCTATTTTTATAAAGTTATCTCAGTTAAGTATGGTAAAAAATTATCTAGATACTAATTCTATAAATAAATAAATTTGAAACAGATACATTCTATAGATAATTCTAAATTGGTATGTTCTAAATACTAGGAGATAATAGATACTAATGGATAAATTCTAAATAGGCAAATTCTAAATACTAAAAATAAAATGCTAATAGATAAATTCTAAATAGATAGCTAGATTAATTCCAAATAGCTATTTTTTCCTTTAAAAAATTATTTTACAATTTGATGTAGAAAATATCTCCTTTATATCCACATTCCTCAGAGGCCACTTTCTCTAATAGGATGGTGACTTGCAGGGACTTATGTATCACTGGAGCTGGGGGTGCAGGGGCTGTGCTGAGCTCTCCCAGTCCACACCAGCACAATTTCACTTCCCAGCCAGCTCCCCTTGCCCCCAGGCTCTGGTTTGGTGAACAGGCAAGGCAGACTGTCCTCACTTTTAGGGGCTGCCACACACTGAGAAGCAATAGATGGAGGATTCAACCTAAGTGCAACCCTTTTCTGAGGAAGGTGGCCCCAAGCTTTTCTTCAAGGGAGAAGCCGATAGCTGCCAGCAGAAAGGAATAGGACTGGGTCTATGTTAGTCAATAGAAATTCTGGATTTTAAGCAGATTTTAACCTAATACAGCCAGGCAGACCTGCCTTCTGTTGCCTTTGTCTGGGCAATGCCCAGTATAAACACCATTATTTTGCAGCAAGATTTCCATATATTCTCTGATTTTCCCCAAAGCTGCAGTCTTATTTCCAAAACAGCAACCTGTATGCTTGGAGGGATGAGGCAAGGGGGCAACAAAACTTCCTCTTGAAGGAAAAACATCTTTAGATGGATCACAAGCCACGTTTGTCAAGTCCTAAGGAGCAATGGCATGAGAATTTCAGATGTACTTACCCCAGCCAGAGGCACTGGTAAAGTCATCCCTGCTATCCCATCACTGACAAGCACTTCCAAAAAAATCCAGCACAGCAATTTTTGGCATCACTAATTGACTGCAGTTCGGTGCTGCTCTTTGTCCTGCATCTGCTCTGGAGGACAACTCTGTTATGCTGGTTTACTAGGAACTCTTCAGCCCACCTCCTGGGATCCATCTGGAATGTTCCTCCATGCAGAAACACTGGGTTCATTCACTAAGGTTTTCTCAGACAATTCAGGATATCACAGAATGGTTTGGGTTGGAGGGGATCTTAAAGATCACTGCGTTCCAACCCCCCAGAAGGAGGGGGGATATCCACAAGACAGACTTGGGTTTTTGGGGGCACATACGAGAACAGAGTAAGGAGCTGTTTCCACGTTGAATTCTGCTTCTGGCAGTACTCCAGTCACAACTTGCTTCCCACTCCTTCTCTCAGCTCTGTCAGCACACAGAAGGGACTGCATCTGAACCACAGCAAAAAGTGAGCAACCTGCTTCCAAGGAAAGCAAAAGAGAAAAACAGTCTGCTGAGAGAGCTGCTTTTACAAGATGGTAAGGCTTCTGAGGAGCCATTCTGGACGTAAACCTTTGGAATGGAAGTGCCAGTCACTGATATCCACAACTTTTACGTCCAGTATCAAATCATCCATAATCATTGTTTAAAATATTTTTCCTGAGCAATAACAGCAGTATTGAACATATTCAGGGTAAGCCTGCTGTGTACAAGAGAAGAGAGCTGCAGGAAGGGTATTTGCTTCAACTCATGGTCCCAACCCACCACAATGCCAGAAAAAAAAAGAAACTTTAAAAGTAGTTGTTGATCAACATTTTATTTCACAAAAAGATCAGTTATCCAACATTTAATGGTATCAAACTCAAAAAAAATATTTCACTGCACTTTTTGTAAGAACTGCATTAAAAACCAATACAAAATGTTTTCATCCAACTGAAATACCAATTTTTAGAAAGAGCATCTCAGGGAGCTTACATCCCACATGTACAGATCAAGGAAAGCAAGAAACTAGACACAAAGCTTATAATGGAAGCACAACTCCCTTCCTACTCCTCTTTGACAGTGTCTCGCTCTATGTGTTTGTGCTCTTTACATGCTGTGTACTGAGGGGGATCCCACGGCCTCCCAGAAAATGGGTCTGTTTGGTGTATTTAGTACTGAGCAGCTCTGCTGCGTTTGTCGAGCTAACAGGTGACTGTCTCAAGTCATAGAATCTGAACAGCACTCCCAGGGCTGACTTTGTGTTGAGGGATAGGCCAGAACGTTTGCACACACAAACAGATGGGCCTGTTTCTTGATTCTATCACTGTCTGTTTGTTTACCACTGCAGACTGCTCTGCTGCTTAAGCTCTAAGTACTTACTCCTTAATCTAGCAATTCCCAAAATAGGAGACAGAAGCCAAACACGAAATCAACTGTGCCCAGTATTTATGACAGCATTTGGACCCTGTATGCTAATATTTAATGTCTAACAAAACTATAAATAAGGTTGCAACTAGAAAGGTTTTGGAATGACTGATGGGAACACTGGCCAGCAAGAGTCAAGGTTACTAATTCAACACAGTACAGATGGTAAGAAACTTTTATTCCATGAGGTAAAAACCCAACACATGCACAGTATTAATTCTAGGTCTCTTTAATTTAAGTCACAGCTTATGTAAATTTTACAATGGCACAGCCATGTTCTGCAATTCGCAAATCAGTTTTTTTGCTGGCAAAAATCCATGTGAGTTTGTTCAGTTACTGGGAAGAGTGCTCATGCCTTCTGAAAGGAACTGGGATCAACAGCTGACAACTTTTACAAGTTATTTTTACGGGGAATATTTTGGTTCATTTTCCTACACAAA
Organism: Rhagologus leucostigma; assembly: GCA_013397725.1. Taxonomy (NCBI): domain Eukaryota; kingdom Metazoa; phylum Chordata; class Aves; order Passeriformes; genus Rhagologus; species Rhagologus leucostigma. The sequence goes on from VZTD01005895.1 coordinate 390,693, forward strand.
TATTTCTGACACAGAAGGTTTTTTAAAGCTCTTTTAAAAGCACTTGGTAGGTTTTCTCTCTACCATCCACCCAACTGCGTATTGTTCAATGAGAACTTCAGATCTTTAGCATAAAAACAGACCCCACATACACATGTGGTTCATGATACCACATACAGCAGGACACTCCTTACCTGTCTGTACATCCTACCTTGAGGCACTTAACGTTTTTTTCAGATATACCTAACAATTCCAACTGAAAATCTCTTCCTATTTTAACAGCCTACTCACACCCAGGCACAGGCAGACACAGGCTATCCAAGGGCTATTCTTCCAGAACCATGCTCGCCAAAACCCCTTCCGGTACACGTGTTTGAACAGTAGGTCAGCTCAGGATTCTTGGGTTTTTTCTTATCTTTACAGTTCATCGTGCTCCTCTTTGGCCTCCTGATCTTTCAACTTGAATTCTTCAGCAGTAACTTTACCATTTCCATCTCGGTCTTGATTGGTGAACATATTTTTAACAATCTTTTCAAAATCAAAGCCAGGAGCTAATTTTCCTTTGCCAGTTTCAACTTGAGTTCGGATGTACTCCGAAAACTAAGAGGAGGGAAAGGAAAAGAAAACAGCTCACAGTGAAAAGGACATTTGAAAATGAAGAGTACTTACAGAAGCAGCATTTACTTGTTATCGATTATCCAGCATTTCACTACTTATTAAGTGTATGTAGGACACTGTTACTACTCTATGAAGTTTACCACCCAAACTGGACTAATTAGAACAGACACATGAAGTTAAATCACTCTTTGTGGAGCTCAGCAGGGATTTCCTCACTAATTCCAGTGGGTTTTGGGCCTGTAACAAGAAAACTTCTTTTTCGTAATTTCGGAGGAAGACGGGTTGGAGAGCTGGACACAGGAATAGCTCTGCATGGACAGAGGGCAGTAATTTTGCATGGCAATACATGAAGCTCACACTGTAAAGCAGAAACCCACCCACCTGCATCTTAGAGGAAGCAACACACAAGAAGGATGATTGCTGATGTGGAGAGCAAGAGCCTCATCCTACCTCTTTCTCTAAACCAGCAAAAGCTCTTTTCTTCTCTGCAAGGACAGACATGCAGGTAAACATAAGAGAGAAGATGGAGGTAAACATAAGAGAGAAGATGGAGATGGAAGGAAAACAAAGATGTGGAAGAGAGTGCTAGGAAAAGGGAAAACAAGAATTCGATTTTACCGTATTAGGTTTTAAAACCCTCAAAGGCATTTCATGCTGTTCCACAGGGCCCCAGCCTGCCCCTTAAGCCCTGCAGGCAGCACCACTCCAGGGAGAAAAGAAGGGACAGAGAAGAAGGGACAAAACAGAAGGACAGAGAAAGGTGACAAAGAAGACTTCAGAAGAGAATAAAAAAATAGAACTCCTCGGTTAAAAGAAAAGGCACAGGAAAACCTCACAGAGGTTTATGTTTTCAGAGATGGCGTAGTAAAAGCTAGTGGCTTTCAACCGAGGCACCCAATGACATTCTCACAACGCAGATTTTAAAAGCAAGGAAGGGGAAGAACTTGACTGCACAGCACGCAATTCACGTGTGTAAGGAGTGGCCACTGGCATTGCCAGGCTCCGGAAGAGATTAGACACTTCCTGGATGCACTGCTGCAGGCTCAGCTTTGGCTCAAGAATTCACCATAAACTGCCAATTAACACTGAAACAGACACTGAGAAGGCTGATACAGCAAAGGAATGTTGGATATCAACTCTGCCTCTTACACTTATGCCCTAAGGATTTGTTGTTGACCAAGGAAACCACAACAGTAAATGATCTTACACAGAATGGCCATTCTTACAGTCCTCTTTTCTTTTTTTGGCTCTATCTCTAAAGCTGAATAACCATGTTTTAGCTGACACCCTGCCTTCCTGTTCCCTCGATGACAAACACCATTTCAGAAGAAGAGAAAAAATTGAGGAAAAACTCCATCTTCAACGCTGGCACTGATGGTGGTAGAAGAAAACCACTGCAGGTGTTTTCGTTGTCTCTGCTTACCTCCTCCAAAAGAACCTCTCCATCATGATTCTGGTCTATTTCTTCAAAAAGATTGGGAGAGACTTCCCCGTTCCATACAAACATGTATCCTTCAGGCAAGCCGGACACCAATTCCAGCAGTTCAATGTCGAAAACTAATACAGCACTACCAGGCACTTCTCCTTCTGTCACAACAAACAGCAAAGAGGGGTATTTATTCTCAGTCACATTGAAGGGATATTTCCTTCTATTCCATAATTAAATTTATCTTCCTGCTCCAAATGGCACTTCTCTAGTGTGATCCCTAGCCCATCAAATCTTCCTGTTCACTTCACCAGGGGTGATCATAAAAGAAACCTTTCATAATAAAACTGAGGCACTGGAACAGATTGCCCACAGAAGCTGTGGATGCCCCATTCCTAGGAATGTTCAAGGCCAGGTTGGAATGGGGCCCTGAGCAACCTGTTCTAGTGGAAGGGGTACCCGCCCATGGCAGGGGGCTTGGAACTAGCTGATCTTTAAGGTCCCTTCCAACCCAAACCATTCTATAATTCTGTGATTCTAACTGCATCCATTTTTTTACTTTTAAAAACTAAAATTGTGGGAATAATTCATCTTCCTTTATCTTGCCAGACACTGTGTATCAGCGTACTTCTGTGAGACTCAACAGTATCGCAACAGCTTCAGATATTACCCCAGTGAAACCATGGAAGGAGTTTAATTTAGCCTTGAAAAAGAAAAATCAAGCTCACTTCTAGTCTTCCGTTTTCAAGAGACTGCAAACAAGCGACTTCTTCAGACAGCTGGGTATATAGCAACCCACTAACAAATCATGAAATGTTTCAGAACATGTGTATCAAATGTAACTTGAATGACGGCAAATACCTATGACAGGTACTTCACACAGCAGACTTTTCATGTTATGAGAATATTTTCACTTTATTATACAAAGCTATGCAATTATATAGAATGTATAATAGAGAAAATCATGTATAAAACATTGCATATATATAATACTCCTAATTTTTCACAGAAGACAGGTACAAGTGGAAATGCATTCTTATCTCTTAATGCAAATTAACTCTCCATTAAGCTCTGCACGTGTTGCCTGACAGTGTTTATAAACTACAAACTGTTCTGGAGCTATTCAAAGAACATAGCAACTTATGCAGCTGTTTCCATATACATCAGAATTCGGTGATCTTGGTGATCTCCTGACAGACTCCTTTCCCTCAAATCTTTTAACTTGGAAGACCAGAAACAACATACTGGGACATGAAAGTTCTTGTCACTTTTATATCATTCTTTTTATTACTGCTGCCCCTGTCATTAAAAATTGATAAGCCTTAATGCCCTAAAGCTGCCTTAAAATGTATTGGTGCTGGAGTTTTAAGAGCACCAATACACTGTTTCACATCTCACACTCAGTTTATGTATTTTCTGAATTTTGAGTTTTCTTTGAATTTCCTAACATATTAGTGCTGACCAGTCCCCTACAGCTCTGTTTTCTGAATAACATGTTGCATGTCCAAACACAGGCACTCAACTCCCTATCATGGAAAACAGTGTTTGCATCCCTCTGCAACACCAGACTGCCTGGAGCTTTCTGTTCTGACAAAGCAACATTACTGGGGGCGCGTGTTCAGTTCTGTACTGTGATGGTCTTTCTATTGGCCACAGCAACAGCATGACTTGAAATGCAACACAGACAGCATGTTCATTCCACTGGGGAACGGGGTGGAGGGGGAGTGTCTAAAATAATGACATCAAAAACCTCAAAAAAAAATCCCATTCAAGCAGCTAAGAGACACTCACCTTATGATTTTATACATATGAACTAACAAAACATGCATGCCTGTGTTTCAGTCACTCAAGAGATGCTAAGTGGATGTGCACTTACCAACTCCATCTTCTCCATAACCTAGGTGAGGTGGGATAACGACTGTCCGTCGTTCCCCAACACACATGTCCTGAAGGCCCATGTCCATCCCCAGCACCACCTGACCAGACCCCAGAACTATGTTGTAGGTCTTGCCAAGGCTGTGTCTGGAAGAGAAAAATGAGGAAAAAAATCAACATACAATAGAGAATTTCTATTGTTCAAAATTACCACAGAAGTAGCAGTTTCTAGTAGTGTCCTATCATTGCCAAAAATTAACCTAATACCCAATGCCTTGTTCTACCAAACAGTTACCTGAGGTTGTTCTCAAGTTACAGCCAGCAGACAAGTCTCTGCTGCTGACATGTCCTCTGGCACTAAAATTATAGGCTTGTTGAATAAAATCCAGTTAAAATCATTAATTGTACCAATTACACCCCCAAGGTATTTTATCTTGAAATAAGGGCTTTTGCCTTTCACAGATTTTTAACGGTTGTAACTGGACTTTTCAGCAGATGTAAAAATTCCAGGTGTAGATCCACCCCAGGACCACCAACTCTATACAGGGATCTGAGCGCATTCCCATGGATCAGCCATTCCTTTAATGAAATCAGTCACTATTATGTAGCAGTTATTAACACAAATAGCTACTACTACTGCTAGTTAACCATATTAAATTTTGAATTATACCTTGCTGCCTGTGGCTCATTTCTAAAATTAGAACACATCACAAGTTAAAAGCCCAAAAGTTAAACGTGTATTGTGATTCTAAAAGCAGAGTGTGCAGCATTAAGGCTCTTTATTGTATTGGTCGCCTTTCTTTGGTTATTTGGCTTGGCTGTGCCTCTGCAGGACATGCTTGTACAACAGAGTATTATTTGGAAAGAAAACAATTCAGTGGCTAAGAGGTCAGCCTTAAAATTAGGAGCACATGATTCACGATCTTTGATTCTCTAAAAACTGCTTTGAGTAAGATGGTCTCGACATCCCTTGGTTCCTGCTACAAAATGGGAATTGAGCATTCCTGACATATAAGCAGTGTTTTGAATCCAAACACGTTACTTGTATACATCCTTGCCTACAGCATCGCACCACGTGCTCCAAATTAAGGCAGCTTTTCAGCTCTGCAAGCTATTGTGTACATTGTGAAACCTATGAGCTGTTTCCTGTGTTAATTATAACCAGGTTAAAAATAGCATTTCCCAACTTCCCTTCCAAAAAATAAAATGTTGTTTGGATGACTTGCACTATTCAAAAGATCAAGGCAAAAAAAAGGAAGCTAACAGAAATATTCTTGTAGCTGTGTGCCAGGTTCACTTCAGTTCAACAGGAGACAGACTGGAACAATCTTTTGCTTCCCTCATAAACCTACTGCCAGCAGGGAGGAGGAAGAGGCCTATTATCCTCACAGCCACGATCAAACCCTGTGACAGTTTCTCCAGGCTGACACTTAAAGCAACACTTTAATACGTATGAAATGTATTAATACAATACAGGAGAACCAATGTGTGCTGTACATGACAGGTGACCACTAACTATAAACCACACTCAAGATATCTTTAACTAGACCACAACAAGTAGCCCTACCAGACCTCTCTCAGGAGCATTGAATCAGCACAGAGCACAAATCCTACCCAAGAAACTGAATAAACCTGGACAGTTCACTCACGATGAGACATGTGTTGTCCTGGCATGACTGGCCCAGACACTTGAACTGGCCCATTTAAACAGAATGCCATGCAACAAGTTTCATCACTCCACACATATTGTTTATGTTCTTCTCCAACACACTCCTACATACTTTTTGTTCCTGGTTCTCTCATTATGCTATGACAGATTGTCTTTTTCTTCTCCTCCTCCTCCTATGTATCTTTGGCAGACAGACATAAAGAGAAAAATACATTCTACATAAATACTCAGTTAAAAAAAAAAAAATCTTTATTCCCTGCTAGCTTGCTTTGTAGGGAATTCATTCTGCCTTCACAGCTGCTGGGAGTGTTTTCCTTACCAGGTTATTCAAATACCTACGTGGAGTCTAGCAAAGTTCCATCCAGTAGCGAAGCATTGTAGTGATATTTCAGGTAATCTCCCCTCTTGCTCAGTACGGTGCAGTTGGAAGGTTTGTAGTGAACAGTAATGCTGACTGAATCTGAGGGGTTGTGGAAGTCCACCACATGGATGTCAAAGACCAGCACCGCAGATCCTGGAATCTTTCCTAAATAGGAAGCAAATTAGACAAATAGAGAAAGAAATGGTACCCAAACAGGCGTATGATGTCCAGGTACTGCACCCTGGACAGTAGGAATATGTATTCTTGCTGTTTGCTACCGAGTCATTTTGCTCTTCTCATTCAGAATTAAAGGATGCAACAGAAGCAAGCTGCATCCAGTGTAGGAAAAACAACCAGCAGGAAAGCACTAAACACGCACTCAGTTCAACGGTGAAGGAAAAACTTTTATTATTCTGAATTTTAAAATTTTGCAGAAATGAAGCAATAACCTTGTATTTCCTGTGACCATCCTAAATAACTCATTTGTGGTCCGTGTACCAATTCAATATTGATCATCGAAATTCTCAAGAACTTCTCATGTTTCAAGGAACATTTTTATGTGTAAAAGGTTACAGTTTCTTAAAATATCCTAAAAGCGGGCAACTTCTTCCCCCTCTTCCCAGGATTATGTGCATTACCAGGATTGACAAGACACATCCAAGATTGGGGTTTGTCAGTAAATTCTAATTGGAGTCTAATTCCAAATCAACAGCACAGAACTTGCATTCCCAGAAGAAAGGCTTTTCTTCTGAATCACTTATCCAAGTAACATCCCAGGAGGCACTTTTTGAAACACCAGCCACAACGCTGTGATCAGCTAGAAGGGTTATCCTACTCAGCCTCTCACAGCAATCTGTTTAGATAGCAATGAGTGTTCCCAAAGGAATGTTAATTGTATATTACATATACACGGTTACTTCACTGTTACACGCATCCACCATTTACAGAGGTGGCTTAGAAGTCCACAAAACCTGTGGCTGTGCAAGGAATGGGGAAGAAAACTTTACATGATGAACTCCTTCAGCATAGAGAGTTTAAGACACACAGGAAGGAAGATCTCACACTGCAGAGCTCCTGGCATCCAAGTACCAGTCTGCCTGAACCACTAATCATCCAAATGAATTCAGGCTACCAGTTACACGTGAGATTGTTCTGTATTCTTATTGTCCTACCTATTTAGTTAATTAAAATAATCCTGCAAACTCTGGATGTGGTCTTGTCAGTTTGATGTCCACAAAATAATGAACTAATTCATAAACCTTTCAAATGCCAGAAAAATGAAAATACACACAGATGAACTAAACAATAAAGGAAACCTCATTAACTACAGAAGACTTGAATGCAAAGCCAAGCTCACCTCTCCCTTCTTCTCCATATCCAAGATGAGGGGGGATTATTATTCTTCTTCTTTCACCAGTGCATACACCCAGCAAACCTTCATCCATTCCAGCAATCACATAACCTTTCCCAACATAGGTGTCATACGTACGGTTTCGCGAATAACTACGGAAAATATCTGCATTTTAGCAGTGTCAGGTGTACTCAAGGAAACATGGACTCTTGCAATAGCTCTGCAACACAATTCTTAAACCATTTACGGAGAAACACACAGTCATTAACCAGCACCAGGGAGGCACAAAGGAGCTATGTTCCATGGATCCAGGCCACCGGGTTTCATCAGTCAGTGACACACAGGTCACTGATTACCCAGCAGTGAGACCCTGGCTAGCGAATAGCCAGCAAATTTGCAAATTCATTTCTACTGTATCTTGAAAGAAAAATCACACTTGTTTACATATTTTAGACTAAACACAAAACAGGCTTTGACAAGTAACTGAAAAAAAATGGTTTACTCCTTTAAAATTTCCTCCGCCCTGACTCTACTTTAATAAGCACTTATCAGCTAGATATGACATCCTGTAGACTACCTTATTTTGCAACCACAGCTATGTAGTCCAACTACTAGAAGGAGCAGGGGGGATAAATAGGTTCTCCTGGGATGCTCAACATTAAAATGAGTCATGACAACATAACAGTATCAACACCATCCCTCCCTTTCAAACCAGGCCAACCACTTACATAGGTTGGCCTATAGGTTGAAGGACCTTGGAAAACATCTAATGATAGAATAAAACAAGGCTACAACAACAAATGATGTTTAATACAAGGACGTGACTGTCTTCTGCCTTTCTTCAAGGCATGTTACACGAAGGCACAGCCCAAGACAGAGAAGGCAGAAAGGTTTTAATTCATCTTTACAATGTAGCTCTGGGAAAGAACTAAACCAGTACGGGACCAGACCCTGATGTAATTCAGAGGTTTATTCAACTGCTCTAAGTCCAGACAGCCTTGGCTGAGCTGCCCAGGGAAGTTCTGCAGCTGAATATTTCAGAGTAAAAAGGAAAAGGAAAATATTATTAGAGCTCTCAACCCTAGCCATTTGCAGAGCTTTTGGCATGCTCCCTGTACTAGTGAGGGAAACTTTGTCCTGGATAGCTCCAGGGTTTTCAATCCCTATTGTTAGCTGCTCAGTTTCTTCATTTATGAATTCTGCAGCAGGTCAGGATACCATGTGTTAATGAACAAGCCCTTTAACAACTGTCAGCACTTCAGAATGATGTAGAGGCTGCTGTCTACAAAGCATTTATTATTATTTCTTGACAGCAACCCTAATATAAGTACCACAGCTATTTTCAAAAATTGATTAATTACTACAGACAATACTTATATCTCAAAAAAGAGAAACAGGTGCACTGTGGATAAGTTTTAAGTTCTTAACCTATAAGCTTTCACAAATTGTAAATCAAGCTCTACATTGATGGCTGCTGTAGTAGTACTAAACATTTTTCCCTGAGCTTATTTTGTAAAACATTTTACATTGGCCCATTTTCACATCCTTTTATCTACTTCTGCCAGCTGTTCTGAAAGTTGGAGTGGGATAGTAAAGCACTATTCCACTAAAAGCAAATAAAAGTCACAGAAAGCTACAAGAGTATTATTCATCATATGATTATGCACACAAGGCTCATGTGCCCACAGAGCTTTGAATTTATTGTCACAGTAATCCCTGTTCCTTTATCACAGAAAACCCCTGTTGCTGAATTCTGCAATTCCGTAATTCAGTCTTGAAAGACATTAGCCTTCAAAATGCAAACAGTTTTCAAGTATAAATACGATTAACCTCACGCTAGCCACTAGCACACTGACTCACAATTCTCAGGACATAAAATGGAAATCATATTTATCTTCTCTCTCTTCAGTGGTTATTACCTATTTGGCAGATAAACTCTGGGGCAAAGAGTCTTCAGGCTTGTGTGCCTAAAGCACACGGCTTCACTGGGTGGGTCACTACCCCTAGATGGCGTCTGTGACAACGCCACAGTACAAAACAGCTCTTTTCCTTCCCATGCGGAAAAGTTTCCTACGAGTCTTTTAAAAACACTCCAAGTCCACTCAATATTTTCAAAAAGGAAGGAAAAGCAAAGAACTGTGTTTGAACATATTATGGACACGACAGAGGAGTCAAACTGGAAATGCAGTCTGTAGAGCTGAGTGGTTTGGTTACCTGGAATCAAACAATGTGCCATCCAAAAGTGTGCCGTTGTAATGGTATCGGAGAAAGTCTCCTGTCTGGCTTCTCCGCTCGCAAGATTCGGGCACGAGCTGGTTCTCAATAGCAATACCATCCTTGGGGTTATGTAGATCTAGCAAAACCACATCAAATACAAGGGAAGCCTGGCCAGGGATCTCCTTACCTACAAAAGTGTTAGAGCAGAAAATTTTAAGAAACAGCAGGTGTTCTAGCAGAAGCCTAAACATGTTTGTTGAAGAAAAGTAACGTACTGCCAACTATCAAGCACCTCCCCTCCCAAAATAAATTAGAATCACAGAATATCTGAATTGGAAAGAACTCACTATGATCACCAGTACAACTCCTGGTCCTGCACAAGGCACCCCAAGAATCACACCATGTGCCTGAGAGCATTGTCCAAACACTTCTAGAACTCTGTCAGGCTCAGTGCTGTGACCACTTCCCTGGGGAGCCTGTTCAGTGCCCAACCACCCTCTGGGTGAGGAACATCTTCCTAATATCCAATCTAAACCTCCTCTGACACAACTTCAGAGGTCCTGTCACTTGTCACCAGAGAAGAGATCAGTGCCTGCCCCTCCTCTTCTCCTCATGAGGAAGCTGCAGACTGCAATGAGGTCTCCACTCAGTCTTCTCCAGGCTGTACAGACCAAGAGACCTCAGCAGCTCCTCATACGGCTTCCCCTCAAGGCCCTTCACCACCTTCATTGCCCTCCTTTGGACATTCTCTAACAGCTTAATGCCTTTCTTATATTTTAGCCCGCAAAACTGCCCCCAGAACTCGAGGTGAGGCCACCCCAGTGCAGAGCAGAGCAGGACAATCCCCTCCCTAGCCTGGCTGGCGATGCTGTGCCTGATGCCCCCCCAGGACACGGGTGGCCCTCCTGGCTGCCAGGGCACTGCTGGCTCATACTGAATTTGCCATCAACCAGAAGCCCTAGGTCCCTTCCCATGGTGCTACTCTCCAGCATCTCGTCTCCCAATCTGTCCATACATCCAGAGTTGCCCTGTCCCAGGTGCAGAATCCAGTTTGTTTAATTTCACATGGCTGGTGATTGCCCAGTTCTCTAATTTATCTAGGTCTCTGCAAATTTGCTTCTAGTCAGTCATTTTTTGTTTCAGTGGGTTTTTCACTGAATTCTCCAACTCAATTATTTCCTTCCATCACTATCTCTAGTGATGGCACTGCCTCACTGAAAACAAAGGCCTCTTCAGCAACACCCATCTTAGTCAATACACAGCAGGTCCATCTGAGCTGCATGGTTTAGTCTACCAGTATTCCCAACACACTTCATGGAAGTGCATAAAATAATCATTAGAACACAAATCTGGTACATCTGCTCCTCCCATCCTGTTAATGTCAAAAAAGGAGGCCACACAGTGAAAGCTGAAGAGGGGCAAATTGAGTATTTCAGTGAAAAACTACCTTCCTGTCAATGTACAATTTGCAGTGTGCATTGCTTTGAACGAGAACCACTGAGTTCAAGATCTTGGCAAAATTCTAAAACAAAAACTTCCCAAAGTTTTGTTATCCATGGAGATGGATCACAGTTAATTGTAATGAAGCCACGGAAGGGGTATGAAACCTTGTACACCACAGACACAACCTTAAACATCAGAGCAGAGAAAGAATATAAGAAAAAGTCACAAACTCCACTTAACTGCCCCATTATTTAACACGGGGACCTCTATGTATGATCTGCAGGCTGCATAGTCTTACAAGACAATCCATTTTGTAGTTATTGCTAGGACATTTGTTGAAAAAACAAAACAAAACAAAACAAAACCTACCTGGAATTAAAAATACATTTAACACTTTTTTTTTTCTTAAAAGTTTTCTGCTTTCTGTAGCAGTCTGAAAGAATTATGTAGTCACCTGTCTTCAAGTTTTTGGCGCCACTAGATATTAATCAGATATTATATTCCCTGATTGAAATGAAATTTCAGTATATAAATACTACAGTTGTATCAACAATATGTCTGTTGAGCAGTGTCTACCCGAACAGGGTAATAATGCTGCCCATGAATTTAAAATACAGAAAGTTTGTTTTAAAACATGGATGACTTGGATTGAAAAAAAAAAAAAGGAATAACTAAAGGAATAACTTTTACCATCTCCATCTTCTCCATATGCCAGGAAAGGTGGTATTGTGATAATGCGCTTCTCTCCTACGCACATTCCCAAGAGACCCTGGTCCATACCAGGAATCAGCCATCCAATTCCCACATAGGTATCATAAGTTTGCATCCGATTATGGCTAAACATGAGAAAGAAAAAAAAAATCACAACCAAACGTCAGACAGCCATAGGAAAGAACAATATTAACCTTTAAATCCACATACTATGCACAGCGTAACTCACGACTAGCTAGTCCAAAAGTATTGGTCCTTCATTTACCAAGGGCTGGCTGGGAAGTTTTCCAGGGTGCTTAGCTAAGTCAGAAACCTAACACAGGCTTTGAATAGTGGCTCACAAATACAATGGCAGCTGTTTTTAAAGCATCGTTTTCCACTGGGCTCTAACGAAGCACACGTGCCGTACACTTAAAATCTCAGTAAGAAAGCGTTAGTGGTTAGTGACTTTCATTACAAAGCCTGCTAAGTTTACAAAACTTGTATCTAATCTGAACAGCTATACTAGTCATAGAGACTTTTAACTGACTGCAATAAATAGTAATATAAATACAGCGAATTAAATTTAAAATTTAAAAAAGCATCTGGATTGGTAATGCCCGTGAAGAAATAATGCACAGTTTTATTGGTTTGAGTCAGTGCTGCTATCCTATAATCCCTGAATAAATTACTAACACATATATCATGCCAGCTTTCATTTCCTGTGTTTCTGGGCAATTAGCATTAATTGTTACACAGGTGAAAGGGGAGCAAATGAGGGTGAGATACCTATTAGACTACACAAAGACACACAACCCAGCTGCATACCTTGAATCAAACAGAGTTCCATCTAAGAACGTTCCATTGTAATGGTACCGTACAAAGTCAGACACCTGAACTGTCCGAGGACACTTCTCAGGTTTGAAGTAAGTCTGAACCTGCACTTCATCCTCCGAGTTCCAAAGATCTATCAGGAGCACATCGAAATGGAGCACAGCATCAGGGGGTATCACACCAGCTGCAAAAGCAAAACAACACACACAGTCTTCCTTCCCTTTTTATACAAGGTATCAGCGAAAAGAAACCAATCCATGCATACCCTAAAAAACTGCATAATGCACACCTTATTTCCTGTTGTGTTTACAACTCCTTGGCCCCTTGCCATTGCTGCAGCTATTTATGGGGGGAATCTAGCAAGATGAACTGCTATCACAGCTGCCCATCAGGAAAACTTGAGTTAGCATTTGTTGCCTCTCTGAGGCTGTAGAACAAAGATACTTTTGGAACTGACAAGACCTTGTGCAGCACTGCAACGCCAAAGCACGATTTTGGTTTAATTAAGTATTTAACAGGGAGGCAGATATAAATAAACAGGAAGGTTCATCTCCTGAAGGTCCTCTACAGTGAACTGCTCTTCCTTCAGCGTGCAGAGGGAGTCTGGAGAGATCACTTTAGCCTATAGGCTTAACAAACACCTCTGAGGAACAGGGGATAACCTTCCTGAAACTCACTACTTGCAGTTTCTACCCTTCTCTTCTGTGGCTCCATTTCCTCTCTGCTCTGTTGAATCCCTTACACAACCAGCTGGCCCGGTGCTGTACTTACGGACGCCTTCACTTCCGTAGGCAAGCTTAGGTGGAATTTTCACGAACCGACGCTCATTCACACACATGCCGACCAGGGCTTGGTCCATCCCAGCAATAAGCTGACCTTTGCCCACAAACACGTTGAAGGTGGATCCCCTGTCATAGCTGAAGGGGGAAAAGCAGGCAAAAATGTTAGTGGCTCATTTACACCTCCTTCCACTTTTTTTCTTTTTTTTTTGAAAGAGAGAGTTAACTGCATGCTGTCGCCCTCTTGCCTTGTTAGCATAAAATTATCACAAGACAGCTCCTAAAGGAAGGGGCAAATCCAAGCGTTCCTGAGACTTCAACACAGTTGTCCTTCTGTTCACTGCTCACCACCTATCTGAAACACATTCTAGCAGTGTGCAATGTGTACTACAGGCACCTGAATGCCAGACCTACGAACAGCTAACTGACACACTAATATTAAAAGCAGGACTGGAAAATTAAGGAAGAAAAGGAAAAGTTAAACACTGTCATGAGACATGAAAGGATGACTGCTCCCACAGCAGGATCTCAGCATATTGATTTTACCAGCATCACAAAAATATTAAAGAATATCTATAAGCTTTACAATGTGAGATACCACAGTTCCAATCTCTGTGGGAGAAGAGGAAAGGGAAAAGATGCCTTTTTAAGTAATAGCTGTGAGGTTTACCAATAGGTTATTTATTCTGTCCTCCACTTTCACAGCTCTCATTTAAAGCACAGAGACGTGTTTTAAACAGCAAGTTTGCCAGATCAAGAATCAAGAAACAAATGAAACGATCTTCCTCTGTGATAACACACGAATATTCAAAACGTAAAAGAAATAATGCTTAAATGACTCAAAGTTTTCCAGAGGGGATGGAGAACAGCAGTGTTACCACAGCAGAACAGCAACACTAGCTTACATGGTTAGTTTGGCCACCTTAAATCTGCACAATGACCCCACTTTGCTGTACCTGAATTACTGCTATTCAACTTTTTGAAGCGATGTATAAAACACATGTCAAGAAGCATTTCAAAAGCTTCATGCCTATTTTTAAACTTTTACTGCTTCTATTTTCCCAAATCCCTTTATAACTCCAAGGACTATTTTTTACATTTATATATATATAAAAGTCAGACCTGGGGGGAGAAAAAAAAAGGCTTGTGCCTTTTGCATGCTAAAATTCTGGAAAGCAGCCAGTAACTAGACATCCCTAGGGAAATGATGTCAAACTTTCCTTCGAAGACTGTACACATCACTTCCACAACATACTGAGCCTCCTGACAGACCCACAGCCTTGAATCTCTCAAATATTTTACTGAGTGATCTCTCTGTTTGCTCCATCTTTTTTTTTTTGTCTGGTAAACATTTCTCTTAAAGTAGACAACCCTCTATTACTGAGCATTCACTTTTGGTTGCAGTAATATTCCCAATCTCAGGAAAGGATGGAAAATATTTCTATTAGCCCCCAACAAATTCTGTTATACACACAAAACCATAATTCAGATGTTAAGACTAGTAACACAACAGGTTCTAAGAAACCCCCCAAAATGGTATTTTGTAGCAATTGACAAAGCTTGGCAATACATCTGGGATGAACTTAGAACACAAGAGCTTTCTTTTTAGTAAAATAAGTGTACAATTAAGAGAACATTGATGCAAAGCAGAGAACTGAACAAAGCACTGATCACACCATGCAGCTTTGCAGGACTGACTTTGCAGATTCCTCGAAACTAAGCAAAATTTGTTTCTATTAGTGGAATTGACCAAATTAATAGTAGATGACTAGGCAATTAAATTCAGACTTTTAAATGCAAATCATTTTATGGCCAATGAAATAAAAAATGCAAATGCTGATGCAAAAAAAAATAGTAAACAGCTAATAATAATAATAATATGCTTATGTATGTGGCACAGTCATGATTATTAAGACTTTGTCAACAGCCTGATAGTAGCAGTATTGCTGGCTGCTACTTGGAAATACAGAAAATTAATTTTAAAACTCAAGAACATTTTCAAGAGGTGAAGAAGGAACAGAGCAAAACTGCCCTTAGCTCAGCATCTAGAGTATTTTCTAGACTGATTTCATAGTAGTGTTCGATGAAACTGATGCCGGTAAGCACGTCCATAAACTTCAAAAAAAGCAAACAAACACACATAAAACAGGTAAGAAAATGGGCTTTCTAATAGGCTTATTTTTGTATAAATTGACTAAATCTCTTTAACTCTTATGCAGGGAACACCAAAGATTTTATAACAAACACTCCGAAATATTTCTTCCATTAACCTACAGAAGATAAAATCCTCCTATTTTTTCCACATCTCAACATGATAAAACACTGTCATCAGTCTTAAAAAAGATCACAGTGAGTAACAAAAGTGTACATCAACAGGAGCTGCCATCTAGGAAAAAACTGAGCAGAACAGACCTGATATTTTGCACCCCTTTGAAATGAAGGCAGCCACAAAAATATTCATTAGACTAGACTACCACTATTACTACTTATTTACTGATATTTAGAGTACCCAAAGAGATAAATGCTGTACAGCCTGCACAGTCTGTTCCTGCCCCAAGTAATTTGGAACAAAATGGCAAGGAACTTGGAACTAAAATGAGAGCCAGCACCTGGGCAGCCCCTCCAGGTGCCCTGCTTCAATGCACAAGTTTGCTGGTACAACTCAGGGTGTAAGGAAGCCTCAGCAGGTATCTGTAGAAATCAGAAACACACTTCTGAACACATGGCCAGTTTTCCAACTGTCACATATTTATAAAATAAGCCACAAGGATGCTGCCTTTGTGTGTCTTCACATCCACAGCTGAGACTTATGTTCCAAGCCTGACAGGTGCCAATGGATTCACTGTCTGTACTGTGCCTTTTCACTGAAACTGCACCAACACCAGCTGAAGTGCCTGCTACCACATCCCCCATTCTAGTCGGAGAAGTGCTGGTGATAAGGCACTACTGGCATACTAAGTACAGTCAGCTCCAGAGGGAGAACTGACCTTTGAAGTTATTTCCCTAAGGCTGTAGATTTTCCTTGAAGCACAAGGCAGATTACCAGGATTACTGAAAATACATTTTGCTTTATCCTTCTGAGTAATACTTTGATCAGTGGCAATGAATGAAGTAAGAAAAAACAAATAAGCTGTCAGCAGCAGCAGCATCCTTCACAATCTCCTGATCCCACTATTTAGGCTTCCTGATCCCAAAATAACAGCAGGAAAGCAGCCAGGCACTGCACTGTACATAGGTCACATTTATTCAAGGATAAAGTATCCAAAAAATTCTATGTAAGTACAGCCTGATAATTCTTATATTTCCGGCAAGGATAATGATTCAGAATCACTTGCATTCAAGTAGGTCTGAGCCTGAAGAAGAGATAGGAAATCTACAGAATGAAACAGGCAGGAAATCACTACTGTGAGAGACTGTGATACCATATAAACTCCTGTTTACCGGGCTAAGGCTAGCTGAATAACCTTATGGTCTTCACTCTTGGAGCAGAAAGCTCCCATTCAGCGCCTTGGAGAAGCAGCTGAACGAATGTGATGGAGATCCACAAGGGCAAGCACACTACTGTGAACTGGACCCAGTCACTACAGAGGTCTTGCCCCCTGTCTCCAGCGGTCACACCCCAGCTCTCTGCCCTTCGTGTTTCAAAGACATCTTTCCGTGGTGGTCTGGATGTCCCGCCTTCCCGCATGTACGACACTGCCCATCCTGCCGCTGACCTGCTTCAAACTGGTCACCTCAAAAGTGCCCACGGGGCACTGCTGGAAGAGCAGCGGAACCTGAACCGAACGTAAACCGCAGCCTTCACCTGGCGCCACAGTCTCTGCACAGACACAAAAAGAACCACCCCCGTGGGGGACAGCACCTCTCGCTCCCCTCCTCTCCCCCTCACGGTGACCAACCAAACCCCGCGGGGCTGCAGCCGCGGCGGGCTTGTGCCAGACCTGGAGTCGAAGCGGGTGCCGTCGGGGAAGGCGCCGAGGTAGTGGTAGCGCACGAAGTCCCCGGGGCGCACGGCCCGCGGGCAGCTCTCGGGCACGAAGCGCCGCTCGATGCCGAGCTCGGTGACGTCCCGAGGGATTTCGGCGGCGGGCACCGGCGGCGCCTGGCAGGCCGCCCAGCTCTCCAGCAGCGCCGGCAGCAGCAGCAGCAGCGACCCGCAGCCCGGGCCCCGCCGCCGCACGGCCGCCGGCCCCGCC
>VZTD01005895.1:408278-448142 GCA_013397725.1 Rhagologus leucostigma
CGGCTCCCCCCGCCCGCCGCGGCGCTGCGCAGTCCGGAGCGCAGCGGTGGCACCGCCGCCCCCCGCCCCGCGGCCGCCCCGCTCCCTCCCCAGGCCGGAGGTGCGACGTGGCGCTGGCCCCGGCCGCCCTCCCGGCGCTCCTCCGCTCCCGAAGGTAGCACGGGAGGACCCCGAGAGTCGTAAACACGCAGCCACAACCCCGCCATTTCCCGCAGATTTCCCGCAGCTCTTGGGAGCGAAGCTGGACGCCCTGGGAGGGACCGAAAACTGACCCCCCGCATCAGGGCTTTTTGTCACTCTGCCTGCACACGTACTCCGTGCAAGACTTGGAATATTTGCAAGTTTAAAGTCCCATCGCAAATACTCCCATTTTAGATCAAACCCCCAAAGATACGAGGTTGTGTTGGCGGATGCAGTGCTGTCACCAGTGCTGACACAGGGATTTGCAACTCCCTGGCGGGGGACCTTTGCAAATGACACAGAGAAAAGACAGAATCAGAGAATGTTTTGTGTTGGAAGGGACTTCAAAGATCATCTAGTTCCAACCCTCTGACATGGGCAGGGATATATTTCAGCAGATAAGGTTGCTCTGAGCCCCATCAAACCTGGCCTTGAACACTCTCAGGGATGAGGCATCCACAACTTCTCTGAGCAACATGTGCCTGTGCCTCATCACCTTTACAGTAAAGAATTTCTTCATAATATCTAATCTAAACCTATTGTCTTTCAGTTTGATTACATTCCCCCTTGTAAATAGTCCCTCTCCATCCCTGTTGTAGTACTTCAGGTACTGGAAGGCTGCAATTAGGTCACCCTGAAGCCTTCTCTTTTCCAGGCTGAACAATCCTAGATCTCTTAGCCTTTCCTCATGGGGGGTGTGCTCCATCCCTCTAATTGTCTTGGTGGCCTCCTTTGGACTCACTCCAACAGATCCATGTCCTTCCTGTGCTGGGATCCCAGAGCTGGATGCAGCTCTCCAGGTGGGGTCTCACCAGAGCAGAGCAGAGGGGCAGAATCCCCTTCCTCGCCCTGCTGGCCACGCTGCTTTGGATGCAGCCCAGGACACGTTTGGCTTTCTGGCCTGCAAGTTCACACTGCCAGCTCACGTCCAGCCTCTCATCCATCAGCATCCCCAAGTCCTTCTCCCCAGGGCTGGTCTCGATCTGTTCAGCCCTCAGCCTGTGCTGATACCAGGGGTTGCCCCAACCCAGGTACAACACCTTGCACTTGGCCATGTTAAACCTCATGAGATTCTCATGGGCCCACTTCTCCAGCCTGTCTAGGTTCCTCTGGATGGCATCCTGTCCTCTGAGTGTGTCAACCACACCACTCAGCTTAGTGTCATCAGCAAATTTGCTGAGGGTGCACTTGATCCCTCCACCGATGTCCTTAATGAAGATATTAAATAGCGCTTGGTGCCAGTACAGACCTCAGAGGGACACCACTTGTCACTGACGTCCCTTGGGACTCTGAGCCATTGACCAGATGGGACCATCCAGCTACTTACTAATCTATCTAACAGTCCACACATCAAATCCATCTCTCTCCAATTTAGAGAGAATGATGTTGTGAGGGACCATGTTAAAGGCTTTACAGAAGTCCAGATAAACAGCACCCATAGCTCTTCCCTTGCCCACTCTTGCAGTCACTCCATCGCAGGAGGCCACTGGGTTAGTCAGGCAGGTGAAGATGCCCTTCGTGAAGCCGTGCTGGTGTCCTCTGAATCACCTCCCTGTCCTCCATGTGCCCTAGCACAGCTTCTAGGAGGATCTGTTCCATGCTCTTCCCAGGCACAGAGGTGAGCCTGACAGGCTGTAGTTGCCAGAGTTGCCAGGGTCCTCCTCTCTACCCTTTTTAAAGATGTCACCTGGGACTTCACGGGCTGCCATGACTTTTCAAATATCATGGAGAGGGGCTTGGCAACTATGACAGCCAATTCCCTCAGGACTCTGGGATGCATCTCACCAGGCCCCATAGACTGATGTACATTCAGGTTCTTCATGTGGTCATGACCTGACCTCACAAGCACCCAGTAAGATACAGCATCCAAGAGGAATCACCATCCCAGTGTGCCAGCAGTCCCCTTCCCCTCTCTCTTTGATCTTGAACACACTGATGAGGAGGAACTTAGGTTTTTCCTCTGTTACGCTAACTGGTTTCAGTGAACAAGATGCTAAGCATCTGCATGTGAAGCACCAATCCTAAGCAAGATTAAGTAAAATAATGCAATATTTTTGGAAAGCAGAGAAATTTATGACAGCAGGATTGGGGCAACCAGTTGGAAATGCAGGCACCCTAAGACTATCATGTAAGAAAAACCAATGACAAGATTTTGTTATTGACAAATTATTAAACAAGCACAGTGTACTCTTGGGTCATCTACTTGCAAACCGATGAAAACCAGGGAAGAGGGTGTGCCTGAGCACTGCAGCTGGGGGGAAAACGGCTCACAGGCCCAGTTGCCCACTTTTTGTGCATCTACCACCCAGCTGTACCAACCCAGGAACAGAAGGGATGCAGTCAAATCAAAGGTTTTTTAAGTGCATTCAAAAGTGCTTTTGTATAATACTGATGTATTGCTAGGAAATGGGTGCTGCTCGATGACCCAACCAGTGAAAAAAGTTAGCAAATCGGGCAGTTATAAAGATAACAAGATTTGTGGTTACAAATCACATCCTCCTTCCAAAAACTGTCACACTGCACATTCCAAATTTGTCTTTTAAACAAGCAATATAAATTTTCTGGAAGTTGCCTAGAATTAAATAGCTTATTTTGATGATGGTTTATGTGGACACAATTTATTTTCTCAAGGAGAACTCATAGTTCACCATTGGAGTATGTTGATACAACCAACATAAAGATAAAGCTTACCCTGAATCTGGTACTTCTTATTGCCAGGCAGTGACACAATCTTTATTTTTGGATGTTTATTTAAGAAGTTCTATGTTTTCAAAACAATTCCTTGGCTTCTTAATATTTATGCAGATTTGTACTCATTACTCTTCACCTGTGTCAATAACAGTTCTCCACTTCTGATGTAATTACCATTGCCTCAAGACTGCTCTAAGTGTTTCCAGTTTTATTAACTCCTAAAAGAGCCACATGTCCCTTCTGTGCTACCAAACCTGCTCGCTTCATGCCTCCAGTTCATGGCTCATGTGCCACGTGCCTCTCCATAAGCGCACACAGAGCTCAAGACAGCTATAAGCCAGGAAGATGCATTCCTTTTTGTCCCCCTAGTTTTGTTCACAGAGGCAGCAAATATGTAAATCCGGTATTTTCCTTAGAAATGTCAATTTAAACATTTTGCTGTCTTTTCAAAGCACATACACAGGCAAGCACACACACACAAATTCTTATTTATATGTCAGTTTGTTTGAACAGCTTGGACCCAGCTTCGCTGGAAGCATTTTGGGGATGCTGATCTCTATCAGACCTGTTCTTCAGTCAGCCTGACACACCACAATGGCTAACACAGTGTGAGAAGGGTGAGAGAAAAGCACAGACATGCCCGAACCTCCTAGAGAAGCTGGTCCTGGAAGGAGGATTATCCTTCCCAAACTTTAAAACACAGTACAGCTGAGGTCCAGTCTCCCTCTGAAAAGTTAGCTTTCAGCAACGTCACAGGTCAGACATTAAACGAGGATTAAGGAGGTGGGATTCGTGCCTTTCCATCTCCTTTTGGAGTACACAATGTGCATTGTGTAATGTTCAGAGGCTGCAGCTCTCCTAGCTTTGAGCTACATTTTATCGATCTAAAATAGATTTGATGCTGTTCCCAAATCTTTTGGAAGGGAAAGGAAGTAAAATGTCAGCTCTCATTGTCTCCCCATGTATCACAGCAGCATTACCTTTAAGTGTGTCACACAGAGGAGAAATCCAAGAGCTCAAATTCCAAGCAGGTAGATAAGAAAATTCCTTCGTACACTACTTGATACGAATCATGTCTCAGAAGCACTAAAGACAGCTGAGGAGCATGCTGATGAGTCACTTCAATTAAAAATTAATTTATGGTAACTTGGCAAAAGGAAATAAAGCCTCAGCTTGAGTCTGAGGTAGGCAAGATACCACTGGTTTGTAACTTGAGATGCTGCTCTACTCCTTGGAATGTGCTTGAAGCCAAGCACCAGGCAGTCATGGGATGGAGGGCCTATTCTAAATGAAAACGTTTGCAAGGAGTTTGGTCGCATAAACACAGGAGGAGTTGTGACTAGTGAAATATTCTGCTGAGTAGCTGTTGGATTTATTCACTACTTAACCACTAACTGCGGTCAATTACCCCTCACACAGCTACAATTACAGGCCTGAAGATTCAGTCCCTGGATGCCCTCAATATGTATGCATTGCGCTTTGATCCAGGGGTTTTCTAAAAAGGTAGCATACTGAGACAGAAAAACACAGAGAAGATTTGCAATGTTTTCTAAATACTCTGTCAATTATAGATCAAGGAAAACAGGGGTAACCCTTTTTTTCTTAGAAAGAATATGCCAAATGCTGCAGCTTGCAGATACCTTGAAATTATTGCAGCCAAATTTAGAGATAATTAAGATACTAGAAATAAAAAAGTGAGAACAATGGAAATGACAGCTTGAACTAATATGAAATCCTGTTTAAAAAAACATCTATCTTCTTTTAATAGGTAGGTAATATTCATAAAGATCAAACTATACTGTTGGTTTTGGCTGTGCAGTCTGCTGGGAGATTGTGAGAAGGGACTCTGAATTATATTTATCTTCTGCAGTTTTCCACAGCTGTTCATCTCGGTATGTACTCTCCTTCAAAATTGTAAGGAGCTTCTTAGAGAATAGTTTTGGGTTACAACTAATGTGAAAAAAACATTGTGCTCTCTCTGCTGAAGTGAATTTCAAGAAAGGAAAAAAACCACTAATTGTAACTAAAAAAGCTAATTTCTGCTTCTAAAGATCTGTAAAGGTTGTAGAGCTCTTCAGATATTTTGAAACAACAATGGAAACACTGGTTTTAACTATTAAATTTGGCTAAACTATAACCACAAGACATTCTCAGTAAGTACTGGTTTTAGTAAACAGGATTTTGAAGAAATACTATTTCTATTTTATACAGCTACATGATTATTCCAGAGCACCTGGAACCTGAAATACCTCTTTGCACACAAAATATTGTAATATAAGTTCTATTAGTCACACATAAGTTAATCACATGTTATTTATTGTCAATGGTGTGAGTCACGAGGGACTGACACTACACTAAATGACTTTTAGTGAGTGACCAAAGTGATCCAGGTGACTTGAGCTTCTTTCTTCCTTGGTGAGCCATGAGAAATACTGTGACGTGGAGCTCTTCACTCTTCACAGAGAGTCATAGTGGACTAATCAGCCCGCTCGACAGGCTATTTAACACTCAGCTTTTATCCTGATTTATTGCTGGTAGTTGTTTCACAGTGAACATAAAGAAAGAGCATCAGAGAACTACATCCTAAATTGATTCTACTGAGATACATTTCACTTGCTCCAATCCATCTTCAGTTTATCTCTACTCCACCTACTATGGAAGTTCTAAGGAGTCACACAAACAGCAGGTAATGCTGTGAACCACTGCTCTCTTCCAGGACTTCCACCACTGCCCTGCCAGGAGGGGCCTGATTGGTGTAGGTACTCAGCAATTCCTTTGCTAGACGTCACAGCATAATGAAATACACCAACAGAGCTGTCTTAATTAAGTGCTTATGAATAGCCCGCCATTCCAAATGTGCCACACTAAATTACTATCCAAGTGATTTAGCAAGTCTGGCTCATTTCGGCGGAAACCGGTCAGACAGCACTTACAAAAGGCCGCTGCCACCAGAGATGAGGCACTGGCTCCCAACAGCCAAACACAGGGATAAATTACATTTGACTGTTGTCTTCCACCAACGCTGCTATTGTTTGTAAGGCAAACGGCTGTCAAAAGGCATAGGCCTGGACTGCACACTTCCGAGGCATCAGTCACGCCTTCTTTTGTGTTTGCACTGCAACTGTTGTAGCTTGCACTCTACTAGAAACAAATAACTACAGCAAGCCAACTCTGGGCAAAACTATTTTCTAATTACCCTAGAGCGGTGGTGTTGGTCTCAGTGTAGAAGTGCCAGTGTAAAACTGCAAAAAAACTACCCTATGCATCCGGCTTTTCCTACCATTTCTCACAACTATATGTATTTAAATGTTAACAATTTCCATTCAGTGTTCATGCATTTATCAGGCAAGATATATATACATGCATTTGCAACAAAATGCCTTCACCCTCATCTCACAAAAGAGGAAAGGGTTTTCAGAACTAAATACTCTTGAAAGTAGAGACCACAGAGGCTAAAACTCACTATTTCCAAATAAGTATGAAAATCAGTTACCAGATTTTCAGAAAACTTAATCTATGGAGGGGCTAAAATTTTAAAAATCTGGTCATAAGGGACGTAAAAATGTAACGTAAGTAGCTGAAGACAAAATGAGAAATGTGTTGGATAACAAATTATTAAAACTCACCTAAACTAAAGCATATTCTAAATATATTGGAGGTACCCACAGAGTCAGAGAATGATTTTGAAACAATGGACTGCTTATACTAAACTGCAAAAAGACTTGGATATTCCTAATGGATACAACAGATTCCTATTCGTAAAGGATACATGTAGTTGAATACAGGCTTTCAGTCTGTGGATTTCTACAGTGTCATGCAGAAGTGGCAAGGAAGCCTGCTGTCTGTTGGCCTAAATTCCCAATGAATGGGTGTTTGCATCTGCAATGGAAATGATCTAGGAGACTGCACACCAAAAAAAGAAAAGAGCTATACTGCAGCCTTCTGCCATACAAAATCTGCGGAACGGTGAGTTTCATTGAACCTTCACTTGCAAGCATGAACAATCTCAGAATTGTGTTGCTCAAACTGTGCAGAAAGAGGTGGTTCCTGCAACAAGGGTCACGCTGGTTTCCTTAAATGCATTAAAAGCAATCAAAAAATTACTGATAGTTTGCCTATTATAAAGGGTCTTCACTCAATCAAAAGGGAGGGTAGAAGCATTATGTACTTATTTGAAGACTAAAAAGCTTTTCAAGAAGCACGATAGACACGAAGGTCTGAAATGCAAATAGTCTCAATTGGATAACCAATTTATCATGCCTAAGTTTTATCATGCCTGATCTGTACTCTGTCTGCTAGAACTGTTACGGCTCTGTAATTAAAAAATAATAATGTTTTGTTCCAACATTCTTTTAAACAAAGCTGCCTTAATAAAGTTAGTTTGCAAATTAGGTGTGGACTATGACTCCTGCTCAGAAAGACAGAACCCTTTTATCCAAGCTTCAGTCTAACCCTCACCCCCACATCCGCCCATCCCCTGCCTATAGCATTTTCCGTATAAAACGCCTTCTGAAAGCTGCATGTGTTGGGAGGAGAAGAGAAAATGGTTCATCTGCAAACAACTTGGCACAAAACAAACTATGCAAGCTTTCCTGAAATGTAAGGGTATCTGTTCCACCAGGGGTACAACCTGCTTGCATTTTGAAACAAACACACCGCAGGCTCACTTTGCGTGTCTTGGGTAAAAGGATTATTTGCAGAAGTAATTGGAAAAGAGGCAAGTAAGGTCAGTCCCTTCTCTGCATACCAGTGCTGTAGCTGCCAGAGGCCACAGCCTAAGCAAACTGGAGACAGGACACCTTGTTATTTTTCCCCTCCTTCTTTAATATTCACGTGTGAATCCCCTGGGAACTGCCTGAAGTTCGTAGGTGTTACAAAATAGCGCTGGCTGGTTCTTATTAGTGTGTGTAAGCATTAAAGCAGGTGCCTACCAGCAGTCCAGTGCAAGATTTCGGCAATCTTCTCTCCTAATTAGTAAACATTTAGTGACTCTTGTGTGAATTTTTATTAACATTTTGCATCTCAAGAGACAAGGAATCATGTATTCAGACATCAACTCCTAACACTTCACTTTTACTAGAAATGTCAACATTCTTTTGGAAGCAGATTCAGATTCATTGGATATTTACTGCATCTGTGAGCTTGTTTTTAACAGAAGAGTCCATCTGTATAGCAACTTCAGAGTGGTATTCCAATAATTTTTCCAGCTATCTGATTTGTGTACTAAAGAACAGTTTTAGGCCCGGGCTCACAAAATT
This sequence comes from Rhagologus leucostigma, assembly GCA_013397725.1. NCBI lineage: Eukaryota > Metazoa > Chordata > Aves > Passeriformes > Rhagologus > Rhagologus leucostigma. The sequence goes on from VZTD01005895.1 coordinate 416,408, forward strand.
GGGAACTTTTATGTTACACAACGATCTTTAGGTGTTGGTAAGATCATTCTGAGTGCTGGGCATGTTCTGAAACCATTCCTGGTTTGCTGGGCTGTTCCAGCACAGGTCACAGGCTTTGTTGCCTGCCTTCTCCACTAATTGTTCCAGCCAAGTTTTATCTGTACGTCCTTATGGTTTAGACCAAACATCCCATGCAATCTAAGTGGACTAAAGAAACACTCCATAAACATAAAGCCAAGAATTAAAGTCTTAGCAAATGAAAGAGTTGTTATTATTAGTCTGGCTACAATCATGCTAAGATTTGTTGTCCAAGTTAGCTAATAACTGCGGCTAATTCAATAATGATATAATGAGAACTACTATACACAAAGTTAGTATTATCTATGCCTTTCTCTGGTCTCATGCTCCCCTTTCCACTGTGTTCAAAAGTCAGCAAAACTAGGCTTTAGGAAAAGCAAGGCCTGGTTGTAGTAAGTCGTCAGCATCCTAAGTTCTTTGCCTTGACTACAGTGCTAATATGTAGGATTTCTTCTTCCTCGTTGCCAGGAAAATAATGATGTGCGTTTTCCCCTCCTCACTCAAGGTCTGCTTGGGGTCATTTTTCATGTTCGCTATCAGTCTGTCAACTTGCTCCTTTCTTGCTGGCTCACAGTTCAGTGTTACATCTCACTTTACTGCATGTTATAGGTTTTACCTATGTCGCAGGTAAACCACAAAATCAATGACTCAACTTCTAAGGCTTCATTTCTTTAGTGATCTGTGGCTGACAGTCTGTGGTTTGTGTCTGTGGTCCTGAGGCCCTTTACCAGCCTGAATTTTCTTATCTCGTACTTGCATTTTGGGAGGCCCAAAACACCCTGTTTTTTTAATCTACAGCCTTCAAGCTGTGGTTTCCAGATAGCTTAAGTAATGTTTTATGAACACAGCCTAACTACCTGTAGCCAACATCTACATGTTTTGGCAAGAACACTGGTACTTTATTAAAATTACTTTATAACTGGGCAGAACACCTCTCATTTCTTAGTTTATTCAAGCATGACCAAAAAGCATCATGCAAGGCTGGCAGGAGAAAGCCCTATTAGAGGATGCTAAATTAATTTTTTTTACACACTCCAAAAATGACAAATAGAAGCATAGGCCATGCACAAATCTGCCTAGATACAGAGTGGACTAAGAAAGAATGTGCTTTTCTCTATCTAAAATGATATATTTATCCTTCCATTTCTATATCTATATAACTACAGATTGATAGTAACTTCCAGGCAAAAGTAACTATGAGGCAGTGTTCCTGGATGTCATTCATAGCAAAACTAGCATAATAGAATAGAAACATAGAGGTTACTAGCCCACCATTGGAAAACATTACTTTTGTGTGTTTGGCATGAGTTTCAACAGTCCCATAGGAGAATTCCTTTCTCATTCCTGTCAGAGACACTGCTGGGTCAACTTGCTTAACTAATCCTTGTTTCATTGCTCCATGTACCAGCGCTACACTACTCATTCAATATCACCCTTGAGAGGTGCAGTGAATTAAGGTGGTCTAGTTTCCATTCCTTTCATTCCAGTTACCTAGAAAGCTGTTGGTGACCTGACATATGGGAAGTATGTTAAGCTAAAGAGCTGTGAATTTTGGATAGTTCTGAAAAAAACTACTGTTAAGTGGGAACAGCTGCTTTGCATGGAACTAAGAGATCAAATATTTTAACAAGTCATCTTCCCATTTAATAGAGGTGGCAAACAGAACCAAGAGTCTTTGCCTTCAACCTTTTAGATTGTATTTTTCATCACTTTATTTCTGCAGTTTCTGTGACCCATTAGTAAACACTGGAGCCTTTTTAGGTTCCACTGGAAAGTTGGCAGCTCAGAGGGGACATACCAAGGACAGATGCTGGCACTGAAGATGCCTATTTTACTTGATACACTGGGCATCATTTAAATGAGAACTGTTTTATCAGTCACTACATTATAGAGACAAAATTCAGGAAAGGAATCTGCTTTTGCAAGGGAAAAGTTCTTGTAAACCGATCACTGATTTGAGAATATAGCCAAAGCTCAGAAGGAGGAATTTCCTGCAACTGTGAAAAAAACCAAAAACCAACTGGCTACCAGGCAAAGAATCTAGCCTTGATTCTTACTTAGTCAGTAGCAAAACTCCTGCCAACTTTGATGACAGTAAGGCTACAACCATTAGGGGTTAAGAAGCAGTGTATATATATATGTATATGTATATATATAGATTTAATACAAGAGGAACATTCAATCTGGAATAATTATCATCCCCCCAATAAGGAGTTCAAATTACAGCAATCCTGACTCAAACTTTCATCTGTAAAAAACAGATAAATAGAGAATTATGGGTTTCATTGCATTTGGCTGCTTCTTGTGAAACCAAAGTCCTGGCCACTCAGCTTGGGCACAAGTGATCCCACAAAGGATGGTATGTTTTGTAAGAAGCTGGGAGACTGTCCAAGGGTTGTCAGCCAAAATCTCCCTTCTCTACTGTTATATAACGTGCCATTAGCATCTGAGTGCTCCTACTGCTCACACAGTTCCCGAATGGGATCAGTCCTTACTCAGGTAAAGTCCCTTGAAGGTAAGTAAAACTTTGCCTCTGTAATGATGTACTTGGGACTCTCCATTAGCAGAAGAGACAACGTGTTGCTCTCTACAAGTACCTGAAAGCAGGTTATAGCAAGGTGGGGATTGGTCTCTTCTCCCAGGCAACATGTGATAGAACGAGAGGACACAGCCTCAAGCTGTGGCAGGGGAGTTTCCACTTGGACATCAAGAAGAATTTCTTCACTGGAAGGGAGGTCAGGCATTGGAAGGGGCTGCCCAGGGAGGTGGTGGAGTCACCATCCCAGGAGGTGTACAAGAAGTGACTGGACATGGCACTTAGTCCTCTGGTCTAGTTGACAAGGCCGTGATCAGTCTAAGGTTGGACTCAACGATCTTGGAGGTCTTTCCAACCTTAATGATTCTATGATTCAATGTCAATGTATACACAGAAGTACAATGCTATATCAAGAGTGTACCACACAAATAGACACTCATCAAATGTGACAATCTTTTATTTCCAGAAAAAAAAAATGCAAATGGCACAACACAAAATGTCTGGGACTATACACGGTTATTTGTATTTATTTATAAAGACTGGAAAATAAACAGCAAAAACCAATTAAAAATGTAAGTTATTCAATGATTTCATGTCTTTAAAGACTTAAGTGAATTAAAATAATGAAAAATGATTAAAGAAAGATTATTTTCCCTGAGTGGTGGCTTGAAGAGATGGTATGCATTACACTTCTGATGGAACAGGTGACTTTACAAACTCCAAGTGATCAATAAAATGGTATCTCCACAGAAGGATGGAGGGAGTTCATCGATGCAATCAGCTACCAAAGCTTTGGAGGACAGAATTTACAAAAAGAAAGACAAACATTCCTCTTTTAAGTTTCAGCTTATCAGTCTTTTGGATAGATCCAGTAAAAAGATTTGGAGTGCTTAAAATGGGATGTAGCTGTTCAAGGGACTTCAAACTAAAGCTGCAGTTCAAACCACTTTGCTCAACTAATTTCCAGAGATGCTTCCTTGCTTAGCTATAAAACTTCCCTGCAAGTGCACATTTTTGAATAAACTACAGAGTAACCTAGTCTTTATAGAAATAAACATTCAATGCTTCCTTCACACCTGTGCTTGGTTTGAATCCAGCTTTGATGGAAGTTCGATGTTCTTCTGCCCAATTTTCCTAAAAGGCTTATTTTGTACACGTAAACACGTACAGATAATATCAGCTAACAACAGGATCAGGACTGTACAAAATGCAGCTGCGGCCATCATGTTCTTTCAGACATTTGCTGCCTGCAAGAGACTTAAAGATCACAACTGCCTGTCTCAAACATTGTCAAGGCCTCAGAAGGAACTTGCTACAAGATAAACCACCACATCAGGAACTTGAGATAAGCACAAAAGAGAAGATTTTGCAATAGGAAAGCACTAATTCCAAGCCCAGTGGAGGTAAGGCTGGTTAGTATATTTTGGTGAGGCATCTCTCAATACCTGGATCATAACACTCACTCCCTCCTTTTATGTGATGACATATGGCAGTGAACACCACGGTAAAGGTTCAGGTGCGTAGGAACACTTCACTGCTGAGCAGTATTGTTGTAAATATGAGATTAATCTGAGAAGCAGGAACTAGGAGCACAATATCGTCACCTGGTGCAATGGTGCTAACCAGGGAAGAACAGGGCTCTGGTCCTTGCTTAGAGTATTGGTTTTGTATCTCACAGAGAGAAGTACAGTGTCCATTGCTGGATGGGCACTACTCCTAGCATACTCACAGCCAAATTCAAACACACTTGTCCTTGTGGCTCCATGAATCTCAAATGCTTTTCTCTACTGCTTCCAAAGAGTGAAATATGAATGGTAGGTGGCCCCCACTGATATAGCTGTTAGCCTGACACTTAGGAGGTATTTTGTCCCAGTGACACAGAACCTCCCATCACTGAATACCCAGACCAAGGAAGGAACCAAATCTAGGTCTCTCATTTTCTAATGCTAAACTGGTATCAAAAGAAACTGCCAGAATTTCCACTTCAGATAAAACTTTTCTCTGTAAGAAAGGAAGTCAGCACCTCTCCTCATAGCTGAGGTTCCCAAGTGGTTAAAGGGCCACTGCTGTTCTGAGACAGCCTTCCCTGTGGTCAGAAGTGGTCCAGAGCTTAGACTCACTTTATTCTGAATGTCTCCAGTCATCTAGCTCTGGGCAGCCACTAGCTGGCCATGCTGGATTTAGACTGTGCTCTGCTCAGCCTGCTGCTTCTTCTGGATCCCATTAGGAGGTGCTTAACTTCCCATGAAGCCTAACACGGTTTCTGGATTCCTCTCCCATGCGTAATATCTGACACATAATCAGAAACAGATCCTGGCCCAAAGCTCTAGCCAGCCAAAAATGGAGACAAACAGACTGGCTGACATTCTGCCAGGGCTACATTCTCACAGGAATACTGATGCCCATGGGATAACATAGATGTAAATTAATTTGGTCCCAGTGCTATCGCTTGTAACTGAAACATTATAAAGTTGTAGTGGATACCATGAAAAATAACAGCTTTCAGATACTTCTCATTGCAACAGCAATTAATGTTTCTGCTCAGATGTTTGGATGAAGCTGGAATTACAGTGCCATGACACCAGTAGTAAGTAAACATTTCCCAAACAAATTAACTTCTTGAAAAGGCTGAAGCACGACATTCATATAAAGGAAAAAAAACCCCAACCCATAACTTCAAATAAATATCCTTCTAAGTTCCAGCAACCAGATCCTCAGTTAATATAAACCCTTTAAATAGAATGGATTTAAGCAATTTACAGATACTGAGCATCTTTTCTTCAGAATAAATAGAAATGAAAATAACAATTTTTCTTCTACTCCTTTTCCCTCCTTTTCACAGTTCCTTTTGTTTTGATCTTTCCTAAGGACTGATATGAAAGCAATTGTCGTCTTGGGTAAGTGTGCAACACAGGAATCCAGGGTTTTTTCTCAGCAAAGGAGGAAAAAAAAGAAACTTTGGAGCTACCTACAGCTTTAAATAATCTCCTCTTACTAAAAAAGCCTGACCTTGGTACTTCTAAGATGGGTATTAAAGTGATAAAGTTCATTTCTAAGACAGATGAGAAAGTGCACTGAAAATTATTTGTATCAAACTGAAGAAAGAACATGTTTAAACCACTGTGTCTGAGCAGATTTATGTATCTATCGAATTTTACCTCCCGTGTGCCCCATTAAATTATTGCAGTAAAGATGACATCCAAATGTCCTGCTCGGATCAGAAATTACAGCCTGGGTGTACAAGCCACTGGGATGCAAAGAACACAGCCAAGATCCCATTGACTTAAGAGTAAGAAGAGGATTATATATACTATGGTCTGTCCTGCCTCCATTGCAACCCCACACTTCTGTTGAGACCATGCACTTAGTTCCTGAATTTGTGCCAATTATTCTGTCAAGGCTGAAGTCATTGAATCTGAGGTCATCTAAGCCAGGCCCTTACCTGCTCCAAACTGGCAGAAGTCTTCTTTCTTACTTCAGCCAAGTTAGGACAGTCAAGAGTGTATGAAAGCGAGACTGGCAGGGTTTCTGGAGAACTCCTGTCTCTTTTGCTATTGCACACATCTCTCCCACAGAATACCATTCATAAACTGGAAGCACTCCGTCTTAGAATCATATTAGGTTTTCTGTCACTGTCCTATCATGCTGTTGAAAAACCTGAAAGCTGTTCCAGAGTCTGACTACTCTGCTGGTTTGAAAAAGTGAAGTAAAAAGGCACTTGAAAATAACAACACTGGCCTGAAAGGGGGGCCAAAAATCTCTATTATATCACTTCAGTTTGCTTCCAACATAAAGTCTCTATTCAGCAGGCATCAGTCCAGCTGGTCCCTAACTATTGGCAATAGTTAGTTAGTAACTATTAGTAATAGTTAGTAACTATTGCCATTTCTCTAAATAGAGTGAAAAATTGATGATGTGTCTCATCTAAGTTCTTTCAGGCATTTTAAATGTAATTGCAACACATAAAAATATTTCTCCTACCTGACTTGTTGCTTGAAGATACATGACCATGTAAGGGAGTGATTGCAATCTGACGTGTTCCCGCATGCTAGGAGTGTCACAGCAGCAAATCTCTTAGCCTCCAGTAAATATCAAGTCATCTACTTAACCCACTTCACAGTGGATTATATTAACCACATCACCTTGCATTTGCCTCATACACAGATATTTAACTCAGATTAGCAAATAAACTGATTTTGCCTCTAAGCCTTTAGACAAGAGGTCTTAATGGAGTTTTGCACCTCGGGTCAGCTGCTGTGATTTGCCTTTTCAAGACATGCCAGCAATTCAGCCTGTTCTTCTGAGTTTAGGCCCAAGGAAAGGCTACTAATAAAACTCCCCAAAGGCCCACTGCTAAGGAAAATACACAAGCTGTCTACAAACCCATGGGATGAATGAAAATGGTTTACTCACAATTTATGCACCATCTCATGACATGTCAGCCAGATGGATAGGTTGGTGTTAGTTTATGTAGAGCAGGAGTTGGGGTTTTTTGATAAGTATATCTGCAAGGTTATGTTGCTTTGCTGCTGAGCGTTGCTCTGTGGTAGAACGGCTGCTGCATTCTTTCCAGGGCCAGTAAACCTACAAAATTTGGTGCATGAAATAAAAATCTTCATCAATAGTGTATATTAGTGTCATGAGACGCAAAAGCTAGACTATTTTGCTTAAACTTTAAAATAAGCACCTTTTGCCTTGAAAAGCACTGTGACGTTTAACTGGACAAAAATAGTTTCCCGGGATCTGAAGTTACAATGGCAACCACTTACCTGAATGCAAGTGAGAAACATGACACGTGAATGTTGGTCCCAGATAAGGTTTTACCAAATAAAAGCTAAAATAATATTAAAGCAGTGCTTGCTTAACAATACTACATTGTTAAATAATGTGCATGATTGCTTTTTCCCTTGTAAAAGATAGGCATTCTCAGGGCCATGTTTGTCTTACTGCACTTCGGAATCACAGGGTGCTGTAATAGCAATTACCATTCTTTGCCTTCGGTGTGCACTTCTGAAGAACTACAATGATCACGGTTAAAAGCACCTTCAATTCCTGGACTTCTGAGATATATTTTTGCATTTCACTCAGCTCTTAAGCAATTCCTGAAATCTCATGTGCCCTTGAATTTCAGCATGAGACAAAAGTAGAACTTTAAACTTTGCCTTCCCAACACTGACCTACCTCTGCTGCTCATCCTCCAGCAGAGAGATCACAGCCGAGGCAGGAAACTGCAAAGGCTGGGGGTAGATTTGCATCATAGGGGTGCTCAGACACTGAAGAGGAGGTTGCCCCGTGCTTGTCAGCTAGGTCCCACCACAGCAGCACGGCCCTAGCCAGACCTTGCTGGGTTTGCTTCCAAAGTAAAGTCTCTATTTAGAGACTTTTTGGCACTAGAACCTTGCCCCATAACCAACATGTACCTTCCATGGCAGCAACTCACCCATTAAAAAAAAAAGTAAAAGAAAGAAAATCCAAACCCAACTCTGAGTGTTTTGGATGCTGACCTTCTCCTCCCTCTACTCATATGTATTTTGGTCAATGGCAAGCATAGAATCATAGAACCATAGAATGGTTTTGGTTGGACAGGACCTTAAAATCATCTAGTGCCAAAACCCTTGCCATGGGCAGGGACACCTTTCACTAGACCAGGTTGCTCAGCGCTCCATCCAGCCTGGCTTTGAGCACTTCTAGGAATAGGGCATCCACAATTTTCCTGGGCAACCTTTCCCAGTACCTCAGCACCCTCACAGTAAAGAATGCCCAGTGAGTACCATGATGGGGTCCTCCTTGCATACCCAGCCCCTCTACCCAACCTCAGAGGCCCCTCAGCTGCATCTCCAACTTGGTGAGGGAGGCAACCCCCTCAGCCTCCCCTCCACCCTGGAGACACCCGCTCCCTGACACCTCAGAGCCAACCCACTGCCATATTCCCCCAAGTGAATTCATACACCTCTCAGTCCTAGCGTGTAAATCACAGAAGGCTTTGAGTTGGAAGGGACCTTAAAGATGGTCTAGTTCCAACCTCCTGACATGGGCAGGGACACCTTCCACTAGGCAAGATTGCTCAGGGCCCCATCGAACCTGGCCTTGAACACTGCCAGGGATGGGGCAGCCACAAGTTCTTTGGGCAACCTGTGCCAGTGTCTGACCATCCTCACAGTAAAGAATTTCTTCCCATTATCTAATCTAAAGCTACTCTCTTTCAGTTTTAATCCACTCCCCCTTGTCCTGTCACTACACACCCTTGTGTAAAGTCCCTCTCCACCTTTCTTCTAGCTCCCTTTAGGTACTGGAAGGCTGCAGTTAGGTCACTCTGAAGCCTTTTCACCTCTAGGCTGAACAATCCCAATTCTCTCAGCTTTTCCTCACAGGAAAGGTGCTCCATCCGTCTAATCAACTTGGTGGCTCTCCTCTGAACTTGCTCCAACAGTTTTATGTCCTTCCTGTGCTGGGGACCCCAGAGCTGGATGCAGCACTCCAGGTGGGGTCTCACCAGACCTGAGTGGCGACTCTCCTGCAAGGGAGGAATGATTTGGATGCTGTTTGTTTTTTTTTTTAATATCGGTGTTTTGAAGGTACAACACTCCACACGTTATTCCTAACCCCCGGTAAGGTGCATGGAGTTCCCGAGGCTGCGGCGCGGGAAGCCCGGAGCCAAGCCGCGTCCGTGAGGGGCGGGGTGTCAGGGGCTGCCGGCGCCGGAGGAAGTCGGCGCTCGGCCGGAAACCGGGATGCGGAGGGCGGGGAGGGGGCGTCGCCGGGGCCCCGCCGTCCGCCGCGGCTCTGCCCGCCGCGCCCATGGCCCAGCGGGCGCCCAGGGGGCAGGGGCAGGACGAGGAGGAGGGAGCGGAGGAGGAGGAGGCGGCGAGGGGCAGCCAGGCGTGGGCCAGGAGCCATGCGGAGCCCGCGGCGAGCGGCGGCAGGACGCAGGACCGGCATGAGAGGAAGCGGAAGAGGCAGGAGGCGCAGCAGCTCCAGAAGATCCAGCACCTGGAGTCTTTGTAAGGAGGGGAGGCTGCCCGCGGCTCCCGCCTCGGCTCTGCTCTGAGCACACCCCACCGGCGTTTGGGGCTCGTTTCCACTGCAGGGTTTGGGGTTTTTTGAGGGGTGGTGATTATTCTTCCCCTGTCTCCTTGAGGGTGAGTCGGCACAAGGGCTTCGGGGCCACTTGCAGAGCTGCTTGGTGACTTACGAAAGGCTTGTTGGGGCACAGAAGGGGCTCTCCCGGGTTCCTCCAAGTCTGAGGGAAGCAGCACAGGAGCAGAGGTTGTTCCACTAGAATGGACTAAAAAAAAGAAAGAAAAAGAATTTGGGACGAAAAGGTGCTGTAAAAGGTTTATGCTATTTCGCTGAAAAGGAATTATTATTTTAATGGAATAAAAAGGTCAGAAGGTACACAAGAACATGATTTTGGTTTTTTTCTTTTCCACGTGGAAGTGAAAATCTGTTTGTTATTAAATGCACCAAACAGCACTCCGAAGTTACTGTTATAAAGATGGGATGAACATACTTTAACCACCTTTTCCCTGCTGTTCTTATTGTATTAGTATGGTTGTGCCTAGCAATCCTATAGGTATGTAAGAGTGTGTGCACAGCTAAGGCAATGAATGTTGCATATGCCATCAAACCTATGGCCTAAAATGATGCGCAGCCAGTACAGATGTTTTGTGTCCTGCTGAGTTAATACGTGGATAATGTCTGGAAAGTCCTGTTGAAAAGAGTCTTCCGTAAAGCAGAGGATTTCGGGACTCTGGGCTTACACAGTGCTGTTCTTCATGTGCCATTGAAAAACAAAACCAAAAAATCCCTGTCCTCTTCTAAGATCACTCTACCACTTTCTCAGTTGCTCAGTTGCACTTTCTCAGTTGTTGTGTGCTTTATGTAGCATTTGCTACTTGGATTTCAATGAATGTTTTATCTACTGTTAACCCCAAAGAAATGCTACAGAAAGTATGGTACTTTGGTCAGTAGGGCTCTGTCTTTAGGTTTAATACACAGAAGGTGATGAAATTATTATGTATTAGGTTTGGTTGGCAAAGCTAGATGTAAGGAACAGTCTGACTTGACATTTTCAGCTGACTATGTCCGTGATTCAGCAGTGCTGGAGTAAAGAAGTTTGGATCAGTGAGACTTTGGGGAGGGGTGCAGCAGAAAAAGAACAGAGAATTATGCATTTATAGTAACTGAAGCTAAATCAAATATACCACATATCCACAGCAAGTAGTTGTGCTCCCACAAGAATATGAATCTGAAGGATGTTTGCAAGAGACACATGTAGTAATATGACAAATACTGTCTCAGTCAGCTTGCTGTATCCATGTTCTGCTGTAGTTCTTAGTTATTAGTTATAGGGTAAAATTTAAGGAAAAATGTGAGCTGAAGGTTTTAACTCAATACCACTGAAAAACTATCTTCTCAGTTTATTTGTCTGTGCTAAGCTGCAGAGTAACAATATTTCTATTGCTTTTCAGCTATGAGAAACCTCCCCCTGGGCTAATTAAGGTTGGTAAATAGCAGTAATTTTTTAGGATTATGAGGGATTTTCACAAAAGCTGTTCTTTAGGCATTTAAGTGTCTGTATTACCTATATAAATTACAGAGAGAAGTAAATGCTTCCCAGGAGAAACTCAGAGAATCATTATAAGCTGACCTCTTTGACTTGGTGATCCAGAGTGAAGTGGCCAGAATCAGATAGAAGGAGACGAGGTCTTTCGTCATCTCTTAGCACGCTTCATGCAGTATTTAATAGTGTGGATAGAGGGGAGCCATTTATGGCAAGGAGATTTTCAGTTTGCATAACATCTTGTAAGGATTCTTCTGTATTGCTTAGGCTGAAATATTTCTTTCGTTATGATCATTACTTTTGCTGAATTTATATACCTAAGCCGTAAACAAATGCTTTTAACCTAAAAAATACTCCTCTGTGCTGTAAAGGCTTCCTTGTTACATCTTATTAGCAGGAAGAAGATAAAAAAGTCTCTGCTTTGTGTTAAATTTCCATTTATATTATTTATTTAAATAAATTGCTAAAATAGATGGGAAGGAATGAAATTCCTTTGCAGTAAGGTTCAGACTGCAAAATTGAAGGGTGATAAAAAAAGAAAGGGTCAAGTATCTCAAGTATCTTCGATCTCTTATCTGTTACAAGGAAAAAAAGTTATGAGGGAAATATGTTTCCTGTTAAGTGAAGGTCTCCATACTTAAAGTATTAATTCTTGCAAAGTTAAGGAAAGGAAGTTATTTTATTTTATCTTTCTTATCTTATCTTATTTATTCTTATCTTTCTTTTTTTTGGTAGGAGAATGAAACAAAACCAGAAGACTGCATACCTGATGTGCCAGGCAATGAAAGCGCACGAGAATTCCTGGCACATGCCCCGACAAAAGGGCTTTGGATGCCTTTGGGAAAAGAAGTCAAAGTTATGCAGTGTAAGGCTGAAAATATTCCAGATGTCATTGGACCATCATATATCTATCCATTTACCCTGGGGGAGGGCAGAATGTCTGATGGACAGATGATGAAGTCCAGGTAGATTGGCATCATATTGATAAAAAAAGCAAGCAGTATCTTGAAGGCTGTAATAGCCTTGTATTTTATGGACATTACATTTACCAACATAGTGGTTGTATCTCTCTGTTTCTTCCAACAGATTGAAAATATTTTGCAGAAATGTGGTTTTGGCTTTTTATACTTCTGATCTGTCTCAGAGGTGCAATTCACTGCTGCTTCTTTTTTTAAAGGTTGGAGATGTAAACGTTATGGACACAGAACGGGAGATAAGGAATGCCCATTCTTTATTAAAGGCAATCAGAAATTGGAACAATTTAGAGTAGTGAGTACCAATATTGTAGTATTATTGCTTGTATTTTTAATACTGATAGTGCATAATCTTGAAAGTGAAGAGAAGCCTGTTAGATGATGCTTTATTAAGGACTTTTCCTCTGTCTCTAGTAAAATATAGATGCCGAAAATCTCCTAATAAAGAAAAAGCTACAGATGTGGTTGGATGTTTGACTACTTTGCAGAAAATCTACTCTTCGAGAGGAAAATTAGTAATTTTTACCTATAAATTGGAAATCTTCAAGAACCTGTTGCAACCATTATATTCATTTTTTTGTGATTAAAATGTCAACATAACAAAAAATGTTTAGTCAAGCTTGAGCTGCCCACATTACAGCTGCTTCAAGCCTTCTGCTCTCGCTGTGAACAACCACATCATGAATGCTGTTGTCTAGGTCTGTAATCCAGTCATTGTCTACAAGTCTGATGTCTTGCTACATGAAGCTACATCTCAGTTCTGCAGATTCTTCCTGAGTGATCTCTTTAACTGTTTCTATTGCTCTGCATCATTAACCTATATTTCAAGCTATCATCACTTCATGTCTTATGTCCTCATTTCTATCCTTGAAAAATGTAATCTTGACTTAGTCTGTCCAGATTCCAGATTTGTACTGATTGTAGGCAACTACAAAGAGTATTTTTTAGCCCTTTCCCATGACCAGACTGCCTCTATTCTTCATTTTCCTTCAGGCTTCTTTATTGCATCAAATTCTTGTTGTATGTCCAAGGCCCTTCATAGTGCGCTCCCAACATCTTCCCTTTGCTGCTGACATTTTAATTCTCACCTCTGGTCAACATCTGCTGTTTCTCCTCTCTGTTGGACTTGTTTGGTTAATCTTCCGACAGAAATGATCACCCCAACTTTTTTCTGCGTTCTTGCATGGCATGAACCCACCTTAAATGTCTGCAGAGTTTATTTGCTGCCTTCCTTCACAGCTATGTTTTGCTGCAATGCCCATTTAATTTGATTTAAGAAGCAATAATGGTAGTGCGTAGCATGATAGGACAACTCCAATTTCATTGTCCATATGTCTTATGGATACTTGCTCCTGTATTCCTGTTGGTTTATATCCAAATTTTTTAAATATACTATAAGGGTACAGCTCATTATTTTGAACTTGAGTATTCCATCTATGTCTAGCTGTTCCCACAGATTATGTATGGAATTCTCATAGTTGACTGTGATTGGAGAAGTAGGGAGATATATACCTAAGGAGAGTCCCCTTCCTTGGAGATGTAGCTAGATAAGCTTTCCCTAAAGCAAATACACCAGTTCAAGTGAACAGTGCTAAGTCTGAGAGTGAATTAAGAGCTTGCTAAGCATATTCCATCTTTTGATAAAAGCCTCTTGCATTTGGTTGCTTTGGTTTATTTTTTTTAGGAAATAAAACCATTGGCAATAACATTCTATTTCCCGTTTTCCATTTTAAAGGCACATGAAGATCCAATGTATGATATAATAAGGGAAAATAAGCGCCATGAAAAAGAAAAGAGGTAAGTGTGTCTGTAGTAAACTGCGTTTTCAATTTAGTTTTTGTTTCGGCAATGTGGTACTAATGTATAGGTGACCTTTTTATATCAGCTTCCTGTCAGCTCAGAACATTTTTTTAATGGCAGTTTCTTTATGTTGACACACTAATCCTTTCTACTTTCTAAATAATCACTCCTTAGTACTTCCTATCGCTTTAATTCTTTAACTTCTATATTTTCCCCAAAACAAAGCTTAAAGAGGAGTTGCATGCATTTATGCCATACTATTCAGGTATTTAAGTGTAGTTTTGGTTTTGCTTGAAAAAACAGATCTGTTTTTTTTCTTTCACTAACTTCACTGAGATGTTTTCTAAAATTTGGTATGTCAATGCTTTCAGTAGAAATGAAGGGGGGGATTTAGAAAGCTAGTTCTAGGCGCCTGATATTGCTGCTTTTGTGAGGTCATTATTTAGTATATAAAGTGGCAGTTTTTAATGCTTTCTTGCTCGAACTGCATCAGTGGGATAACTGAACAAACTATAGGTAGCCCATAGAGCAGCACTCTTGGAGAAGAATCCTTGAAGAGGATACAGAAGACAACAATAAAATCAGCAAATGCTTTGTCCCTATTTGCCAGTAATCCTTGAAAGTTCAAAGGAACAGTGCCTTTCAAAAATAGTTCTGCATCCAGAGTAGAGCCTACTCTGTCAGCTTCACTGACATACTCTCTTTATCAGCAGGGCAGTGAATGTCATAATATCATAATCCCAATATGCCTCTATATGGATAAGCAGAGAACTTCTTATCACCAGGTAGGCTGGTGATAGCTGCTGCCTTACTATTTTGTACGCATAAATAAGCCAATAAGCTAGTCTGCCTTTCCTATCCAATGGGATAGAAAGCCCCTGAAAGCAGAACACCTGCTTGTCTCAAAGGAGTTGCTTTTATCAGTCCTTGATATTATCTGTAACGAGAGTGTAATTAAGCAAAAGAGGAAGTGTTCACCTGCCCTTTGCATGCAGCTTCCATTCCTGAAGCCAGGAAGGAAAGACAAACACTAGGATAAATTACTAGAGGTAGAGGAGAGCTAGAAAGAATTCTCATTCACCTATTTTAAACTCAGGATACAGCAACTGAAGCAGCTCCTGGAGGACTCTACCTCAGAATCTGATAGCAGTGATGACAGTGATGAGGATGATGAAGATGGCAGCAGCTCCACTTCCTCAGAACATAAACACAAGAAGAAAAAGAGAAAAAAGGAAAAGAAAAAGAAAGAAAAGAAGAAGAAGAAAAAGAGGAAGCGTAAGTCATCCAAATCTAATGAAAAGTCAGAATCTGACTGACAGCAGTTACCTACTGCATGCTCATTGACCTCTCTACTTGTGAACTGCGAGGAAAGATCCAAAGAATGAGGAGGAAAACACCAGAAAGGGCTTTATTAAACTTGGAACATACATGTGTATGCGTACAGCATCCTACACTGGCATCCTCTTCTGCCCCTCTGCAGCCAGAAAGAAGAAAGCTGCATTAAACCATATCTTTGTGCTGTAAAACCCACGCTGAGGGTCATCAGTCTTGGTCAAACAGGGCCTCTGCATTGCTGCCCGTGACCAGCAGCAGAAAGCAGTGACCACCGAGGGATCACTGACAAATCTGCAGCGTTAGCAGAGTGTCTGTTGAAGTGTCTTTACTCCATGAAGTTATTTTATTATAAACAAAGCCTCATTGTAACAGGACTGCAATTTGCACCATGCAGAGCACTGAGAGTTCACTTACAGTGCTTATAATGAGCAGGTTGTACTGTATTTTTTTCTCCGCATATGTGCTGAAGTTCTGTGTACTTATCCTAATATTGGCAGCTAGGGAAATAAAGAATACTGCTGCAGGGGAAAAAAGGTAATCAAGGGGATTTACTTTAAGACAAAATTGCAGCATCAGCAAGACTTGATTTTTTTTTTTTTGTTTGTGTGTGTGTATAACAAAATCTCAACATCACCACCATTAATACACAGTTCTGAAACAGCCGAAGTGAAACATCTACAGTGTCTAAACCACAGAAGTGGGAGCGAAGTGTAATGATGTTAGGTATTCAACTTAAATGTAAAGAAGTAGTGGGTTTAGTTATTTAAAAAGGGGGTTTCATGTAAGAAATTAAAAAGATTAATTTCTGCATATTCTTCACTATCAGTTGTTTTGATACAAGTTGAGGGAGATTTCCTTTTAAAAAGGCTTGGAGGTAGTAAATTCCAACTTACTTTTTATGTTTACTAGATTTGATGAGGTAACATTTTTTTGGATCCTCCCACAAGAATATAAACGTGTAAGGCTCTCAAAATGGTTTTCAGGTATATGCATGAAATCAGAGAGCAGTGGTAAAGAACCTGTAAGCCAGAAGAAGAGGAGGTTTCTCTACTTAGTAGATCTTACATACTGACCACACTTTTCTATCACACTCTTCTTTTAAATAATCTTGCAGACTCAGCTAGGAAGATGGAGATAGCTATAAACAGCATTATAGTAAGCAACTCTCTTTGAAACCTCAAGGCACATTGGTACAGAGCTGTGACTTGAGGAACTAGGTGATGGATATTGGTACTGTGC
This sequence comes from Rhagologus leucostigma, assembly GCA_013397725.1. NCBI lineage: Eukaryota > Metazoa > Chordata > Aves > Passeriformes > Rhagologus > Rhagologus leucostigma. The sequence continues at coordinate 432,933 of VZTD01005895.1, forward strand.
AAAAGGAAAGAGAAAACTAGATTTGGTTTGAAAGGACTTCTGTAGAACTTAGTATAACCACAGAGACTAAGATTGGAAAAAAAACCCACATGATAAAGTTCTAATATAGTAGAGTGAACATTAACAGTGAAATCAAGGAACTGTAGGCTAAAATGCATCTAAGATATTTATTTTCTCCAGAGCTTTGGAAGAGAGGACAAGGGAAAGTATAAATTAAAATGGTTTTTTTCTCTCCTACACATCTAAGACTGATTTAGTAAAAATAACCCCCCCATTCCTTGACAGTCATTCACTATATGTTCTGAGGAAAAACAAGATAAGCAAGGCCTACTTACAAAAAGCTTCTTTATCACATTCCCAGAGCTTGAAGGTGAAGTTGTATTTTAGCTTGTATTTAGCAAATCTCTCTGTGATGGCATTTACTGCTGACTCCTGGTAGTTCCCTATATCAGCAATATCATCAGATTCTAAGGCCCTTGCTCTTTCACCAGAAAAAGATTTAACAGCTGAAATAGCGTGGGGAGGTCTATAATGGACTGATTCTCTTGGCCAGGTTGGACAGGGCTCTGAGCAACCTGGTCTAGTGGGAGGTGGCCCTGTGTGTGGCAGGAGGTTGAAACTAGATGATCTTTGCAGTCCCTTCCAACCCAAACCATTCTAGGATTCTTGTATTGCCACACTTGGTGCTGAGATTTATGCATTTATAGATTATTGAACAGATGCTGGAAGCCTAATATTCCCCTGATGCATTCCAAGAGAATTCTTACTCAGGCTTGTCTAGAGCAGGGCTAACTGAAGATCTCTTCAGTTACTTCAGCTTTTGTCATTTAAAATTGTTCTAAAGCTTAGTTTAATAAAAACAAATTCAGTTTTCCTTTGCAATCCCCTTCCTTGTTAATGGACTTTCTCTTTGTATCTACCAGGGTTTATTATGTGAACAATTAAGAAAAATAGCTTAGGAGACCATTTCTAACTTGCATCAGATCTAAGTTTGAGATGCCAAATCAGTTTTTTATGCCTGACCAAAGGTCTGTTTGTATCACCAGCTTTCCAGTCATGGTTAATAGAAGATGCCTACACAGCAGAGCAGTGCAAACTCACTGGCATTATTTCTGTTACTTCACTGAAATGCTCTCTCAGCCTCTCCTGCTGAGACTACCTGTAGTGCAGATACTTAGAATCATAGGTTAGATTTTAGTATTGAGTAGCCGTGGATATATGTTTTCTTTTATATCCACTCACTTCTTGTAAACTTTGCCGTTTTCCTCAGCAATGAGCTCTTCTTCACTGTTTATTAATCTGTAGCAATTGGCTTTCAGACTGCTTCATACTAGTTTAATTTCACACACCTTTAGTCTTGCACTGGAAGGTGTGTGAATAATTGATTCCTGTTTGTTCTCCCTGTATCATTTCTACTTTTATAAGTCTCTATCATATCCCATACATATAAGGTCTTTAGTGCAGCTCATAAAAGCAGCATTTCAAAATTTAACAGTTTCAATAGACAAAGATTTATAGGAGTGCTTTTAACAGCCAGGGCTAGAGTGCTGAGAAGCGTGATTCACATCATCATTTGGCATTTTAAACAGTGCCAAAGCTGTCATTTAAGATAAATCTTTTAAAAATATGTGGACTAGAGATAAATACTAACACCCCTTTAGATTAATGAAAAACAGTTCATGTAGAAGTAAACCCAGAAAGTAGGATAGAAAGTTACAGTTTTGAAAGACTGACTAGCCTTATTTTTTAAATCCTAGCCATTTAATGTTTTGTTCAAAAAACATTTTTTTTCTGGCCTTCTTTGTAGACACGTGTATTTCCATTTGAATGTTCTGTTGAAGCCCAAGTGATAGTAATAGCATAATTATATAGTCCTATGAAACTAAATAAGTGTAAAATGTAGCTAAAACAAACCTCAAAGGCAATACAGCTTCCCAGGTCTTTTATCTTAAGACTCTGCACCATTTTTGACAGAAAGGTATTTCAGGAAAAATACTGATATTTGTCTTATTTCTTTGGCCATGCAGTTAGTTGGGGTTTACAGTCTTTTTGAGTGAGACAGCCATTGGCAGCTAGTCAGGGGAAGCTAAGGACTCTAAAAAAAGAATTAATTTGTTCTTCCTTGGTATGCCTGCAGTTAGCATGCCACGAGTGTTAGGGGTTTTGGGATTGTTTGGGTTTTTTTGCCATTGGCTCTGATATTCCTTTGTTTGATTTTAATGAAAAGACCTGTAGTTAATATTTTCCAGTATAAGCAGGACACCAGACAGTGTAAAAGGGAAAAAATTTTATACCATCCAGGTGCTACCAAACAGAAAATTGAAATACAGAATTAATACCTGGCAAGCCAGTATAACCCACAGCTCCACATCAGTAATTACACCACACCCACTTTACAACAGAGGTTTCAATTAGCTACAAATAAAGATTTAGAAATCCTGAGCCACAGACAGTAAGTCTGTCCAAACAATGCTCTCAGTATGACAATCCCAGAGGCCTCTAAGGTTTGTTACTGGTGTTCCAAGCAGCAAATAGATTCTTCAGCTGCCTTTCAGGAGATGCTGCAGGAAGCATGTGAAAACTTCCAAGGCAATGCAGTACTGCGACAGTTACAAGTTCGCAGTACTGCCAGCACTGCAGTGAGTCACTGGGCAGTCAGTCTGGCTGCAGTGGGAGCAAAAGCTGACACATATGTGCATCTGCAAAACTAAATATCACTGTGCCCAGTTACGTGGCTGAATAAAAGGAGACTGGGCTTGGTTTCACAGCCTTTTAAATGCAGTTTGTACTTCACAGGCTTTGTGAAGCATGGCCATTTTACCCATTGGAACATTAGATTCAGCTGTAAGCCAGTTAAGGTGCAATCCACAAATTGTCCATGATACTGAATGGAAAAAGAGCCAAGTAGAAGATTTCATTTTAAGGTCACAGGACTAGTGGTGTTAGAGTAGAATACACTGCATAAAACCTTATCAAAGAATTATATCTTGAGCACTGGAGCATTCATGCATACTACTTTAAGTACTGGGCATAGCATAGGTATAGTACAAGATATAACCAGTTTAAAATAGCATTTGTTTTCAGACAGAGAGGTGCATAAACTCTCCTACTGCTACTTCCTCACATCCTCTCAGGAGCATCACCAGGCCCTGAATTACTTCTTGCATCTGAGTAGAAATCACATTGAGTAGTGCAAGACCAGTAAAAGGATGACCAGCATGATCATTGGGAGTACCTGTCAAGTATTACCCATTCTCAAAGGTAAGAACACCATCTTATTGTGAGATCATGAATATTCCTTTATCAGATAAGCAACAAAAGATACAGCTAAGCCTGTCAGCAGAATTGGGTATTAAAAAGCTCCATGCTTGAAGTAATTCCTCATTTCATTCTTTGAGGTTCTGGTGCAGGGATTTTGTGCAGCACAGAAGCCAAATAAGAATTTTTATAGCATTTATTTTCTTTCATTGCATGAGGTAAAAAGGAATTCAAAACTTGTCATCACAATGGCTTCTTTCCCCTAACAGCTTGTGGTAAAGGCTGTCGCTGCAGCAGAGCTTTAACAATTAAGCAGGTGCTATTAAAAATAATAGAAAGATAAGGATCAGTTGGGTAGGGAAACATCAGTACTCCTCACTAAGAGGGAAAACAGCATAGCTTAAGTTACAGGTCACACTAGTAATAGGTAGGCACAAAACTTGAATGCAGTCACAGGAAATTCTGCTTTCATCCATGTACGTTCCTCTAGGGCACAGACAGAATAAGAACATGGGAGAGGAAGCAAAAGACAAGTTCTGTCTGTCCGTTCACCCCACCCTTTTTTAAGGAAAACCAAAAAAGTTTGTTTTGTTGGGTTTTTTTGTTTCTCTACCTTTTTCACTTGCACTATCGCTTAATTAGGGAATCACTCAAGACTGGCAGTATAATGTTTATTCTTCTCACACGGTGATAATAGCCTTCATAGACATGGGAAAAAAAAATTACATATTTTTGACCTATCCACCTCATCTAGATCAGTCTATTTCTGTTATTCATAAGATAGCTCAGCACAGACCTAGTTTTATCATCTTTGTTCTATAAAGAGACTTCCAGGGACAGTATCAACTATAATAGAAGGCATCAGTAAGAAGTCAGAAAACAGGGCACACCACTAAAAACTTCTGTTTCACCTTTCAGATCCATCTCTCCAGCTCAGGGTCTCCATAAAGGACTCAAAAATCTCCAGAGAAAAAGGGGAGGAGAGGGAAGCATCACATCAACTCAGTGCTTTAGTTTTAGTCCTCAGTCATGAAAAAAACAAATCCAGCTGACAGAAAAGAATCTTGTACTTATGTCCACATCATATGGCTATGAGATGATATGGACAGGCTTCACAATCCTGCAGAGTTTAAGAAGAGGGCAGCGATAACTGTCATGCTATAACAGCAGTTGTGCACATACATGCCCATCTCAAGTTTCTTTGCTGCTGTGTAAAGATGGAACACAAGAAGTCTCAAAGTGCAATTCTATGAAATTTATTATTTAAATAGTGGATGTGCTAGTTATAAAAATGTGGCTTTGGTGTTAAATACTTCATTCCATTTTAATAGTGTCTTCAGTCTTTACAGTGTCACTTTTAATCCTTTTAGAGTGAACAGCAACTTACAAAATATATAAGAGAATAATAATCAAGTTTTGAATTTATACAAAACAAACCTTTGGTATTTCCCCCCTCTTGCCCCAATATTTGCAATTATCTTTTCTTAGAGAGGGACTTCCTTGTTCCATGCCCTAAAGGTAAAAAAGAAAAAAAAGAAATTAGGGTATATATATATTCTACCTCCAAACTGTGTCGATTTGCTTCTAAAGAAAGCCTAGATATCAGTGATTGCCTTTCCCTGTTACAGGCACTGATGGCTGATATTAGAAGTATGTACTCAACTTCCCAGCAAGTATAAACCATGCATGAATGGTGTTGGACTTCAGAATATCCTAGCATAACTGATAAGAGTTCCAGATGAAGTTCATATCACATTCTCAGTGTGCTCTTATAACTATATAGTTGAATGTATCCAAGAAACATCAACTATTTCTGGGACAAATATAAGAAGTATTTTGGGATTATGCAAGTCTCCTGGATGCTTTTACTAAAAGATGATCAGCAATTAAAGGTTTAAGACCAGTGTTCAAATAATCTGGCTTTAGGACTGACGCCAATTTTCACTAATAAGACACTTGAGCCTAAGTTCGTTTCCAACTTTCCTTACATTTCCAACATGAAAGCGTAGTCTCTGTCTCATATAAGACAAAGGATTATCTTTGACTCATGTATTTCCTGATGGAATATGTGAGTTCATTTTACTATGCTGGCTTGTTCTTTTCCAGAAAGAAATCTGATCTTTTAGGTAGCTTTTTATGTCTGCTGGCCCATTCCAATTTATAACCTTTTCACACTCTCACACAAATGCACAAAAGCATATTTATTGCTGAATCTACTTGATTTTGATCCCCCCCCCCATTGTTTTGCGCTGTCTTCCTCCAAAATAGCCAGAAGTTCCTACTCTGTAAAGTTGGAGTTCTTAAGAATTATCTATATGCATTTGTGCTGTATCGAATTACAAATTATTTGGTCTGAGACAGATGAGTATCTTAAATAAAAGCATATACTGCAAAGTGACACAGGACCCAGCACTTTAAAAAGACAGTACAACAGTCTGAAGGGCAACTAGACTAAAACTAAAACTGCAGGTTTTGGTGTGGGTTTCCTCCCCCATCCTTACATTAAGGAAAGAAGGAACCTAACCTGATCAAAGCTGCAGTGGCTTTCATAGCAAGGTAATCAAGTGCTCAAAGTTTAGCTCGCTTTGCCCCTACCTTGTCTGCATTTGCTATTATTTCACAAACTATCCAACATCCCTGCAGTTCAAATCAAGAAAGATTAGTCCCCAAGATAGCAAAAATGCTTGTAGCAGTTATTTTTGTAGCTTGTCATTGTATACCAACCTTTGCGAACACGGTGTTTAGGCAGCTCCCACATTTCTACTTCTTCCACCTCATGTCTTGTGTCTCTGCGTTTTGAAGGTGGCTTGCCAATTCTTTTCTTCTTCGGTTTAACCAAAGGTGGACACACTGAATAACAAGATACAACTGATGTTATTTCTCCAATGCATGGTCTCAAGGCAAGTTTAACCTTGACTTTCACCAGCTGGTCTATGGTGTTCCTCTTTCTCCCTCCCTATTTTGTACTCATTTTAGTAGCAGATAAAATTAACGCTACCTATGTCAAGCAAGTCTTACACATCTACAATATTTAATCACTGTCTAACCATAATTCTGGATGCATTGTATTTTGGGTCATAATTTGGATAGGTGTTAATGTGGTAAAAAATAACCTAGTGCATTGGATAATTCTGCTCTAGTTCATTTTTTGAGCGTTCCATACTAGTGAGTGCTGTCCAAGTGACCCAATTCACCCACTGCCTTTAAAATACTTCAGACCTGTGAAGTTGCACACCACAAGTACACTGCTCAAGACGTCAAATTTAGTGTATATTACTGCTAAAGCAATATACCTTGTTTAGACAAACTCCCTTACTTGCAGGGCACTTTAATTTGAAAAACTAAATACTAACATAGGCAATATTTTTAAAGAGGATGTAATTTTAATAGCACTTCTGAGGCATCCGTTGGCACAAACAGCATATAGAAACCACCAGTTCCTGCTTGCTAACGCTGAATGTGATGACTACTTCAAACTACCTGGGCTGGAAAAAGATGAAGAGTAAGCAAGGAATAACGCATATACCAAACATCCTCAGTTTGCTGCACCATCTATAAATTCAAAGATGTAGAAGAGACATGCTGAAAGTTAAAAGGTAACAGTTATTTTAGAACTATTACCATATTTTTATACATTATTGTAGAGGAGCCAAGAACAATGCTGCTAAAGTAAAATATTTTCAACTTCTATAGAGCAGGCTAGCATTATAAAAAATAACCCTACCACACTGAAGTATGCAGATACAAAGCCTCCAATGGAAGAGGCAAGTAATCCTAAACTCCAATATGTTCAAGCAGGAAAGCAATGCGGAGAAAGAACTCTAAGGAATACACTGTCTACTGGGCTGTTGATATAGGAGACCTAACGTATACTATCAGTGATCTGAAGAGAAGCAATTCAGTCTGTTCTGAAGACACCTCCCACCCCATTATTTGATGGACTGATCCTGAGATACTTGAAAGCACATGACCCAGGAGAGTAGCAATAACCACACTACAGTGAGTTCTGTAGTGGTTCCGACAGCACCTACACTCAAACACCCTTGAAAAGCTTCAAAACCAGAATCTGAACTCCAAGTAAAACATTGACTATTAAAAAGAAAAAAAAAAAAAAACAAACCAAAACATTCTGCTTCAGGAGCTGAGAAACTATGTAAGCTTTTACTTTGTTGAAATAACTGATCTCTTCATCTTTTCCTTAGCTAGATCACAATGATTTGCACTCAATCATTCTTTAGCAGTGTCAGGGCAACTGTTGGTCCATGCTAGTTTTTCTGAGCATTGGCATATGTAGCTACCACATAGAACTCCCTATATGTTTTACTCATCAAGATTAGGAGCTACCACTGCATATGCACCCAAGAGTAGCATTATCTGGATAAAGAATTAACATTACAGTTTATGGCAGTAACAGCTTTGCACAAATAAAGGCTTTGGCCACATCAAAACATTTAATGCTTTGATTTCCTATAATACCTTTCAAAAATCCTCAGAAGTAGCTATGATGCATCCTTATTCCCCTGTTTAGATTTGAGATGGCTATAAATATATCCGAGGTATACTGACTGACAGGCATTTCAACAACATCAAAGCAACGAGGACTAGTATTATTATTTTCAAATCTTATACATCTATCACAAGCTTGCTATCTTCTATCGTATCCTTTTGAATGTGCCTTAAGAACAAAAACATACAGAGAGAGTTGTACCTTGTTCTTTGCTCTTTGCTGGAGGTGAGAGACTACCACATATTTGGCTGGTAAATCTGGGTTTAGCACCACTTCTAATCCAGTACTCTTCAGGTGGTATCCCCATGTTCTCCCTTAACAGCCTTCCTAATAAAAATTTTTTAAAAATTAAGGTCAGTGTTTATGGTAATGCTGGTGTACTGTTTGATCCACATGCCAGACTGGAAAGCCAGCTACTGGATCTGGTTGTAGACGTCTGTTGAAATAGAAACATAGCGTTCTGGAGACCACACTTAACAAAAATTACAAGACGCATTAAGTCTACAGATTTTGAACAAAGAAAAAGTTTAAGAATGCAAAGCCCGTTATTAGAAGTAAATCACCCTGTTTTGGTTGTTTTTCACAATACAAGACTCTATTAAACAGCAGCCACCTACTGAAGTGACCACATAACCAGCTGCAAATTGATAACTCTGTTTCTTCTCAGTTCAGATGAATCCAATTTCTAACAGTATCTGCCTTTGATAAAATATGATGTCGTTTTCCAGGTCAAATTTAATAGAGTTTCATACCAATTTTCTGAACATACAAAACTTTTTTTGCTAAAAGAGAGCAGCAGCTACAATTAAAAAAAAAGTTTGACTCCTCTACTGCAGGGAAGTTACACAGGGTATGTCCACCAGATTATAATGAACTTAATCCTGTTTAATACACCCAGCATTAGTCTGTGATAGGAGAGTCAGACTTTATAAACTTAAATTTAGAGCTTCTAAGATATTAAGCAACAGTAAATACATAATCCAAATTACCTTAAGATTTATAAATTAATAAATTGCCACTAATTTCAGAAAGTTAGGTATATCAAACCTAACACAAAGGAGACTTTATGCATTATTCTCTGCTGGTTGTGAAAATGCAGAGTCCTTATGCAATAGGTAAAAAATTGCAGCAAATTTCCTCTGCTTCAAAATACATTCTGCAGAACTTCTGGCTCTAAGCCAAATTTGAAGCTTCAACATGCTCTAATCTTCCCACTATCTTAAGGTACAATTTGAAGCTGCAATTAGGTGTTCTTTGTATATGCCACTAATCAGCACTTGGTCCTTAGCAATTAGCTCACCTCCCAAGAATTTCCTTAGCATTCGCTGGTGTTCCAGTCCTTCTCTTCTTGTCATAGGCCTCTTCCTTCCATAATACCCATAGTCACTATATACAACTTCATCTTGTCCTCTCTTCTTTGGCTTGTAAAAAACACCAATATTTTCAACAAGCTCACTCCTAGTTTTTATTTTCTCTTGAGCAGGCCAGCTAATTAATTGTGCTGGTACAGCATTTTTAGGTGGTTTCCAAAGCACTCTCTGGCCAACTTGGTAGAAATTTCCTTTACTTGGCCTCAAGATGCCATATGGAGGGGCTTCTTGAAAGAAATACTCAATTTCGTCCGTGTCATCCTCTTCCTCCTCATCTTCTCCATCTTCATCTTCCTCTTCTCCTTTCACAGAAGAATCTTCAGAGTCCTCAACTTCTGACAAACTCTTAGTTGCTTTTTTGTTGAGAGAATCCATTTCTTTCCTACTAGAGGACCTAGAAAGGGTTCCCAGCTTTCTGCCTTTACTGGAAGCCTCTTTAATCTTTGTGTTTGAAGAGTTGACATCTTGGTCATTCAAGCTGTTCACCTGCTCTTTTCCTACCACTTCATCTACATTAAGAGACCCACCACTTTTAATTTGCTCGTTCTCTAAGCCCTCTGTACTTTTCTGAAAAGTGTACATGCTTTTCTGAAGCACATAGTCAGGGACAAAATAAGACACTGGGACATTATCAAGTGATGAGCCTTCCTCCCTAGAGGACACGTCATCAGAAGACAGACTGATTACACTTTGACGCTTCCTTTGTGGCAAACAAACGTTGTAGTTTGTGTCCATACTGTCCAAACAAGCCAGCCAGCTGCTAGAGGGAGCAAACTTCTCAACTGATTTGTCACACCAAATACTTTTATCTGTCGGATTTTCATTGGCTGCCCTGTGGCTTAAATTCAGCTTTTTCTGCTGAAAGTCACTCATTACCTCCATATTAGATGGAAGTAGTCCTGCTTGTTGAATTAAGCTGGGCTCTTCTTGAGAAATTTTTGAGCCTGCAGACCTTTTAGTGCTAGATTTCTTAGCTATGACTACATCCTGTCTTACCACTGGTTGATCTACACCAACAGACCTTGCCATCTCTGTGATTTGCACTGGCATGGTTTCACCTGGGGGGGATTTTGCCAGCTTTTCTACATCCAGCTTCACTTCATTATTTTGGACATCTTTCTCTTGCATGATTTCAGCACCCTGTTTGGAGATGACAACAGCTTTTCTCTCATCTAAGGAAGCTCCTGGCACCATTTTCTCCCCTTCATGAGGGCCATATATCATGCCTTCACATGAGCTAAGAGAAAACAAGTCATGCGGCACTATGTTCTCTGGAACTGGTTTACCACTTGCCACATCGTACAACGGGATCGTTTCTTTAAAGGACTTCCACAGCTGAATAGCTGGAGAGCCATTTCCGTATTCTATCCTCACTTCTTCCTTCTCAAAGGCATAGCTTCCACTAGGAAGATTTCTATACTGTGTAGAGCTGGCAGGGTTCTTATTATGAAACTCTCTGTCTACCACAATGGAAGAGCCAAATGAATCTTGTTTCTCTGAAGTACTTTCAGTCTCTGCACCTATACCAGGAGAAACACAGGCTAGATTTCCTGCATCACAACCTTTCGTTTCTGTACGGATATCTTGATGCTTTTTTTGCTTGCTTTCAGGCTGTCTAGGATCAGTCTGTGTTTCTTTTGTCTCCATTTTCTTCCCAGGGCTATTATAATGTCTAAATCTTGTTGCATGATAAAACATAGGGGAAGGTGGGGCAGCATTAAAATAAGGCCTTCTGTTAATTCTTGCATGCACTGGATGCTGTGGAACAAAAAATCCAGGGTACTCATGGAGTGCAACAGAATAAAATGGAAAATACGGATTTCCACTTCGGAAGCCTAGACATTGGTGACAGAAAGAAAAGACAGATATATCATCTTTCTGAAATAAGTCATCCTGAATCATATTTAGTTGCACAGACAGGGACAGCTACAAGATCAGACAGATTAGTAAATAAAACACACCACCTTTCAATGCTTGGAAGCAAATCTGGTGCAAAAACTCAGAAAGAGTTCTTTGTTATGGAATAGCTTATCTGGACATCTACACTTTGACCAGAGCTTGATTTCATCCTTTGGAACATTCACCAATTAGTTTTCTGTCCTTTTTTTTGGCTATTTTATAGACTATTGCTATAGCATTGTCTTTGAAAAATACAGCTCCAGATAGAAGTTCACATAGATACAGCACTTAAAAGGTGTATTTAACAGTATTTTTCTTATTTTCTTAAGCTTACACTTATCCATATATATCATGCATGCATATATAGAATTCATATATACACACATATTAATTACTAAGAATATTCTAGAGCTCTGTGTCTGCAGGATGATCATTACTTAATATTTTGCTTAACTTCCATTCTCCAGAAGCAGATGCTTTCCACTACACAAGCTCCATATTTAAGGCAGAATTAATATAGTGCTACAATTGTCAAAAATCTGATTTATTAAGTATTACTTAAACTCCGAAGAGGCTCTCTAACACAGATACTGCAAGAGTGGAGGAAAGGAGTATGTAACTTGCTAAGCAAAGATCCCACAGAGAGCTGCTGTTTACCTTACCTGGAGCAGGTACGCAGTATGGAGTGTATGCATGACTGAGGTACCATGGATTTGGATAAGGCTGCTGCGCTGATGGTTGTGCGTAAAAAAAGGGTCTTGGCTGGTTTGTGGAATATGATCCACTTTCTGAAGCTGAGGCAGTATTCATTTTTCTTTAAACACTGAAAGAGAGAAGTGATCATTATCAAGCCCTTAAAAAAACTGTGTGACTTAATTATTTTTATGCGCTGTCAGAATTTAGCAGACATTCTTTTCCCTACCCGAAGAAAACATATCCTTCCAAAGAAATCTGCTATCCTCCAAACAGAAGGTAGGAAGCTGACAGAGCTATCAAGGTCAAATATTCAGCTGTCCTTTGCTAAGCAAGCTTTTGTACACAGCTCTCAATATTAGTCCTTGAAGGCAACCTTGTAACATGCTCTAAAGCTACAGGACTTCAGTAGCCTTGGATGCACACATCTCTGTAAGTAGCATCCCAGCCAATTAAATAAAAAAGCCTTCAGTGAATTAGCCTTGAGCAAGAGGCCACACATACACACATAAATAATAATAATAAAATGGGTGCAGCAGTAGAAGACTTCGCACAATCAGACATTTAGTGCTTCACTAGGAAAACAGTTCTTAATGCTAGTGCATATGTTGTTACACATCACAATAAGAACTCCATTAATTCAGGATTTGTACTTTATACTATACTTAAGAACAACAGCAACTAACATAGTAAACCAAGTATTTCAGTGACACCATGCTTCCTACGCTTAAACCAAATGATAGGTAGCAAAAACAACCCCACCAAAATCCTTATGTGTAAGTTTGCATTCAGAGCCATATAAAATTCACATGACAGAGCTTCCTCCCACACTTAGATGTTTCCTCAGTTGACTAATGCAAGCAATACAACACTATCACACGTGCTTATAAGCAAGACTATTAGAAATCAGAGAACACAGAAGCTCAGCTTATTAGTGGACTCGAGTGGGTCAAGATTACGGAAAAACAAAATTAATTTAAGACCTGTTACAAACCAGCACACTCTTCAGCCTAGAGTTTCAGAATGCTTTAGGAACACTGGAGCCCTCTTCAGTTTCCATCTAGGGTGGCCTGTGCAGCTCTCGAAAGCACCAAAAATCCTACAGACTCTCCCAGGCCAAAAAATTACTTTGACCTTTGAGAAGGAGAGTGGTGCAGGGAAGGGAAAAAGCCCCACAACAACAAAACAGACCACCAAACAAAAGTCCCTACAAGAACTAAGCTGTTCCTGCCCACTTAGAGCCCCAAAAAACTAATGTCCATGCTGCTGCTGCTTACAGCTCAGCAAAAAACTAACCAAGTCCTCTGCTCACCCTCTTTATGGCAGGCAGCTGCTACTTGTCCACTCCTCCTCCCACCTGAGGCTCATTTAACAGTGAGGCAGGGAACGTTTTTCCATCAGTGTGTGGGAGGAAAATCAAAACACAAGGATAGGAACAGTTGTAAAAGCCTTCAGCTGGTGTACAGAGAGCTGGCAGTCTCATCTTGCAGATGTTTAAGCTGCATCTCTAAGTAAATCTGGTATTTCCCTTTTGCAATGTTGGAAATTATGCTTTTTAAAAAAAAGGGAAATATTACCCATCTTCTGATTAAAACTTCAGTTAAAGATACTTTTTCCAGGAAAAAAAAAATCAGAAGACACAAGGCCAAGTTTATATTTATTTTCAAGACTTATCAGTTGTTCAGTATTGAGTAAAGGGAGCAATGCTCCTCGGTCCTAACATCGCTAAGGGGGCTGACAAATGTAATCTTATTTCCATATGAACAGGGGAAGCACTTCTTCCCATACAGTGTACTCCACCGTGTGTCATGAGAATTTATGAAATGTGAAGCTGCAATTTGACTCTGCCATGGGCCTTTACAGGAGGTGAGAGTCTGAGTTGCTGCTCTGGAACTGCGCATCTCCAAATGACAGAGCACTGGTACTGGGGCAGGTGGCAGGAGATGAAAGGACAGTGCATGTGCTATGCAGGCTGGTGGGTGATTAGGGAAAAACAAGGGGATATGGATGCTTAGAGACTGTTTGCATTCCTGTGTTGGCAAGTTCCCAACATTTCTGTGCTTTTTCTTTCTATAACACTCAGATTAAACACGTCCTTTGTACCAAAACACAAACTATCTGGGAAGGGTTCCTGATCCATTCCTTGCAGACCTTGCAAGCCAAAGCTTGTCCTTTCCACTGACAGCAGCTCTTGCACTTTGTGCACCGGTCACTTGTATGACTTGTAGTGACAGGACAAGGAGCAATGGGTACAAAGTGAGAGGGGAAATTTAGGCTAGATATTAGGAAGAAATTCTCTTTTGTGAGGGTGGCGAGGCACAGGAACAGGCTGCCCAAGGAGGTTTGGATGCCCTATACCTGGAAGTGTTAGAGGCCAGGTTAGGCGGCGTTTTGAGCAACCTGATCTAGTGGGAGGTGTCCCCGCCTGTGGCAGAGGGGTTGGAATTTGATGGTCTCTAAGGTGCCTTCTAACCCTTAGCATTCTATGATTCTGTGACTTGTCTGGTATGTTTTAAATCCCCAGCTCTGCTCTGCATCCATCATACTTTCATCTCTTTGAAGCGGAATTCCCAGCCTTTCTCTTGGTGGATGAACCCAGAGGGAAATAAAGAAAGTAACACTGGACGGCTTTTAAAAAGGTGTATGTTCTCAGGATTTTCCTTTCCCTTGTACCTCCCTTCAGCCTCCCGTGCCCCTGTCAATTCCTTCCATCCTGAAGTAAGCTCCAGTCCCCACAAACTTCAGGTGAACTCTGCTCTAGGGGCAGCAAACCCATGCTTGGCCAAAGGCCATTCCAGGATTCCAGAATGGCTGAAGGACCAAAGGCGGGTCCCAGGGGGAAAAGGACCCAGCTGGGTGTTAACCCTGAAGCGCACAGACCTCCACGCTGCAGCGAGTCTGGAGCACAAGTCCTGTGAGGAGCTGGTGTTGTTCAGCCCAGCGAAAAGGAGGCTCAGGGCAGACTTTATCGCTCTCTACAACTCCCTGACAGGAGGGCCGAGCCAGGTGGGGGACGGTCTCTTCTCCCAGGCTGCCAGCGACAGGACGAGAGCAAACGGCCTCAAGTTTCACCAGGTGAGGTTTAGGTTGGACATTAGAAGGAATTTCTTCATAGAAAGAGTGATTAGACATTGGAATGGGCTGCCCAGGGAGGTGGTAGAGTGACCGTCCTGGGAGGTGTTTAAGGGAAGACTGGACGTGGCGCTCAGTGCCGCGGTCCGGTTGACAGAGCAGTGTTCCGCCACAGGTCGGACTCGGTGATGTCGGAGGTCTCTCCCAAGCCGATGGGTTCCGTGCCTCTGTGGGTCGCTCCTCCCAGCAGAGGGCGCGGGGGTCCCGCTCCATCCGGCGGGAGGCGCCGCTGCCGGGGCGCGCGGGCAGGGGGCGCTCGCGGGCGGGAGAAGGAACAGGAAACCGGGGGCGGGCCTGGGCGCCCCCCCGCGCCGCCGCGCCTCGCGCCGAGCATGCGCACACGGGGCGGGC